>OY811987.1:4373219-4438462 GCA_963681505.1 Eunapius fragilis | reverse complement strand
TTCATCCCTGTGCATGATGCTTGCCATGCGCAGCTTACGGCACTATTTCTGTGTTAATTATTATTGGATGACACGTATTACCTACAATATCGTTTGCGCATGGATACAACTGATGCGTGCGCTGTAAAAGATAGGCACCACTTCATGAAGGGCCAATTACACGTATGAGTTAAGGAGATACTATCAACATCATCACCTTATTTCTCATTGTGTTGATAAGTGTCATAATAAATTAAGAATGGCAATTACATTAATTGTTTGGTGAGCCCAAATCATGACCGTATACAACTGCTTATGTCTATACTGGATAATACATATACATGCAGCATCCTTCAAAAAGGTTAAGGGACAGTTCCATTTCTTATGAGATCATTTAATATATACATGCGCATGCATGCATGTCCATAATTGCTGAGGTTTCACATCTAGCCTGCAGATGGACCTGGAGATTAGCTTTAAAAGTAGCGGCTATGTGCATTTATACATATATTCCCTGTGTGTAAGTACTCAATTTCAGCGAACAACGTAAGGATCGTATGCGTGCATGACTAAACTTCTTAATTCCATCACCCGGTACTTGCATACGTAGAGTGGTTGCCGATGTGGTAGCTGTACTGGCACTAAAGAGGTCTGGTTATAAATGGTTCCCTGCTAGAGGCAACGGTAATGATCAATTGCAACCACCTCATGATCAATGCCTATTGACCAATACGGCAGTGAAATACTGCTAACAACATGATAAGTAAGCTGACACATCACAATCATGACCTCCTCACATAGGAAAAATTATGATTTATTTTTACCATTGGTCTATAACCAAGTTGGTGTGATGTTACTTGTAAAATCACATACATAAAACCCTTGGGCAACAAGGTTTCATGGGGACAATCAAGGATTGTCATTTGAAGGCAAAATAAACAAGTGAATACCATGAAACATCATTGGGTGATGTAAAACTGCAACCTAGCGTCAAGTGAATTCATTCTCTTGATGGAGGTTGACTGTCAACATGCAGTGAACTTGAAATGAATAAAATATAGTGCTACAGCTTACGTCCACACAATATGGGGCATTGCTGAGTTTAGAATGCATATAGATTGAAAAAGCTGCTAATGTTAATGTTTTACATGCCCCATGCACTTGGATTGGTAATATGATGATGGTGATGATGGTGGTGATGGTGTTAGTAATGTGATGGTGATGGCAATGTTGATAGTGATATGCATGATTATCAAGCCGGGGACTCACACTGCCATAATATTTTTATTTTCTGAAATAATAATTTGTGTAGCTGACATTGCACTGAAATGGTGTCAATAACCATGTTTATCTAAAATCTTTGTGATCAGTAAATTTTTTCCCTTCATTTAAGTTCAAACCAAATTCATTTTAAGTTCTAGTATACTGTTTGGTACAGCACTACTGCATGAGATCTACCAATATTTTCTCCCACCGCTATATATGTTGCTGAACTATTTCTCTTTAAGTTATCATGTGGTCATGTAGCTGTCTTTATTTCCCTAACTGAGAGACTGTCTATATTGTAACCATTCGTGCAATACTCGCTTTAATTACTTTCCATAATATCAAGCTGCGAATTATATACGGCCTGGGACCGTAGTTTTGGCGACTGAATGCTCTTAGCTTGTAAAAATGCCCAGTAACAATATAGAACCTTCATTCTGGCGCGATCGGTTTGATTGCCCAAACTCAACTGATACAGTCGTAATCATGCCTTTAGTGATAGCAAAGAAAATGAAGTTACTGTTGGCGGAGCGGATATCATTTTATCACAATGATACTTTGTTAATAAACAACCCAGATTATATAGCTACAAACAGTTAGACTAGTAGCATCAAGACTGAATAAAACATAAAAAGTGCAATAGTACTATCATTGCAGTTGGCATGGGCCCAGTCTGAAGGTGGATTAGTTCCGATCAGAATAGTACGTGGTAGCAACTGTCGCATTATCTGGTCGGAACAGATCAATATATAGGTTTTTTGCCGTCCACTTAACGCAACGATCGTGCTACAGCCAACTACTATTCATACACCGCTTTATTTATTGACCAACACTTTATTTATTACTTTCCTGATAACTGTTCCCTTCGCACGATACTACTAAGCATAAAATATACCCAATAAATAAATGGAAACACGTACCTAGAAAATATTCTATACAAGATTTTGAAGTCGGTTGTATATAGAACTCTGGAAGGCAATGGTGGTGTAAAGCAAAGAAAGAAGGCTTCTGACTGAAAAGGAGAAATAAATAATATATACTAGCATACACAGTTAAAATATGACAACAAGCTAATACGGTCTATTTTATTTTTACGTTAATTTAAATAGGCGATATAATTGTCTTCCAACCCTATAAATCTCGTATAATTAGAGATTAGTTATTGGCCTTTAATTTTTAATGTCCCAACCATGCATATTTTATTTCAAGCTGCCATGCATAAAAATCTTTGCTGATGACATTACTTCCATGTTTTGTTTTGACCATCAAACAACATCAATTATGCAAAATTTACAAAACGTTTGTTCTTGCATGGTCCCAAACCTGGCAACACACCGTTGCTTCGAACAGGCGTCCTACACGACGCTTCCTTTGATCCTCAGAGTTATAGCTTATACTATGCAATTTCTGGAAATTTCATATAATCTTAAATGCAATGTATTTGACTTAGGATATTATATACACTGATCCAGTGTTGCTGCATGCAAATGTTGGCTTTGACAGGTCCGGCCCACATACGGAAAGTTTCAATCCACTTACGCAGCTCTGAGTGCGTTTATATAATTATGCATGCAGGCTGCGTTTTCTGGACTATAATGTAGTACTCAGGTTGAATATAGTGAATTCACAATTCGTTACTCGCAAGTATGGTATAGTATACTGTACTGGTAAGACATGGTGGCGTTCTACAGTTGGCGCCAATATGTCTTAGCAGTTCGGTAATCCGAATGCTATATAGCTTGAATGCATGTATCCCCGTTTGCTTTAATTGCATGCACATGTAGGTGGGCCTCTCCATGCACGCAGGATGTTTTTGTGAGTTTTTTATTGTTATTATCTGTACTACTATGCTACTGACATCAAATCAAATCAAACAATATATGTATTCCCCGGCAAATGAATCAAGCTCTGAAAAAAAAAAAACTGATAAATAATTAACAGAACAAAAAAAAAAAAACAAATAAAGAAGAAACAAAGAAAAAAAACACAAACTTAAATAAGGAAAGTAAATAAATAACACGCGTATTTTCATCGCACAAAGAGGTGCCTGATCCCCTAAACCCAGGTCACTCCTCCATGCACTACTTCTCAGGCATAGGCTGGCTGCTCAGACAATGGCAAGTGAAAGCCTCGCCACAAGTTTGAACATAATTGATGTTGTCGTTTCTGCCACATGCATGGGTACAATACATTTAGCCATTCTCTTTAGGAAATGCTCAGATTCGCGATGAAAAAATCCATCTACTGATTCAGAAGTGACCAAACGTGTAAAGGTACCTCTATACGTTCCTCAACCGCTATCGGCAAAACCCATTTGACATGCAATGCGTGCCTGCTGTGTTATTACCATATACAAACCTGCGTTTTGGTGATATGTATGTAATGTGTGCATAACTTAGCTCCCTGCTATTTCATGTAACGCCCCGTAACAATGCAACATGAGCTTGACTGTAACTGCGGTACGAATCTAGGGAGTCCCTACGAATAAGTGCGCGCGTTATCTAGCAAAAATGCTAGCGAGCATGATTGCGAGAGAAACAAATTCAAACACGCGAGGGAATGTTGAGAAAGGAAGCATCATTACGATAACATTCAGCATGGGGAAATTATCTTCTAGGCCCAATACACTTTCTCCTGGGTTGCAAAAAAAAAAAAAAACTATCCACACATACTGGCCTGAAGTGTTATTTCTTCTGTTCACATGCAGTTGCCTCGGCATAACACCGATGCGGCAGAGAACATGATTTTGCTGTCAATTAAGGAGCGGAGGATATACGAATCAGAGGTTTTTGTCGTTCCTGTACATTAATACCAGAATACCTGTACGGTGTGCACGTTCATTGTACAAACCTTCCTTTATACACAAATCCTCCTTAAAGAAGCCATTATGTTATTGCATGCATTATACGAATTCCAAATCGGCAGATGGATCAAATGGTTTGCCTGGGTAAGCAAGTATCCTGTACTATAGTAACAAGTCCCATCAAGCACGCGCATTATGGGGCCGGTACCCTTGTATATTTCCCTAGCTACCTAATAATAAAATAATAATAAGAAGCTATAGCCCATCACTTAACAGCTACACTACAGGCCAGGCGACATGATAGTTAGGTTCTATATCACGCGTATGAAGATGTCTTTTAAAGGATAAATAAAATAATATAATTCCACATCATTATATATAATATACACAAAACATTCATAACGTGCATGCAGACAGAGCTGTAGATTAGAAAGCGATTTCATTGCTGCTTGTGCAGGCAACGGCTACCTTAATGTTTTTCCACTCCCACTTTCCTGGCTGGCTGAGCGGATAACACTGGTCGCTGTACAGAATTGGGACTGGATAATAAACAGGTTCGCACTTGCGGTTGATTGGAATACATTCGGCACAGCCCTCTTCTTCATCGGAACAGGAACACTGCCATGTACTGTGCTGGCTGCATTCCGCCTGCCACATAACCTGTGGAATACGGCGTGGATCGTAGTCACATTTGTAATCCCAGGGACACTTCAAGCCAGATTGGGGATCAGGGACGTACGAGGATAGTTTTTTGCCGATGATTCTGCACACGTCCACATTTTCTGTGGAGTTATCAATGGTTGCATGAAATTCTATCGACCCTTCTGGGTACTGGTAGTTAAAGTTATCTAATGTGGACCCCACGTTGGTCTTCAGTTGGTGTGATGTGATATTGACTTTTAGTTCGACGAAATGCACAAAACCTCTATCGATGGCATTGTAAGTGGTGAAATTGTTGCAGGTTACGTCTGTATCAGCCGGGCACAAAGTGTCTTTGGTGGAATTAGAAACAGGGGCTGCTTCGCATTTTTTCAATACACTGGCAAGCAATAGAAGGAACACAGTAGCCCATGTTTGGCCAGGCCGATGCGCTACCCAATTAAAAGCGAAAGGCGTGAGCACGACTGATGATTCCATGAACAATGATGATGTGATTTATAGATATTTAAGATTCTCCTTTGGTTTTGAAACTGGTGTGATGAGGATGCCCGCAGCAGGTTTTATATACTACACGATTGCGTAATCGTATTGAACCGCGATCAGTCATACGAATACCTCTGAAATATTTCCCAGCTGACACTGCATGCAGTTCCAGTAAATCGGGGTAAGGCGGTTTCCGTGTACGGTAATAGTAGTCGATAAGCAATGATTATGAATGAAAACATAAGCTTGTATGCAGCGGGAAAAAAAAAGGAAAACTGTACGTATTTAAGTTGTGCCTTTGATGGCATGTTTAATATAAAATTCCAGACATCCTATCCCTCGAACACACAACAGCAGGCGCAATTAATATGCATAATTAATTACACTTGAGTATCATTTTCTTGCTGCGCGCGTGTATAATAATATTATTTTTCCTAAAGGAAATGTACATTTTTTTTTCTTGAAGATGTGCGTAGTTCTTTTCTCCTTCCACATTTCTACACATTTTCTATTTGATTCTAGCCGGCTTTATTATATATTTGGAATGATAAATTGCTACTCTGTACATGCAGCAATTAATGTTGTTAACTCTTTAATTGATCAGATACGATTTCCAAATATAGAGACCGTCTAGTAATGAGGACTATTTTCGCTTCAAATACCCTTCACAACTGAGTTCACGTACTTTAATGTGTAATGTACCGGGGTGTACCGTGCATGCGTGGTGTTCAGTATACATTCTGCCAGTTTAACATCCTTTTTATATTTGACAGTGCAGGCTCATTTTACAGGTCCTTTGGAGCTTGGCCAAAAATGGCAAACTCTCATTCTTTTTCTCTGGTCGCGTCAAAGTGTAGCTATATATTCGATCGAGATACGAGTGGTTGCGATAACTGTGTATCTCAATTGCTTTGATATTCTGACTTGGTGCATGCTCGTTGTACAGACCCTTAGAGCTTGGCCCGAAATTGCCAAGCTATTAGTCTTTTCCCCTGGTTCGACGGTAGACATATACACCCCCGGGAGGACGCCTGGTACATTAAACAGCATCTCCCCCAACCATGCACCCCCCCTCCCCAACCCCCCCCCCCCCCCCCCCCCCCCCCCCATGTATTGCATTTGCACCCATGGAACATGTGTACACAGAGCTTCCGTTTTAATGAGTATAGCGCTCTCCACCTTACCTTTCTTAGCCACGTCATAAAACTTTACCATAGCTCGATCGACTTGTATGTCAACTCTAAGTCCCGTATCTTAATTCTATCCTCATGCATGTGTCGTCCCCACTCATGACATGCGCTCGACGTCTCCCACTACATCTTCTTTCTGCTGGTATATAAAAGTTCCGTTCACTTCATACCCTGTTTATGAAAATGACATAGATATATAAAGTTTTTTTTTGTGTATGTGCTTTGTTTATTAAAATTCGGATACACACGAGCACATGCATGCGTACTCATGTACATGCAAGTGCATATGCAAGATTAAAACACATACCATACATAGCTGGCAATGGCCTGCCTGTTAGAACTAATATTTTTAAAAATCACAAGCACACTAGATGATAACATCTCCTTAATTATTGACATGTATAGTGTACATGGCAACTAGTAGCAATACATATATATTAATTTCTAAGCCGCGTGGGAACCCAATGGGACATATAATGAGATTATCTTTTACATGCAATACCAGCAGTTATTAGGTAGAAAGTATAACTCGTTGTCTATATGCAAGCATACGATGTTGTTGTATATTCCCGGAATTATGGCGCGGCAGAGCTGGTGATCAGTGAAAGGGAATATTTATTATCTTCCGGGACACTGGTAAAAATACATTCACGGTGTGAAATGCGTTTGAAAATGTATTTGTACATATGTGTGCAATCGTTAATTCGTATTACGTGTGAGTGTTTTATTTATATGACAGAATTCATGATCTTATATACACGATCAGAGGATGGCGCATGGGCTAATCTACAGTGCAAAAAGCAGGCCAGGGGAATTGCTGGTGAAATCTACATAGTTAACTTATGTATATAGCCATGTTCATAATATAACGTATGCCATGTTCACTACACGTGCATTGTACCTTGGGCAGTCCCGCGCGGAAGTGTGTAATGACAATATTTTTGTAAAGTATCGTAAACACGGGACTCCATAATAACAGTGTTGCTGTAATCTACAGCATCATCCATGTCATTAATGCATTAATGGCAGTGACACGTTTAGGAGCTTTCCAGCAATATTTAAAACACGCATGGTTGAATTAATATGCCCTCATTTATAGTGCAGGTTTCCTGAGCTTGATCGCACACCAAAATCAATTTAACTTAATTTCATCTCGAGATTTCGCGACCAATGCATGTGGATATTATACAAGGCTTGTACCGACACCACGTTGAAGTTTTGCTATAGGACAGCATCTTTATAACCTTAAAGGTCCAACACCATGAGCAAAGATGTCATTACTCTACTGAGCATTTGAGAATCACAGTAACATATAAGCCGCTTCCCCGCACTAGACACCTCAAAACCGCATCGATCTAGATCGATCCGGCTCCGATGCGGTTTAGGTCGAGGAATTTAATAGCAAACCGGACCGAGTTAGTTTGGGCGTGATCTTGGCTGTACCGCATGTTGTTGTACAGCTTTTGCTGGTTTGTATTCGTGGGAACTATGCATAACGCACCGTACGAATAGGCTAAAAAGAGCGGGCATAATGTACGTATGGAAATAGATTTTTATTTTGCCTCAACATTGCTCCCATGTCTTGGTATAACCGTACTCATTGTGCAGACGTACGATCCCCTGTAGATTGACTTTTTGCGGCTGACTCGAGTAGGATGTCAAGCCCTCCCCCCATACTACGCCCAGTGTGTACGGATCTCTGGAGGCCATCTTAATTTAATTTTGTAATGCCCAAACCGCAGTTTGCTACGAAGCAGATCCAATGCGGTTCGATGCGGTGGAAGCACTACAGATCTGATCTTCCACTTCCTGTCCCGCCCATTTTCTGTTGCCATGAAACAGATGAATTAGCATGCGCATCACAATAAAACTTCATTATGACAGGCAACAGCATAATTCCAGGTATGTACTAGAAGTAGCCCGTGGCTGTGGCTACCCTCTCTCTCCTACTCAGGGCAGTTAACTGTATAAAGATATTGGGGGTATTCTTTTTTGCGATTCTAACATAAGGGAGGTCCGAAATAGAAAGCTTAGATTATAACACCTTGTCTGTAATCTCATCACTTCTCGTTTCCAAGACCGCGTATAGGTTGTGGTGCACCCCTCCCCCCCCCACCTAGCAGCGATAAAGTAATTTTAACTACAAAGTTGCAATAAGATTGCAGCATGTTTTTACAATAAAATAGCTACTGACATTCATTTGCACGTGCCCATCTGGTGGGTTGGGGGCGGGGGTGGGGGTGGATTTCTGCCCTGTGGTGCTTTTTTTCGGCCTTACATAAGGAGTATGTTGAAGTATAAAACCAATGGCATCAGCTTGTAAGCTAGAATTATCATTGATCAAAAGTAGAATTGGTCACATAACATCTGCATGTCAAGTCCATGTGAAGGCACCAAGTTGGAATCAGTAACATTTGAATGGCAAAGCGTACCATAGAATTGCATATTTCATGTACTGCAAGTTGGACGCTGCAATGTCAATGGTATAAGCTGTGCTTACTGAGGTCAGAGATGACTAACGAAATATTTTGAATTCTTTTAAAGCATGAAAAAATTTCAATTGTTGATAATGTATAAACCCCACACCTGATTTCCAAAGAAAAGAACTACAATACTGCAGAGTCATCCATCTTTTATGAAAATATAATTTTACAGTAATTTGTCGTTCATAATGCTGCGTCAAAGTCATTGCTACGTGGGCAAGTTGTTAAATAATTAATTAATTAGCTGTATTGTTGATTATCAAAGTTGAAAAAGGAGTGACCTTTGCCAATCGGAAAATGAGATAAGGAGATTAAACATTAACTTACTGTACTAGCTAATTTAGACTTTTTAAATAGGCCGTCCTGCTCGCTGCATTGCTTTGTGAATAAGACTGTCGAGAGCCTTTCGTTTATCTTGGAAGTCTGCCCAGATCAGTGTAACATTTTCCAGCCATGCGTGTTCGCAAATGGATGATATAAAACTGCGTCAAAAATTCGACTAGAATTTTTAAAAGTTAAACAAGATTACAAAGAAGCGAAGAAACTTGCTCTGTGAATTCAGTGGCAGAGTAAGACAATTGGTTGTAGAATGCCGTGCCATGTAGCCAATTCAAGATACTTCACGATCCATCTATATCAGGCGAATTCAATTTATGGTAAAATTTGAATTTGCAGACTCAACATAATCGCACTTTTTATGTGCCTTTTTCAAAAGCATATTATTGCATTCGTGTTCATTCATCTTCACTAGGAACATTCCTTGGGTGTGGTTTTGAGCAGCTTGGGAGGGGTGACAAGGACCTTGAAATCAAGCTTTCGTACCGTTGCTCGGTAGGTTATTAACACCTAACCAGTTGTAAGTCCACGCTGCATAGTTGTGCACTAAAACAATGCTCTTATAACAGGATAACCCCCCCCCCCCCCCCTTCTCCCCCGCCGCCCCGGTCGAGGTACCAGACCCTTTATTAGATTAAATAAATTACTACAATTATGGGTAGTTTTTTTTTTGTTGACAAAACCAGGCTTATGCTTTCTATGAAAAAAGTCTTTAATCCAGCAATGAATCGGAAGTTTCGTTAGAAACTTCCATATAGGATTTGACCCCGACTATGAAGTCATTAAAAAAACGCGACCCGTCTGTAACAACACTCCCGACGATCGGATCGTGTAGCTTGTTTTAGCAATCGATCTAGAAGTCAAAAATGAGTAGTTTCGTTTTTGTTTCATGTCGCTGAACCGCGTGGTTGTTCATATCGAGAAATTGGCGGTCAAAAGGATTACGCGGTATTCGGTCATTGCGTAATTCGGTGTCCATAGAAAATGTATTGACGCATTCATAAAACTGCAGCTTACTGCAGAACAAAACAAAATATTGACTAGGTGCTCTCGGATTTGTAATGTGGGGACTATTTGGCATATTTTGAGTAGCTTTTCGCACCTTAGGTACTTATATCCGCACTTCCACATTAATTATGCAAGGTTTCCAATGTCCATTCATTTTATCTCATTTTGTTATTCAGTCATCAATAGTTTCCCAACCAAATGATAATTTCCTTAGGTGCTAACGGATTATATGAGAGCAGTCAGTGTACTTATTTATCATCATTTTTTCAGAGCTTAGGCCCTTCAAATCGCACTTCCGTTGAATGGTTAGTGAGATACACCCCGCATACAAGACGATCATCACGTGCCCCTTATCATCAGTCGGCCGTGCCCAGACCTAGCTGTTTTTGATGTTGTAGTTAAATGACCAATAATTATTGCTATGTACTGACTTAGCATCATGACCACATGTAGGAGTGGCTAGGTGGCACTAATTGGGAAAGACGGAGGTTGCGATTACACAAAGGAGTTTGCCATTCAGAGAATCGACATGGGCATACAACCAGACTTATTACGGACGGATCTTGTAAGTCTCAGAGTACTAGTTAAGTAGCATGAATGCAAAACGTATTTTGGATGGTAGTGACTGTTCGTAATACGCTAAAAGGTTATATACCGGAGCGGTAGTACATGTAAGAGCATACACGTAGAGGTAACGTCTGGTACAAACGGCGGGAGCATCAAATATACAAGAGCTGCCATATTTCTATACGACTGACGGTACGCACTTAATTGACCTTTCCCATTGAAAATGAATGCATCATAAAAGATTCAATACTTCTAACTTTGCAAAAGCTAGTCCGACTTTAAGTTTAGGTGCATTAGATTTGTGCCAACTGCAACATTTGAAAACTACCATGTTTTCTCGTACAATGTCCCATGTGTGAACATACATGTACATGTATATGTACATGTATGTATAGATGTATATATGTATGTGTGTGCGTTTATGACTATGTATGTGTGTGTGTGACAGTGTTTATGGCTATGTATGTACATGTGTGTTTTATGTGCACGTATGTGTGCATGTGTTTTATTTGTATGTGTGTACGTATATGTATATGTGTGTATATGTACATGTATGTGTATATATGAATTAGTGTTATCTATGGCAACACCTCACCATATTAAAAAGTCTCCAGTGATCCTCCATTTCACTATACCAACTGCCTCATTCCAGGCCAGGTATGTGTAAAAGTCCGTACTTCCCTTCAGTACCTTATCGCTCATGTGTGTGTGTGTGTGTGTGTGTGTGTGTGTGTGTGTGTGTGTGTGTGTGTGTGTGTGTGTGTGTGTGTGTGTGTGTGTGTGTGAGTGTGTGTGTGTGTGTGTGTGTGTGTGTGTGTGTGTGCTACCCCTTATACCTACTTCACGAGCCTGAAATTAATTGTAGTGTAATTGGGGGAAGAGGCTAGGGACACATTTTCCTGTCTAGCCACCCAGCTTTGCCATATTGGGTCTCCAAAATCAAAATGCAGCTTTGTGTATGAAACATACAGTAGGTTTAACCTCACCTTGACTAGGTCTCTTGTAAGAGCAATAATGGCCCGGACTCTCGTAGCTTAAAATTTTTTTACTGTAGGTGTATAATCCATGTTCATGTATCTTAACTGTAGTAAGCCATATTACAGTACCTTAATTATGATTATGAAATTTATTTACATATCTTGTAAAACCACAAGTTCATTTACCACACTGCTGTTTTTCCACTCTTCTCCTCCACCTCTTTCTCCTTCCCTCCTCCCATCCTCCTCCTCCCTCCCCCTCCTCTCCTCCTCCCCCTTCTACTTATACCCATCCTCACACTTCTCCCTCTCCTGCCCCGAAGATGTGTGGTCTGTGAGCTCATCACTGTTGCCATGGCAGCTCTACAGGGGATGAGCCTGTCCTCTGCAGTACGGAGTTTATTAATTACCATAATTTGGAGGTATGTCTCCATTGACGCTACATGTATGTGTCCATTGGTCCTACACATATCATGGGTGTACACAGGGGGGGGGGGGGGGGGGGGGGGGGGGGTCATTGGGTTCGAACAACCCCCTCGTCCTATCCCCAAAGCGAGATCGCCTTCATCATTGAGTCTAATCAGTTTTATTAAGAACAAAATATATTGTATGATGCGTGTATGTTATTGTAAGTTCACCTATTAACCAAACCCCCCCCCTCTTTCTGATGGCTGCGTATCCTACATGTATTGGTCTTCACTCATTGGTCCTCACTCATAGTGTTTTAAACTCTCCTCTAATCCCTGACCCTGTGGAGTCATTTTAGTTACAGGAAGTAGGAAGAGGTGTGGTTTTAGTTAAGGGAGATGAAATGTCCACCCACTCCCCCCATTGGGAGCACACACATCTCCTACACTTTACCTGTATCCCTACACTGAGCATATGTTGGCACATTGTCACTGCAGTAAGAATGGTGGAGCCACCTATGTGCTCCTAGATAATAACAATGTGGAGAACATTGCTCAAGAGATGGTCAGGCTTTTGTTTGTGCTGTACTGTTCCCCTCTTCCCCATCAGTCCCTCCTCCCCATCACTGTGAATTGATGGGGAGGAGGCAGCAGTGATGAGAAGACATCCAGTCAGATTTTCTGGTAAGCTCTCTGAGCTCCTCCTCCCCCCCCCCCCCCCTCTTCCCATCAGATTGGTTAGAAAAACTCCTGATGATTGAGTGGAGGTATACCCAGGTGGTCTGCCAGCAGCTCTGGTTCCAGGCTCAGTGGGCTACCTACATGGCTGCCTGGTATGGACCAGGGACTGAACCCATCATACCGAACAATGTGATGTAGCTCATGGACTGTGCCAGTCACCCTTCCAACCTCCACCAGGAGAACTACTACTCAAATGTAAAGTGTTGTGTTTTCATCATATAATGCTTGCTAGCAGACTGTAAAGTTGTTCAGTGGTGTTTTGTATTGTGCTGACATAAGTTTGTATGTTTGTGTACCAAATGTATCAGATGTGGACAGTTGAAGAAGGGCTGGTAGTTGTATTAGCTGCTGTCTGAAACTCACAGGTCTTTGTGGTTTCATAAGTATTGCCTCTTTAATTAGGAGTGGTGACATGTGGAAGAATTGTTATTGGTTGTGGGTTTTATGTAAACTTTTCAATTAAGAGGTCAGATAATTCGTTGTTTTTCTTGCACCTAGCTCTGCATTGGCACTTATATGTAAGGCACTCACTCTGCAATGGCTGCAAAGTACATGTAGGTTCTGCATTGTGACATACCTCACTGAGGTCAGATCTCGCACCTCATTGTGTCGAATTGAAGGAAAGCCTCCTGATGGGCAATTCATGGCATGCTCCACAGTATAGATGGAGCCACATATGCAATGTGATGGTAATAACGGAGGTTGCCAGCCATAGTGTAAGCAGATAGCATCTCTAAAAGCACTCTAGGTTCTCAGGGCCATACCCAGAGGGGGTTCCGTAACCAAGGAAACCAATAAAATTGCTAGTTTTACTAGCAATTTTATAGGTTTTCTTGGCTACGAACCCCCTCTGGGTACGGCCGTGGTTCTTTTCCTCAAATTGTTGGATCCCACGCTCAGGAGGCAACGAAGTTGCACAAGTGATGCATGGTATCCTCAAGAGGTATGAAGAGCTCACTACTGTGAGGTATAGTTAGAGCAAGGTATGTCCATTTACCAGATTGTAGTACATGTTTTTTATTTTAAACACATACACCAGCATCTTTGCCATTGTGTATGTGAGTGATGAGTGCCAGCCTTCATGCCATCGATCACCATGGCATCCTGTTTTGTGTTACTGGCCATTGAACAGTGTTTAGTAAGAAACATGCAGGTACATGTATGTGAGCACTGTCCATGTGTGTGGGTGGTATGTATAGTATGCAAGCACTTATATTGTTTTTCCAGCTGTGGGTTGTGTGTATGTTTGCATGTGTATGTGATAGATAGCTAAACCACCCATTTGAGCGCAGCCATTCCTATTCTCAACAAAAATCTTTATGTATGGTTGGAATTGAATTAGCCCTGGATCCAGGATTTGGCGGTTTGGCGGGGGGGGGGGGAGGGCACATTGATAATAAATATATGTGAAGCCAGTGGCAGATCCAGAATTAAATTAAAGGGGGATTGGAGGGACAGAGACACCAAAGGGAGATGTGCTCGGGTTGCAGACCTAATTCCCCCCCCCCCCCCCCCCCCTCCCCTCTGTCCGCCAGTGTCTGCATAGGAATTAAGTAGTCTGCCATACACATGATTGTGCATGGGGGGGGCAGCTTTGGGCTATTCCATTATTTAACCATACACACCTACAGATGACAATAATTTCAAACGTAACCCCCAGGACAATATATAAAACCACCTTTTGTTGTTAAGTTTTTTAATACCCCCAGACAAGCTTCTATTTGGTTACATCTCCCCTGGACAAGCTTATGTTATACCTGCTAACCCCTACCACTCCCACCCCCCCCCCCCCCCCCCAAGTACAAGCTTATGTTTTATCTGCTAGCACCCCGGGACAGGCATTTATACTACCCCCCTCAGGACATATTTGCAACCCTGGACAATGACATCGACATGTTTCTAAACACAACCCCCCACCATGGACACCATTGTTGTCATCTGTAGGAGTGTACAGTTAAATAATGGAATAATCCAATTGGTACCAGAGGGGCGGGATATGAATTTGGGGGGGGGGGGGGGGGCGCATGCACATGGCTAGATCGCTGAAATCAACCTTAGCCTTAGTTTGGTAATGTAAAACTGATGGCCTTTCCTAACTCCCCAGTATTGCAACGTCCAATACCCCACCGGGTTCAAACCTACCATAACTTTCAGTAGGAGTAATCAAATCGCTTCAAATTCAGTTTGCAAATAGAGAGGTCCCTACATGCACATTTTCCCGCTTTATATAGCGGAACACAACTTGCCGTGATAGGTACAGGAACCTCTCTACCCACAAACCGAATTTTAAAAGTGATTTGATTATAGGAGAACCGAAAAGTATTTGGCGGGTTTGAACCTAGTGGGGTATCACACATTGCAATACCCCAAAATGTATTTCACCATACAGAAATGGTGACTATGAAGTGTTGAGAATAAGAAGTCATTAGCCTTAACCGTTTGGAAGTTATAGTTATTCAAACGCAAGGGAATATTGAGAGGCAATTTTGTTGGAAACTGTCCCATATATATAAATATGTGTGCATACATGTATGTGTTTTTTGTACATGTATATATGTGAAAATGTATGTATCAGTGTGTGTTTTATGTGTATGTGTACATGTATGTGTGCATGTTTTATGTATGTGTGTACATGTATGTATTTGTGTATTTTTTCACTTGTATGTGTATTATGTACACATGTGTACTTGTATGTATGTGTGTGTTTTATGTATGTCTGTACATGTACATGCATATGTGTATATATACATATGTGTACATGTATGTATTATGTTTGTGTTTTATGTATATGTGTGTGCATGTGTATACAATTGATAGCACCATAAACAAACATGTACAAAATAAAATTCTATGTTCTTGACCTTCATGTTTTCTCAGCCTTGTAGAGACTCACTGATGAAGAACCCCGTGTGTAGCTATGTTAGTGATTCAGTGTCAGCGCTCTATTTGACATGCTCCCGCCTGAAAGTGTGCTGCAAGATATAAAATAGGTCACAGTCAAGTTGAACTTTAATTTAGGAGTATTGGAGTTAGTGATACATTAGTGTGGGCCTATTACTTTCTGGCCACTTAATTATATGTAATCTTTTGTTTTAAGTAATGAATTGCTTCCGAACGTGATAAACAGATCTTGTTAGGACTGATATTTGTTTTATGGGACACAAATATAAGGCATAGTCTCCCTGTCTGAAGTAATCTCTGTGGATGCTATCACAGCCTCACCCGTCCACCAAAGGGTATACTGTCAAAGAAACTAGAGGACCCACCAGTTCTCATTGTTGTTGGAAGCATCATCACCTGCTGACAAGGCTCGGCTGCTCTCTGTGTCAGCACATCATGCTGCATCCTGGCTACTGGTCACACCTCCTAGTCTTGACCTAAACTTTGAACCCAATGAACTGTAATTCTCCATCCAATGGTGGCTAGGGATGGAGATGGCTAGAGGCTCCTCATGTTCTTTGTGCCCTGGCGCTACTACCTGTAAACAGGGTGGTGATGTTGTCACTGCATGGCCACAACCATCTGCGTAACGTGTATGTTGAGTTCTGCCATCGTGCCCATCTTCCAGGAGTGAGAGTAGAGTCAGGCAGTACCATTACACCAGACCTAAGCCGTACCCAGCCAGCGGATGTACTTGTCCTCGATTGGGAGAGAGGGAATACATCCACTGGCCGGGCGGCTTAAGTCTGGTGTACTGCCAAGATGGACATGGTGGCAGAACGCAGATGGTTGTACAACAATGGTTGTACAATTTTACAACGGTAGCAGAAGAAAGGAGGGTGAGTGTTAACTATGTAATTGCTGGTGTTAACAGCAAAGACAGTGTACAAATGAGCTGCAAACTATTGGCAGGTATATGAGCTCCTTGTTTTCTTTTCCCTAGCCTCCACCAAGAAGCGGCCACACACTCTGCAACGCTCTTTGACTTTCGTTATGTGGTGCTCCATCCATAGCAACACCTATTATTCATATAAAACAAATGTCCTAGTTCTGAACATTGTATATATGCTCTCCCACGTGTGTTGTTGAGTGTTTATAATCACGGATCCTGTTCTGTGGGTTAGTTCAATCGTACACCAAGCTTGAAGTAGACCCACCGAAGTTACATGGGCGTAAATACTGGCTGCGTGTAACTATTAATCAAATCAACTGCTCTTGCGCGTTGATACTTTTTTTTTTTTACTAGACTGGTAGGGTGTGTGCGGGAGCTATTTATTTGAGCGGAATTACTTAGAACATGTGGCTCGCCAAACAGACATGTATAATGCAAGGTACGAACATTACAGCTTTTGGCTTACACAGTATCATCACATCAGACAAGAGTGTAACCTACCAGGCCACCCATACCTACACACCATCACATGTACACAGACCATCACCTACACACTATGATGACATACCAGTACACCTCACACATTATTACATGTACAGGCATCTGTATTGCTACACACTCAACAGTCAGTTTTTATAAAGTGGGAAGGAAAAGTTTACATAATCACCCACAACTACCTATATACATAGTTCTTATCTAAAAGACCAAGCCTCCTGTCTGCTTTCAGCAAGTCCATCAATACCAGCAACTATCCACATTCACACATACAGTTCTTATACCACCAAATACAAATGCCAAGCACACCACAAATCTACATGCATGCATCACATGAAGTCTGCAGAGCCTTGTAGCTACTTGATGACCACACAAAGGCTGCAATGTCCCTTCTATTTGAGTTGTTGCTGAAGCTTTTTGTCATGCTGGCTGTATCACATTGACCATACAGCCATCTAGGGAGCATTTCATGTGGAGTAGGAAAAATTAATAAAAAGAACTGTTAGTGTTCTTAGCCTATCCTGTTGATCACTACCCCTTTATGTTGGGCAGATGACCTCTGATAGGGGTAGGCTAAGAACACATGTAAGGCAGAATTATGGGTACATGTACATGTATGAAGGAAACTGCATATGTTATCTTGTTGTTACATGTAGTACATATAAGTTGGTGTATGGGGTGCATGCCATATTGTTGCCCCTTGGCAATAAGTGATATAACCTCAGAGTTGCCTTAGCAACGAATTTTTAAAATTCCCCCTCTAAGGTTTTTATCAAAGAAACCCCATGTGTGGGACTGGTAGTGTTCACTGTTATGCTCACTGTTCTAGTGTGTGATGTGTAGTGTGTGTGCGTGTGTGTGTATGTGTGTGTGTGTGTGTGTGTGTGTGTGTGTGAATTTAAACTCATGTTGGTCTAATGATCTGTAGGCTAGGTGGTTGGCCAGCTATACGCTAGGGTGCCGGTGTGCCTGTGGGGTAACCTGGTGTGTACATGCTGTTATTAAGGGATAACAGTGACACAATCCATCATCGAGAAAAAACATCAGTGAGGGGGGGGGGGGAGACAAATGTTAAGTTGAAACATTTAGGAGGACTTTATACCAAGCGAGCCAATTCTGTGCATGGGTTGTGTAACTTGTTATCCCTTCATTGCCAAGAGGGGGCAAAAATATGGGAGGTGTGGGGCACTCCCACCCCATCAATGAAACTATACTGGTGTGTAGGGTCATTGGGAATGTGCACACTGTTGCTAGTGTGTACTGGTATGTGGTTGGTGGAGAATATGAGTTGGGTGTGTATGCTGATGGGGCCATATAGTTGTGTATGCTGGGTGTGTACGCTCATGTTGGGGGTGAAAAATGTTATTTGATGTGTTGGGTGAGTAATATAGAATTCTGAGTGTGACTGTGTTTTGAGTCATGGGCACACACACCCCCCCCCCCCCCCCCAGCTTTTGAGACTCAATGGCGCCCCACCCCCAACCCCTTGTAATAAATGCTTGTTAAATAATTTAACCCCTGTCCCAGTATTGATTTCTACTTACATGCGCCTCCCCCCTGCCCACCTCCCTACATAGGCGGCGCTGACGCTACGGCAAGTACGGCGAACGCCGTAGCACTTTTTATGTTACACCCCTGCTCATATATTGAAGACCCTCTTTCCACCACCCCCCCCCCCCCCCCCCCCAGTCCGCTGTATCACTTTTTTATTGCTTCGCCGCCACTGCCCTATAATTGGTGCCCCTCCCCTCACCTCTGCCCCTCCCCCCCCCCCCCCCCCCCCCCTTTCTAGAAAAGCTGGGGGCACCCATGGGAGTGCACACTTGTTAGTATCTGTGGGTTATGTGTGTGATGGTGTGTATAATACATGTGCAGGACAACATTAACTCACCTGTATGCTTGATCACACGGTGGCCATGTTGCCTGAAGTCATACTAGCTGATGTTTCCCAGGAGATGAAGCCAGTATGCTAAAACCCAAGCACCATACAATGGTAGATGTAAAGAGCATAGCATACACGTATATACAAATTTATGCACCCCAAGAAGCCACAAGACACATAAGCAAAAAGGATACTCAAGCATTAAATAATTTGAGACTCACCGTTCCTTTCATATACATGTAGCACGGACCACCCCTATTAGGCCCATACGAATATGCGCTCCTAACTTTTAATACGGCTATTTTCAGACAGTACAATACGAACAGGTTGATATCAAAGGATGAGGTCATGATTGTGGCAGTTCCTGAATTATGGGGGGAGCAAATTGATTGGCTGGAAGGAGTACAGTATGCGATCGCAGTCCCCGGTCCCCATAGGTGTCAGCGCGTTAAGTTACAACTAGCGAACGTGGCGTGTACTATATGTATGCATAGTACTGATGCATATCCGCCACTTCTGTAACAGTAACAATGTGCCATTCTGCATTTAGTAACAATCCGCAATTGTACATAACCCACCTTTACAAAAATGTGGTTGGCCATCTATGTGCTAATTGATGCGCATCCACCCCTCGTCGGATGGGGTGGGGCTGGCCTGGATACTGTATGCACGAGTTTATTAACGAAATGCTGCTTATTGTAGTTATTAAAGCTAACGGGAGTGTTGAATATTATAATTACCTGCGATAGTAATTAAATTTTTGTCTTGATTTTTGTATAACGTTGCATACATACAACGCAATGAAAAATAAAATTCGAATTCAGCCCAATTTTTAGTATTTTTCGAGTTTATTTAGAATTCAATTTGAAATAAAAATGCAAGATGACCGCCGATGTATGGGCCATTTCTCCATATGTGAGAACAAGAGTGTACTGCCCGTCCTCGTACCCAGTCTCGGAACAAGGGGCGGGTCGTCTTCTTATTCTTCTTCTTCTCCTTCTCCTCCTTCTTCTTGGCAACGCATAACTCAGGACAGGAACATTTCTAAGCGATGAAAATTTCACCAATAGCTTCAGAATTGGCTGGAGGACTCGCTTTTATATAATATATGAAAAAAAATTAAGAAAACAAGTAAATAAAAACATTCTCTACGAGAAAGTTGGTGGGATATAGGATTTGATTATGACATTGGTGGTGTAAAAAGCAAGGAAACAAGGTCTTATCAGAAGGGAAAATGTCATAGTCCTATATTTAGCACATTTCTAGGGCATGTGTTGTTTGTGTGCTAAATATAGGACTATGACATTTTCCCTTCTGATAAGACCTTGTTTCCTTGCTTTTTACACCACCAATGTCATAATCAAATCCTATATCCCACCAACTTTCTCGTAGAGCCGGAATGTTTTTATTTACTTGTACGAAATATGAAAAGAGGACTAACAATTATTAAGTGCACAAGCTGACACATTTTTGCACACACACACACAACACACAAACACACACAACGCGCGCGCGCACACACACACACACACACACACACACAACACACACACACACACGTCTCAATATGTACATGTAAGTTCTGGTAGCCCAGCTCCATCGTCAAATTTGTCCCGCTTCTCCATGCGGTTTGGGTTCCTCAGAGACATCCATTGGTGGCCCTCAAAATGGCAAAGGACAGCCTGGCTCATATCCATCCTGCAATTTCAGAATATGTTGTTTTTCCATTTTTCAGCAAGTTTTTCAGCAAGGACCTGTATGAAATTTAATGCTTCTCGGCCCAAAACTCCATCAGTGGATACAATTAGAGGTGTAAATGACGCGCTTCTACTGCATCACTGTATTTCCTCTTCTTTTCTTCTTCAGTCGATATGCTAGGACAGAGGCAATAATGTCCTCGTGTGATTAAGATGGAGCGTCTGTGTCAACATAGATAATAGTATAAAGGGATTGGAAACGATCTATACATTTATGTGGCGTGACGTCACGTTCCGTTACGTGACCGTGCTTCGCATCGAACTTCTAGTGGACGTGAGAACCGTTGAACAACTTTCCGTAACGAGCTTCTTTCGTGTTGTTTAACTTATTACTGTGTGAGGACAGCCTCTTTGACACTAACAAGTCGTATAGTTATTCTTTTTAGCCAGCAAGGGTAGTGGTAGTGTGATTTTCCTGGATACAGGTAACATTATAAATCCATTTTTTGTATTGTGGCGTTGAATTGTTTGGAGTCTCTACGAAGGGTTATGGCATTGTAAATATGTCAAATAATGATATCCAAAGCGTACTGTTTGTGTACGTTTCTTTCGCAAACACCCTGTATAAATCACTATAAATGCATTGTGCATGCTCAGTGAATACATATACACATACTGCATGTGATACAATAAATAGTGAATTTGCAATGCTTATGTTGAGGAGCTGTTGTCAATCTGTGATCAATGCCCAGTAACTCTATAGACATGATTCCATTGATTCCATTAATTGTTCCAATAACCATGCATATATAAGCAATAATGATTATGTGCAGGAAGATGAATGCCTTGAATTATACTGATTCACTACAATAGTGTATAACTCTAACTGCATGCTCCACGTGACCATGTGAGGAGTGAGGATGCTGTACATGCCCAACACCTCACGTATAAGCATAAACATGCATTAACTATTTCCCTGTTTACATGGACCTTATTTCCTTATTTACTGTATTGCTGGAACCATATGTAGGGAAGGGATTTATGGTGACCCTGTAGGTCATATGTACACATCACATGTAAAGTATTCACGTGTCATGGTAAAGTCTATGCACCATATACTGTTCTTTGTGTGATTAATCAAACCAGTTCTGAACATCCCATTCTAATAAGAGTCCACTGACATGTCCCGTCCCCCACAACTCCCCTGAGGAATTAGGTGCTTGTTCAATTCATTTTTAAACTCAGTGCCATTGTCAGTTGTAATAATCTTGGGCAGACCCATGCATTCGCATTAAAATCTGCAAGGATTGAATATAGTGAATCAGATTATCAGTGTGCATGGCCACTTGGAAATCTGCAGTTAAATTAATTAAGGTAGTCTTAATAGATTCTGTGGCTAAAAATCTATAATTTGCGTGTCACCGTACAATCAACTTTTTGGGGTCTAACTGGCTGGTTACCATCGATTCCTACTCCAAATATCCCTGCATCCATCCAATCACCTCTGTTTCTTCCAAGGCAACTACTGATCTGTTAGGGCAGGATTTCACCCACTTTGGGTATCCTCATCGTGTCATTCATACTTTTGACCAATAAACCGTTCTCAAAGTTCCTTTACTCCCATGTGCCCGGACAACATTCATGCAGAATACGACGCTGCTCTAACTCCAACAAATATTATTTCCATTGTCTATTATAAAGCACTACCCATGACTTGCGGACGACACAATTGTGTGCATTAGCCAAATTGAGATGAACAAACCTTGCCCTTCTTCTTCTTCTTACAGTACCTTTCACAACAAATTTCTGAGCCTTTCTTTGTATGTGTCGCTTGCATGCTACGCTTGCATCCACCGCATACATTTCTCCTGTACTCATATGCTTCTTCTACTAGGTTACCACTTTTGGCATCTCCCTCTTCACTTGAATCAGCCATTTTCACAGAGAATAAGATTAATCTCCACGTGTTCATAAAGTGTTTATGTGCCCGGACCAGTTTTGGCTTAACCGGACAAATTTTGGACTCATTTTAGGTCCGGCCGGAGCACTTTTGGTCGCCAAAATTGGTCCGGTCAGACCAATTTTTTCCCCTGGCCAAACTTTTCGTGACACTCCACAAATCCTCTTCTTATTGTGAAACGTATTTTTACCTTTTGGCTAGCCGGATCGAGACAAGTTTCTAAAATATGCCGACTATTTTCTCGGCAAAGCTCTCAAAATTGTCCTGGCCAGCTAGGGTACATAATTTACGGAATCGTGAAATGCGGATGAATCCCGTAATCTTTACCGTTTCCAATCCCTTTATTCTATTATCTATGGTGTCAACGACACAACGCAACCGTTTGGGACTGCCATGCCCAGTGCTGCCGCGATTTGGACTTTTGCCGATATCGTTTATATCGCGATAAATCGCGATATGAGCACAATATCGCGATACTGTCTGTATCGCGGTATATTCATCAAGCACTTATTTGTTAATAATCACACAATTTTCATCATACATGTAGTTGAGGCTGCGTTGTTGTGGCGGCGACCAAAGAACCAACACATGAACGTCCTTATCATGCTGTAGGGCGGAGGGATATCGCATAGGGTGGTGAACTCTATCTCCCTTATGTTGCCATCCCTCGACTGCACTTTCAGAAAGGTTTCCCACGGCATGAGTTATATAACCAGAGAAGAAATGAAGGATCCACTTACCAGAACGGCTACATGGGTATATGCATTATTCAATGGCATAATGCAAAGTGGGGTTCGTGTTATAACTTGGCCGCTATACAAGTAGAACTCTCCCCCTTAGTTTTCTGGTGGTATGTCACAGATGGTGGACACTCTTCTCTACACAAAGTGGTGGCAAATGCCAATGCAAATAAACCACAGTCATTAAAACCGCTTTGCTTTTGAACACGCATAAAAAATGACTTGCATTTGAGGAGTACAGACCAGTGATGCTATATATTCCTTTGCTCAGATATGTAGGTCCTTTCCAGCCATGCTATCAAAAATATTTACTACTCCAGGCTGGCATCCAATGGTAGAACAAGTTAACCAAAGAATACTTGATACATGTAGGATCTGTACGAATTCCTGTCTGGTGACATGAAACGCTAACAGTTCACCAAGTGTTGTTACTTGCAGGCCACGTAATCACTTTGGAGAAGCTTCTGTCCAGCATTAAATTTAATGATGCTATCAGAAAGCCACTTGTCGCAAACCCGTATTTCATAATCATACATTAGTAATTCCAGGGATAGTATCCAGTGTTAGGATCCAAATAGTTCTTTGCATCATCTATTTCATTAGCTGCAGCGGAGCTGGAGGGGTAGGATCGTATTTACCCCCCCCCCCCCCCTTCCCGGCTTCCGGATAAATCGTCATTAATATTCATAATTATCTTACACCCCCCCCCCCCCCCCCCCCCATAGAAAACACCTCCCTGGCTGTTCCAGGGTGTCATCACGATGTTTACCTTCAGCAGATGTGTGACAGCTAGTCATTTTGATGCATGCATGGTAGTTATCCCATCGGAAATTCAAAGGCCAAAAGCTATCATTTAGAAGCTTAACTTTCGAATTTAATGTCGTGTCCTTTACTATTCTGCCGCTTCGATTGGACTGAACTGAGAGCGGCGCGTCATTCAATGCTTTGTCGTGGCATGCCTAAAAGTATTCGATGGTATTCAATTTCTTTTTTGTGTAATCACGTGTGCATTGGGGGGGGGGGGGGGGGGGGGGGGGCCAATATACTAGGGTACATTAATTGTGGAGAGTATAAATCAGGGGGTGGACTAGGTTATATTGTCCGACTGAGGGACAATAAAACCTAGAGTATTTGTCCGGGGAGACACATTTTCCAGACAACGGTTTTTGTAAGGCAGCGTGTTTGGGCGAACGCTATAGTTGCGCGTGCGGAGTTACTTATTGTAATGATTGGCCAAAAGTAATGACAATCACAGCAATTACAATACAGCATTACTAAAATATATATACGATCAGTCATTCCATACACTTGTACTTTTGTGTGCGCAAGCGCACAATTCAACTCATTACATTGCTCCCTTTCTTTCTAAAATGAGACGTAGGGGCCGTAGCGGTCCGGAGCCTGACGATGTCTGGCTGGGTAACGTCGGATGGTTTCGGCTGCTTCTGGATTCGCTAGAGGGACTTCTGCAACTGCCTGGCCCTGGCCTAGGAGGTTTCCTTCCGGAATAATTTGCTCGGCAATTTCACGGTCCACAATTTAGGTACTTTAATAAATTGCGTTTGCGTAGGCGGAAACTGGTGATCTATATTCGGTCAAAAATTGTGACCGTATTTTGGATTTGTCTACGAGTGCTTAAGAAGACGCGCGCTTTGTAAAGTTGTTTGCAAGGTATTTAGGACTTTATTACTAGATTAAAGAACTAAAGGGGTTGCACGATACACTATTGGTGTCTAAATGTAAGCTAGCATACGGCGTTGTTTTGTGTGCCTCGTTGATTTCTATAGTAATCTATCGCGATTAGCCATTTCCTAGTTTCTAAAGGCACTAACTTGAGGAAGCATTTCCCATGTTTATTAGGTCTTAGTCTATATCGGGATATAATTTCATGACCTTTGGATGGTGCCCAAGGGTCCATTTATCGGCACAGGCGTTTACTGTTGGATTGCTTAGAGCTTGACATAATATTGCTTAACCTGGTATTTCTGTGTTACAGCTCTGGAAATTAATCATATGTTTTGTATTTTCAATGCATAGGCAATCTATTTTGTTTATGTGCCAAAGAGTTTTGTGATAGTTCTATTTAATACACACCGAATTCGTCAAGGCACGCGTTAGTTATGGAAAGTATTTTACAGCATAGACCGCCATATCATTAAAGACAGCGCGATCATTAAAATATGATGGTGCCCACACTGTGTACTTTTCAAGACAATATTTTCATGTTAGTGTATCCTAGCTATGCATTAACATTGATAAATGCATGCTATTTGTATTGTTATTTAGAATGAAAACTCCTGACGATCTGAGGAACCATATTCAAATGTTCAAAAATGACATTGATGACCATTACAAACTGCTAGTTCCTGAAATAAGGAATGGGTTGGTGCTATACATTAATAAAGACCTGGCAAATCTTAACATGCAGGAAACAGTGAGGTTGATTTCAAAGCTGGTACCAGAGAGTGATGCAAACTTAAAGGCATTATCCCAGTCCATTACACGTTTGTTGACAGCAGTGAAGGATATGAAGAAACATCTTAATAGAACTTGGGATAAATTAATATCATATATGAATCAGAATTTTACAGTGCCGTTGAATTCATCCAGTCCTTTACATGCATTGTCTTTGCCACATTGTACTAGTGGTGAAACCACTTCATGCTCAGTATCTTACTCTTTAAATTCCGATTGCCATAAATGTGCTAACAGAAGGATAGCTCAAAGAAGAATGTTTGCTTCTAATATTTCTCATAAGACGAAGCTTTTAGAAAAGGATAGCACTAATAATAAACGACTTAAGCAAGCTTTATTTAGGAAGAAAAGAATTGAAACTGTGATTCGTTCCAAATTAACAGCTGCAAAAAAGGAGATAAATACAAAAGATACACTCATTAAAAACTTACAAAAAGAAAATCTAGTGTTAAAACATGGAAGTAGTCAATCAGAAGTAAAAAGTGTGAAAAGATTGATGGCTGTTGTAAGGTCTAAGTTCCGGAAGTTTAAGCTATCTCATAGACGTTTGGTACAAAAATTGAAAAAGGAAAACAATGCGTTAAGAAATCAAGTGCGTAATCTCAAAGCTGAGAATGATATACTCCAATCAAAGTACAATTCTGAAATGGAGACAGAGATGAAATACATAGACTCTAAATCTGATGGTAAATCCTATAGTACATCGTGCCGTAAAGCCATTAATTACTGCCTGGAACATCATGTACCCATTACTAGCATATGCCCAGTTATTGAAGCAGTTTTGGATCAAATGGCAGGTTTGAAAATTACTGCTCTCCCTGAACCTTGTACGGTAAGTTATTTAGCATATGAACTTGGAGTACTAAGTGATTTACAAGTTGGTGAAATAATGTATAATGGTAAAGATATAACACTTTCTTGGGACTCCACAACCATCAATGGAGAACATATTAATGAAATACATATAAGTTTGTCAACAGTACCACCAACATCATATGTGTTAAGTTTAAGATCCATTGCAGGAGGTACAACTGAAGACTATGTGTCTCATATTTGTGACACCATTAACACTATCATCAGTACATATGCTAAGTATCATAGAGTAGACTATCTTCATGCCAAGTCCAGCATTATTAAGCATTTGAATCAGTGACAGAGTTGCAGTTAATCACTGTGTAGTGCAACAGCTACAAACTGCATTTGAAATAGAACTATTAGAACTAAAATGTAATATTCATCCACTTGATGGCATTGCAAAAAAGTGTACAAATATTTTAAAGGCGTATGACAGGGACAATAATATTACAAGTGATACATTTGGAAGGGACTGTTGTGCTGTCAATTTCATTATTGCAATGAACAAAATGAGATTCAAGCAAGGAAAGGGAGACCCATCTGGTTTTAAGCAATTTTTGCGACAAAATAATATCAAACCAAGTATTATAATTCGGTATGTGGGTAATCGGTTTCACGTAATGTTCCATCTTGCTGGTGTTTTGTATTATCTAAGAGAAAAGCTTTTCATATATTTGGACAAAAGTTGTAATAATAATACAACTTTACGAACATCACTGGTCGGGGACTTGAGAAATGTTAATATTTTATTACAATTACGTGCACTTGGAATCATTGGGAAAATGGTCACAGGACCATGGATGCATGAACTATATACAAATGCAGATATTTCAAACCTTGATAGCATAAACTATATAAAAATATGTTTAGAAAACTTGAATGCATTAAGAGAGTCCCCTTTGCTGATGTTACAGGCTAAGACTGATACTTTTGGTGTATACTTGGATGTAAGTTCTGATGTAGTGTTAAATGAACTACAAAATTCTGCTACAACAGAACAAGATAAGATAGTATTAAATGATATTCTAGTACAACTACTTGAAGGTGTAATATGTGTAATAAAAACACAGTTGCATGACTACCTTGAAGGTACTTTATCTCATCTAACACCATCCATTGTTCACCAAGCATCATCAGCACCAGTTCACAATATGTTTGCTGAACACACCCTTGGCATGGCTGACTACCTTTATAGAAAAGCATCAAATATTAAAGTAGGGTTCCTTGATGGAAAAGTAAAATGCAAAATCAATGGGACAATGCAGTGGTTGTGTGCACACTCTCAGAATGAGCAAGAAAATATAGTTAAATTTTGTATCAGACAGGCTCAGAGAGTAAAGTTAGTTAGTAAACAACATGAACACAATATTTCTATATTACAAGATCAGCGACTTAAAGATAAGATTCAAAAGAAAGAGAATAGTTTAAGGAGGAAGATAGAAAAGAAGTTGCAATGTGTGGCAGAAAAGAAAGAGGAATTGTCAAATGAGTTTCCAGACATCTCAGAATGCTAAAGGAATGTAATATTAAGTGTTCTATCCAACATGTCAGTTATTATTGGTCTGTATTTTGAACAACTATGGTATGTAGATCATCAAAATGTGCTATACAATGGACATATAATATTTGTAAAGAAATCAAAGAAGTCTCAAGTTCCTAAAGTAATTATTACCTATTGGAGGAACGATGAATGTGAAGAAGGAGAGAACATTACAATATCACTATACGGGCTATTGGCAGATTATGTAATGGGAGACCTAAATTTAGATGTAATGTGCATTTGACACTGTGAGCCTTATGAAGAGTATGTATGTTGTATTTTATGCAATTTTGACATCACTATGTTGAATACTTTTACAGTAGTTGCATGGAGAAGTCAAGCGGTCACAGTTTTTTAAGCGCGGTCCATTCACATTGCGTACATTGCTAGTTACCGGCGACGCACTGTTTGAAACGCTATAACTTTTGAAATAGTAATCGGTTTTCCTTAGCAAAAGCATATTGTTGATGCATTCATTTTGCTCTGTTAGGCTATGCATAAAAGTTCAAGTTATATTAATTTTCAAAAATTTCTTAAAGTACCTATCCACATTGTCGTCATCATCGTCGTCGTCATCCAGTAGTACTAATTCATCCTTCTCCTGAACATTACTGTCTCCGTCAGGGTGAGCAGTAATAGGCGGTGTAGGAGGTGGTAAAGGGTCATCTCTGGATTCGCTCAAATTGCACCGCTTCAATCTATCGAAATGAACAATTTGAAACTTCCCACCTTCTTTCCTCTGAATCTTGTAGGTGCTGTCGCCCACTTTATCCACGACTACGAAAGGGCCTTTCCACGGGTGATGAAGTTTTTTGCATTTCCCACGTGGTACTGCTGGGTCGAACAGCCACACTAAAGCCCCTTTTCCGAACGGTTGACCAGAGACTTTGCGATCGTACAAGGCCTTTTGCCGACGGTGATCGACGTCACAGTTCTCCCGGACGATAGCATAAGCATCACGCAATCCTTTCCGCAACTGCTCCACATAGTCCGAAGTTCCTTTTCAGGACCTAGGTTAAAAGGGAACATCAAATCAACAGGAATGGATGCCTGCCGACCAAACATTAGATAGAATGGTGTGAAGCCTGTGGAAGAATGGGTACTTGTGTTATAAGCAAAACACAGTTTTCGAATGCACATTTCCCAGTCAGATGGGTGATCTCCCACCACTGTGGCCAGCATGTCCAGAAGGGTCCGGTTAAATCGCTCCACCATTCCATTCCCTTGAGGTCTATATGGGGTGGTGTGCGATTTCCTGATGTGAAGCAAATTGCAGATTTCTTTAATAAGCTGGGATTCGAACTGGCGGCCTTGGTCCAAGTGTAGCTGTTCGGGAGGGGAAAAACGGCAGAACATTTCGTCAACTAACTTTACCGCTACAGTAGTTGCCTCCTGATTAGGGATGCCGTAGACTTCCACCCACTTAGTGTAGTAGTCTGCCACTACCAAGACATACTTGCTCCCTCTCTCCGTCTCTGGTAGTGGCCCCATAATGTCCACACATACTATCTGCATGGGGTACCCCGCTCGGATAGTCTGAAGGCCTGCCCTTGCTTTTGGTACTGTGGTCTTCCTAGTGGCACACTTAATACATGACTTACACCACTCAGATACTGCATCACTGCAACTACGCCAATAGAAACGTTCTTTGAGTCGTCCCAGCATCTTGCTTTCACCAAGGTGTCCACCCACAGCGCCTTCGTGGAGCTCTTTCAATACCTCGCAATGCAGGGAGTAGGGCAGCACTAGTTGGAGTTTAGTCATCTGCTCGAGAAAATTTCTCCTGTACATTAGCCCATTATACATACACAGAGACTCCCACGAGAAAATTTCTCCTGTACATTAGCCTATTATACATACACAGAGACTCCCACTGTTGTAGCAACCACTTGCTCTCTCTTTGCCACGCACTTACCTGATCCGCCAGTGGTCGCCTCCCACTCTTAACTGCAGCAAACACTGGTCCAATAATAGCATCCTCCATTTGCAACTTACGCATCTCCTCGGTACTGTATGTCTGGAAAGGACTGCTGGTCACAACTCCCATTACTTCAGATAGTGTCGCATCACTGTTTTCTGGGGTATGACTATCACGCCCACACTGCCGACAAGGTAATCGCGAAAGAGCATCTGCATTGTTATGTTGAGATCCTTTTCTATGAACCACTGTGAAGTTGAACTCTTCCAGGCGTTCAAGCCATCGAGCCAGCTGTCCCTCTGGCTCCTTAAAATTTCTTAGCCAGACGAGTGACCCGTGGTTGGTTCTTAAGATGAACTTCCTTCCTAAGAGGTAGTGGCGGAAATGCTGAGTGAACTCCACGACCGCCAGCAATTCCCTTCGGGTCACGCAGTATCTCTGCTCCTGTCTACTGAGAGAGCGGCTAGCATAACAAATAACTCTTTCAACACCAGAATCATCAACTTGCGAGAGTACCGCACCGATTCCACAGTTGCTAGCATCGGTATCTAGGAGAAAGTCCCTCGAGTAGTTTGGGTAGGCCAGAACCGGGGGCTCCACCAAGCACTTTCGAAGGTTTTCGAAAGCATGCTGGCACGTAGTTGACCATTCAAACGCGGCATTCTTTTCTGTTAGTCGATTAAGTGGCTTAGCGATGACACCAAAATCCTTGATAAATCTGCGGTAATAATTCGCCAGTCCCAAAAACTGTTGGACATCACGCTTAGATTGAGGTGTAGGCCACTTTGCAATCACTTCGAACTTTTCCGGGTCTGTGAATATGCCCTGGGTAGAAACGATGTGTCCTAGAAACGTCACTTGCTGCTGGCAAAGTTTGCATTTAGTTGGATTCAGTTTTAACCCAGACTGCCTGAGATGGGTTAGTACAGCTGCCAAATGCTTTAAGTGCTCCGAAAAAGTGCTACCAATAACAATGATGTCATCAAAGTACACTAAACAGCTTGACCATTTAAGGCCGCCCAATACCCTGTCCATTAGGCGTTGAAAAGTAGCAGGGGCATTACAAAGGCCAAACGGCATTACCTTGAACTGAAAAAGTCCCTCCGGTGTTACAAATGCCGTCTTTGGCCTATCTTCTGTGGCCACTTCTACCTGCCAGTACCCACTGGCGAGGTCCAAGGTGGTGAAGAACTTTGACCCGCCTAACGTGTCCAATGTGTCATCGACTCTGGGGAGAGGATAGGCATCCTTTCTTGTTACAGCATTTACTTTTCTATAATCCACACAGAAACGCAAGCTACCATCCTTTTTCTTGGCCAGCACAACAGGGGACGACCATGAGCTATCAGAAGGCTCAATAATACCGTTGTCGAGCATTTCTCTCAGCAAACGGCGCACTTCTTCTCGGCGTGCCTGGGGAACGCGTCGGGGGAGCTGATGGATTGGGGAAGCATTTCCTGTGTTAATATGGTGGGGCAATACTGACGTTCGCCCCAATTCGTTACTTCTGAAACAGAACACATCTGCATATTCTTGTAACAATACGTACAACTGTTCTTTCTCTATAGTGCCCAGACAATCACCCACCTTGTTCACCAACTCCCACAACAACTGGTTCGTAGTTGAAGATTCTCTGCTTGCTTTTGTGACTGAGACATTGAGTATAGAATCCTGTTCAATATGATCCATTTTAGCCAGTTCAGCTCCTTTCTTCAGCTCAATGCTACACTCTCGAGGATTAAGAATGCGAATAGGAACCAATCCCTCCGATGGACACGTAACAGCTCTGGCAACTATCACCCCATGACTCAGCTTAGGGTCATTTTCTACCATCCAAACACCGCCCAATGCCCTAACCGTATTGTCCACCGGTGTGACCATCAACTCCATTTCACACTCAGGAGGAACAAGTATTCTTTCCGTTGTCACCAGTCCTACTGATCCCACTGTGGATGACATTTCTTCCATTGCTTTCGGAGGTAGGAGTTCTACAGACACATCTGCTGATTTGAAACTAATAGTGTTATTAGAGCAGTCAATAACACACTTGTGTGCCCTAATGAAATCTAATCCAACAATCGCTTCTACCCAAAGGTCACTTGCTATGACAAAGGATCCATCAAACTGAGTACCACCAATGCACAAGGGCGCATGTATACATCCTCTAACAGACAATGGAGTGCCATTAACCCCCACTAGTTTTTCACCAGGCCAGGGCTGCATAACAATAGGAATCCTTGTGTTCTCTATTTCTCTCCATATTTTGCTACTCAACAATGACACTGCTGCACCCGTATCTACTAAAAATTTAATAGGGGTAGAGGCAATAGTTCCCTGTACACAAACCCTCAACATACCGCTGGGTACCGACAGAGTGGGAACTGCTATTTGTGCTTCACTGTCTTGGGCCTTCAGTGCATCCTCCCCCGCATGGCTGGCCCTTACCATGGAGGGTTTGGAGTTTCCCTGCTGCTTTGAATTCTTGCTACTCCAACACCTACGCGCAATGTGTCCTCTCTTTCCGCAGTTCCAACATATTGGCCCCCTTTTCTCAGCATCCTTTGCTCTGTCGGTATCTTGCTTTTCCTGTGAAGATGGATTAGATTTACTCACCACCATGACCTCCAGCTTGTCTAGCCTCTCATTCAATAGCTGTAAGGCTTTGGATAGTGGTTCGGACTTGTCCGCTGCTGTAGCAACCGCTACAACAGGTGTAGGAGTGGTGGCAATCTTTAGGTATGACTCCAGTTCAATAGCCATCATAACTGCCGCGTCCAAGGTCTCAGGGCACTTTTGACGTACGCCAAACGCAACCTGTGGGTTATCAATGTTGGAGAGAAACTGACCTAAGGCGAGGCGTTCGCGCGCCTTTTCTTCCAGGTCACTGTACGCCTTATCAGCCAACGTCCTCAACACGTCGCCATAGGTAGCCCAATCCTCGTCTCGCCGTCTAGCTCGAGTTGTCAGTTCTGCCCGATACAGCTCTTTTTTGCTGTCCGGTTCAAAACGCTGCTTGAATGCTTTAATACACTCCTCATATTTAGTTTGTACACTAGCTGGAAACTTACGGAAAGCCATCCGAGCTTGACCAGTAATTCGGACCTTAAGCCACTTCATTTTCTCCTCGGCGCTCTCCCATTTGTTTATAGCCGCCACACTTTCAAAATGTTCGAGCCACTCCGTCCAGCTCTGTGGTTCTCCACTGAAAACCTCCGGTAACAGCAAGGGCTTCGCAGTAGCCATCTCCTCTAGCTGCCGACTACGCCAGTGTAATGATTGGCCAAAAGTAATGACAATCACAGCAATTACAATACTGCATTACAAAAATATATATACGATCAGTCATTCCATACACTTGTACTTTTGTGTGCGCAAGCGCACAATTCAACTCATTACACTTATCGTATATTTCCGTCTATCTCCATTCATTCTTCCGTCTACCTCCGTATATCCCATGCACGTTTGTATCGCGATATGACCAAAAAACATCGCGATATATATGATATCGCGGCAGCCCTGCATGGCCATACCCCTCTAACGCTGCAGATCTGCTACCAGAGGAGGTATGCCACGTGCACCATTGGCTTCTTGAACTATTGATCCATTATAAAATAGCATCAATTTCAAACCCACATGCATATCCTCCAAGCTAAATGACCCACGTCCTTCCTATATTCCGGCAGCACTTATTGCCACATCAGTTCTGTATTTTATTCTATTTTTACACATTATGAGCCTGTTACACTCGTACGCGTCCACACCAAAGTTCGGTCCATCAGGGTTAAAACACGGAAAACTAAACGAAGGAGCGTCTCTGTAGGAAAGTCAAGATTGCACCGGCGCACCCGAAGGAGTCCTGTTGCTATCAGTATCAGCAGATCGTTGAATTTTACTTATTAAATCTATAATCAAGATATTGATGTTCAAAGTCATAGCAATTTTCCCACGGTCGTTACGCGCTATTCTGTATTTTAGAAGAGGGTAGAAAATCAACATGCACATGAAGCATGCTTGCTTGCAAAGAGGTACAGAAGGACGGCATGTTTTGATCGTGCTTTCGCGATCGCTTATGAATGTTCACAAAGCAAATACCGGTAACCTGCTCAGGAACGTGTCCACGCCAGGCGAAGAATGTACACCAGCTCCAGTAGATAGGATCGATGGCGTATGCCAAAAAGCTAACAGTTTCTACAGATTTCTTGTGAGTGTGATTATTTTGTGCTGATATGCAAATTTGTGAAAGTGCTGACTTGAGAGCCGTAACTGTATATTGATTTTTTAATCTATAGTAACTTATTAAGTGTAGTGAATGGTCTAGTGCCCAGACTAGTCCCCCTCCACCCTAAAAATTGCCCCCCCCCCCCCCCCCCCCCCAAGGAAAATTATTCCTAGGAATATTAGGATTTACTTTTCCCTTAATTTTTGTGAACAAAGCTTAATCAAATAACCCTATTAGTGCAGTTGCCCTCTCCTGAAGAACTATGAATGATGATCACTTGGTGATCAACATATTAGCTATTCCATGTTCCCATGCAGTGTATCGTATAGTTACCCTCCTCCAGGTTGTCCTGCTTCATCGATATATCTATCTTTTCTCCTGCATGCAACTAATAAAAATGCAGCAATATGACAAGATGAATGAAACATAGTTTGGGCACAGCCTGCACTAGCAAGTGGAGCCACCCAATTCCTTCCCTGTTATGTCTTCACATTTCTTATGCAGCAACACTGAATCATTCTACAAACTTGTTGCTTCGGCAAGATCTGGATTTGCTACTGAACATGTTGAAGTATCATCCTCACAGAAACAAGTCTTGTGGCAAACATGACTGAATACACACCACAGTTAGATTTATTAGTCTGCTGCTCGACATCAATAAATCAAACTTCTACTGCAACATTGGTGGAAAACATCGGAGCACATCTGATCAGTCAGTGATTGGTATCATGCATAAAAATTCGTTGTTGATACTTGCAGTTGAATTGCTTGTGCATACTGAGTATTATCAGCAAATGGAGTACTACCATTGTTCAGTATTGGGATGAACTGAGCTCCTAGCAAATGCATATTGAAATCCTGCTGCTCCAAACTGCCGGACCAAGAATGCTTTGAGCTTGATTGATGATATAGTGTCATCAAGCCATCCAATACTGGATGAGATAGATAGCAAGCAAGCAAGCAAGCAAGCAAGCAAGCAAGCAAGCAAGCAAGCAAGCAAGCAAGCAAGCAAGCAAGCAAGCAAGCAAGCAAGCAAGCAAGCAAGCAAGCAAGCAAGCAAGCAAGCAAGCAAGCAAGCAAGCAAGCAAGCAAGCAAGCAAGCAAGCAAGCAAGCAAGCAAGCAAGCAAGCAAGCAAGCAAGCAAGCAAGCAAGCAAGCAAGCAAGCAAGCAAGCAAGCAAGCAAGCAAGCAAGCAAGCAAGCAAGCAAGCAAGCAAGCAAGCAAGCAAGCAAGCAAGCAAGCAAGCAAGCAAGCAAGCAAGCAAGCAAGCAAGCAAGCAAGCAAGCAAGCAAGCAAGCAAGCAAGCAAGCAAGCAAGCAAGCAAGCAAGCAAGCAAGCAAGCAAGCAAGCAAGCAAGCAAGCAAGCAAGCAAGCAAGCAAGCAAGCAAGCAAGCAAGCAAGCAAGCAAGCAAGCAAGCAAGCAAGCAAGCAAGCAAGCAAGCAAGCAAGCAAGCAAGCAAGCAAGCAAGCAAGCAAGCAAGCAAGCAAGCAAGCAAGCAAGCAAGCAAGCAAGCAAGCAAGCAAGCAAGCAAGCAAGCAAGCAAGCAAGCAAGCAAGCAAGCAAGCAAGCAAGCAAGCAAGCAAGCAAGCAAGCAAGCAAGCAAGCAAGCAAGCAAGCAAGCAAGCAAGCAAGCAAGCAAGCAAGCAAGCAAGCAAGCAAGCAAGCAAGCAAGCAAGCAAGCAAGCAAGCAAGCAAGCAAGCAAGCAAGCAAGCAAGCAAGCAAGCAAGCAAGCAAGCAAGCAAGCAAGCAAGCAAGCAAGCAAGCAAGCAAGCAAGCAAGCAAGCAAGCAAGCAAGCAAGCAAGCAAGCAAGCAAGCAAGCAAGCAAGCAAGCAAGCAAGCAAGCAAGCAAGCAAGCAAGCAAGCAAGCAAGCAAGCAAGCAAGCAAGCAAGCAAAGCAAGCAAGCAAGCAAGCAAGCAAGCAAGCAAGCAAGCAAGCAAGCAAGCAAGCAAGCAAGCAAGCAAGCAAGCAAGCAAGCAAGCAAGCAAGCAAGCAAGCAAGCAAGCAAGCAAGCAAGCAAGCAAGCAAGCAAGCAAGCAAGCAAGCAAGCAAGCAAGCAAGCAAGCAAGCAAGCAAGCAAGCAAGCAAGCAAGCAAGCAAGCAAGCAAGCAAGCAAGCAAGCAAGCAAGCAAGCAAGCAAGCAAGCAAGCAAGCAAGCAAGCAAGCAAGCAAGCAAGCAAGCAAGCAAGCAAGCAAGCAAGCAAGCAAGCAAGCAAGCAAGCAAGCAAGCAAGCAAGCAAGCAAGCAAGCAAGCAAGCAAGCAAGCAAGCAAGCAAGCAAGCAAGCAAGCAAGCAAGCAAGCAAGCAAGCAAGCAAGCAAGCAAGCAAGCAAGCAAGCAAGCAAGCAAGCAAGCAAGCAAGCAAGCAAGCAAGCAAGCAAGCAAGCAAGCAAGCAAGCAAGCAAGCAAGCAAGCAAGCAAGCAAGCAAGCAAGCAAGCAAGCAAGCAAGCAAGCAAGCAAGCAAGCAAGCAAGCAAGCAAGCAAGCAAGCAAGCAAGCAAGCAAGCAAGCAAGCAAGCAAGCAAGCAAGCAAGCAAGCAAGCAAGCAAGCAAGCAAGCAAGGTTAGCACATGAGTAGGAGGAGTACACAACTTTCAAGGAGGCAGGGTCCAGCAGGCTGACCTGGGGAGGAGGGGCCATTTATCAATGGGATATCATATGACACGTAATAGCAATTTTAAAAAGGCTAACAAATAGACCTGGTCAATCTAGATACACTGCAGCATAGGAGCATTCTTTCTTTGGGTTTGTTGTGATGCATAAAAAGCCCTAAGCTTTTTAAAAGTCATATACTATTGCTAGAACGTATGATGGAAGGAGGGAATTCGTAAACAATTTGCAAATGGGCGGAGGCTCAATTCTCGTTCCCAGACTCACTACCGCATAATGTGTAATGCTACGAAAGAGAGTATGGGAAGGAGGTTCAACTTTTTCGTTCAGTGGAATGTTGTATATTACATAATATTCGTGACGTATCAACTCATTATCTACGTCACCAGTTGCTCAATTATCGTTTACGAATGCTTTGAAGTTACAGAATGTATCTCGTGTGTTACGTATCACTCGCTTTCTCCCGCTTTTGATCGCGGTATCGTATCTAACATTCTTCAGCGGAATGAATGGATGCAAAGTTTGTAACAACCCAGTTTTGGATACAAAAGACCGAAGGCTCCTTGTTAGCAAAACCATTGCATATATCAAACGCTGCTCAATCGATCTTGTGTGCCAGCTGCAGACCACTGATGTACATGAAGATGATCTATTCAGTGAAGGATACTTATGTCGGGATTGTTATTTGACAGTCGATAAGTATTTAAAATTGAAAGACAAGCTTGACCTTCAAAATAAGGAGCTTACCGATGTGCTGTCTGTGTCCTAATGCTCACACCAGTGGTGGAAGACTGGCATGGCAAACTGTGCTTTATGAAGGTACATGTACAGTCTTGCATATTATTCATAACATCATCACTTTTTATTATAGGTAAGGGGCATAAAGACTATATGCAGCTGCCAGGGACATCTGACTGCCTTATCTGAAAGGCATTATACTGGATTAATCACATCATCTGTCTGACCTTTTCCTGCAGGTCGTCTGGAGCAGACTTTACAAGACTTCCTCAAACCTTGATGGAGGCACTATGTGTCAGTTGAGGAACCTACTAAACAGACGTAATGTGATCACTCCACTGATGTGAGCAAAGATATGAATGCCAATGAAGATATCCTCAATTTTATTGTATCAGCCCATGCAATAACAACAGTACTCAATGTTCTGAAAATTAAAAACTAACTAAGAATATGATAGCAAAACCTTTCTGCTGAGCTAAGAACAGCACTTCTAATATATGCACGTCCCATATCGTTGATTAAAAAATGCTATGCAAGGAATGCAGTGATTGCATTTAGTAAAGCAATTAGTTACGTCATAAAGAAGCTGCAATTTGATTGGACGCGCACGATTTCGTGCGCGCAGAACAAAAAATGTTGAACTTTCTTCCCACACTCTCTTTCGTAGCATTACGCATTATGCGGTAATGCTTACGTAAGTGAGTCTGGGAACGAGACTAAAGAGGCTTTTAGGTACATTGTAGTGTCCCCCGCCATTATGCGAGCATAGGGCATATTTATGGAACTTTAAATGTTTTCGCCAAGTACGTTCTGATTCTTCAGAAGAACGGGTCTCATTATGGTTGCCCGAATGAATCCGCACAAGGAAGGTGTAGATTTTCTGTGACAAACGCGAAACGTTGAGACGGCAAGCTGACACACCTCCTCTGATGAGGGAAGATTCTTATTAAGGCGACATGTGTTATCGTTGAAAAAGTTAGCTAGGGGCAGCTAGAGGAGCAGAAGTAGAGAGAAAGCTCTTATTAATACATGCATTTCATGATAGCTTCCACTATGCATTAATAATCAGATGTTTAGGATACGTGTGAGAATTCGACAGTGCATGTTGATAATTTTATATAATTAATTTCATCTTCATTTTGTGTTTGGTTGATAAACATATCCGAATATGGGCGTGCATATCACTGAATGAAAATGATTTTTTAAAATTTCTGTATACAATGAATAAGTATATAAAGGCATTTTACATGTGGTGTAATACAGTACATATAAAAGTGGAAATGTTAGATCACTGCAAACCCCACCATCCTCTTTCAACTCATCCTCAAGCTAAACCACGACGGTTGGCTGGCCTCCTGTTATCACTAATAACACTTCTTCGATGTTACGAAGCGTCTCCTACCGCCGCAAGCGACTCTTTCTGCGTAGCAGACCTTGAGACTAATGAACCTTGTAGCAACATTACAATTTACGATGAAGTTGAAAAGGAAAGCATTCCCTTTCTCGAATTGGAACTAAATTTCACATCAAGCCAGCTTCGAATCAACCCAAATGAAGTTGTGAAGATGTTTAATGATCTCTACCATGACCAATCTATAGGATTTATTCTGAACGCAGCCGGCCTCTCGGCCAATAATGACGTGTGCCAGCACAAGATAAGTAAAAAGCTGTCTCCAAACTCTCAGCCGCCTGAATCGTCGTTTCTAACGAAGTACAAGTGTCCCTGGGAATACAGATGTGACTACGATCCACACCGTATTCCACAGGTTATATGGCAGGCGGACTGCAGCGAGACAGTGAACAGTAGGTGGCAGTGTACCTGCGCTGATGGAGCAGGCGATTGTACAGGGTGCGTTCCGACGGAACGGAAGTGTAACTCTGTTTTCTATCCAGTTCCAGTTCTGTACGTCAAAGGTTCCTGTGGCCCCTTCGGCAAACCTGATAGCTGGATTTTGAGTGAAATGAAAGTGGCCGTATCCTGCGCGTGTAATAACAATGAAGCATTTTGATATATAGGCAAATGTATTGTGCATAGTGTTGTGTTCATAATCATACATGTAGTGAAATGTATATACATGTGGCAACTAAAACGGCTGATTTCATAAAGCTTGGTTTTTCGACATTTCAATTATAGCGTTGATCATAAAGATATTTTGGAGTATCGTTTCATAGTTTTTCATTGACTCCCGCGCTTACGATGCTCCCGGTCATTGATATCTAGCTATAGTTAAAAGAGTATGGCGCCGCAGGCATCGGTTCAAAGCCAAGATGGCGTTTATCAAGGGGAGACGAGTTAGTGAGTTTCAATGAAGAGTGTCGGGAGGGAGGGACGGGTGCAATTTGAGCGCGGATTCGGAGAGGGGGTGAAAAGTTGTAGGGCGTAGCGGGCCTTCGGCCCCCCCCCCCCCCCCCCTACCCTGCCCTAAGCCCTAATTTTACCTACTAACGCTCGCAGTCCGAAGGCTCGCAGTCCGAACTCGCAGTCCTTCGGACTGCTTGTTATAGGGATTATTGACCCCCAGTCATTGGGCTCTAGAGATCAGTGACTCCCCGAACATTGCTACCTAGGAATAAATGACTCCCTTAGGTATAAATGACTTTCCTGTGTCGTGGCTGTAGTCAATAACAAAAATTGGGGGGGGGGGGGGGGGGGCTAATTAATATTCATGATCTTGATAAAACGATGCACAGATAAGTATGACACATTCTATACAGTATGCATTAAACCGGCAAATGTTCCAAATACAGTGTGGCGGCTAGAATGATGGCATACAATACGGGCGGCTTGCAATACCAGAATGTGTTCAATTTGTGGTACCGCGCGTACTATAACATCAACGTGTATACTTTTATAAATAATACGCTGGACCAAAATTTGGGGGGAGGGGGGGGGGGGGGGGGGGGTTTAAGCCCCCCTCTTACTACGGCCTTGTGTGTTCTGTACCGGACTTGGTCCGAGAGAAATGTCGGAACTAACGAATGAGGCTGATGTAACTAAACGCTAGGAACGATGGTATAATATAGATGCCATGTAGAAAAGACTATTTTACATACGCGTCGATAATAATTATATACAATCAAAGTAGAAAATAATCTCTGTAAACCACCATCCAGGCCCCACGCTGCAATGTAATAACAAAAAACATCGAAAACCACTCTAACAACGCATTTAGGTCCAAACGTGGTTTTTGGTAAGTATACATTTATGCACATAGGATCATTTAGTGGACAACATATCGAACTGAGCTTTAACAATTGTTTATATACGTTTTTTCTTCTTCCAAGTTTAGCGTCTCGGTGTGTTTTTCTGCATACTAGCCTGGGGAAAACTTTCAATTAGAAGTGATCAATTGGCCATGCAGGTAGCAAGGTTAATGTGATTTTCAAATATGAGTTCAAGGTACTTTTCCCCTCAGGTATAAGGAGCACAGTATTGCTGATCCTCTATCTTTAGTATATTTTTACCATACAGAAATGGTGTATTATCAAGTCTTGAAAATTGGACGCCGATAACATGTACAGTTCGGGCGTTATAACGATTAAACTCAATGAATTTTATAATATTTGGGTCACGAAATTTTGTCGTGAACTGTCCGATATATATCTGTTTGATACGCATGCAAAAAAAAAGAAGCAAACACAATCATGAGGTCGGGAACTTCCGTTTCAATCCAGTTTGGTCACAGGAAGCGGAAAGTTGCTTTCTTACTGTTTATCCCCATGATGATTTGCTATTTCCCGTTCCATAACTTTCACCTCAGTAGTCTTGAATAAGCAGGATCAAAAGCATGATCACCGTTTCTTGACGTTTACAAAAGAAACTATGGTTTATATACTAATAATATTGAAGAAAACAAAAAAGTACAAAGGAGCAAAATCTTAGCCTCTCTTGCCTAACTGGCTTGGATCTTGGACAATAATTAAGTTTACTTCATTTTATTGGGATCTGCATAGCATGAGCTTCCCTAGCAAATCATGTAAAAATCTTCCACTAACGTATTATTTTACCCTCAATTCAGTGTAATTACTCAAATATAAATCTTTGGTATTTTAAATCCATATTACCTCTATTATAATTCTACGTACATAGTTCGAAATGGTTGGGTCATTGTCTGCTGAGACCCGACCCGTATACATGTATGGTATATACTAAATGTTATGAGCTAGGATAGTCATGCATGCATTCACATTGCTGTTGAAGCTTATGGATGCTGCGGTGCAGAAACCAGATAAAGTCTTTCATGCCTCTTGCCATCAACAGGAACTGGTTCCATTCACAGGCAACTCTCACTTGTATGGCAGGCTCAATTTCGTCCTTGTGCACATGCATTGCTGTCGCAATCAAGCATGATAATATTGGACCTTAGGTAGATTTTATGTATGATATAATAGCTCGTTTGTGCTATATTATGTCATTGTGTACAAATGCTTCTGTCTGAGATAATTTAATTCTGATATTTGTATCCAGCATTTCAATACGCATATAATTGTGTGCAATAAGTATTTTGAATGACTCACTGCAGGATTGATAAACTGACTTCAAGTACATACAGAGATGGCATTGAATCTCACTTGCTTTCTCAGGAGAATAGTTTTGCAACTATTGAAGCTTATCTCTCATAAACATCAACCATAGCATTTTGACATACAAAATCACTGTTGCCTAAAAAGTACACGTAGCTGTTAACATTTGGCAATAATTTTGTCACATTATCAAAATATGAAGATCAGCTGGTTTTTTTTGTCAAAATTGAAATGCAAAGAAGCTTCAACTACTATTTGGAGAGTAATATGCACATGACATCATCACACGAGCTTCACACTTCCCTTTCCATATTTTAATAATGGCATTCCCTAAAAAGGTGTGATTAGAAAACCTTTCTATACATTGAGTATGGCTAATTTTTGACTCCAAATTATTCTTACAATTTGTATGCGCATATATTGTATGGAATGGTTGGATAATAACACCAATAGATTGAAGTATAATGCAACTGAATGGCAAAAAGGGTCCTAATTATTGATATGATTAGCAAAGGAAACTATGGGCATCATATTGCTTAAGCCTTGGCATGCTACAACAGATATCTTTCTGAAAAAAAAAATGTAGAATTGTTTTAAAATTCCATAATGTCTTATAATGCAGCATTCATCCTGTTGTCCAAATGCAGTATGGAATTGTTTTTTGGTTCCAAGAAAAGTGCCAGCATGCTATAGTGGTAATTTGTACATGTAGACAGTACTCGATTAGCTAATCATAGTTTACTATAGTCATTGCACTACACAATCACTTTATATACAGGAATCGTTTATAAGTGAGAGCTATGGACTACAAAAGGAAGACTGTAGTGACAAGCTCTATGTAATGCAAGATTGTTTACTTTAAATTTTTTGACACAATAAATGTCCTGCATGGTCATTTAGGGGTCAAGCAATGCATATTAACATGATCTTATGTTTAAAGAAGTCCAAAACCTTTGTATGGCATTCACACATGCTATTTATTTGTGTTCAATTGAAGTATTTTAAACGTGATGCATGTAACCACCCAAGAATGTCCTGGTTATTTAGATTGGTTGTTCAGTGCCTATTATAATGCAGTCCATGTGCAGTTATGACATTAACAATTAAATGAGATGAGTTTGCATGAGAGAATTATGAACATGACATATGGGAGAGATCTACTGCAAGATTCATTCAGATTTCATATTGCATTGCCATAAAAGAGACAATAGCATGAAGAAATGATTGATCTATCCAATGTTGGTGTGAGCTACAATGCAAGTTTTCCTACAAATTAAAAACTCTGACATCACAAAAACTTATCACACCTAACATCATTGCACATTTCTTTAAATACTTAGGGATGTTATTCAGGAATAGTCAATACATCAGGATATTAGTTTCTGGATGCATGGGGAGTCTTGTACTTTCACCATATCATCAAACACACTGGCAATGTATTAATAAACTGTTTGTTTTAGGAGTGCAGGGCATATACCTGTCATAACATTGATAGGTTAATGTGCAAGGTTGTGTACGCTATATTAGTAATTGCATCACAGAAATTAAGTTGCATGGTATATAAAGGCGGTTGTTTTATAAAATATTCACTCTGTTGGAAGCATTGCATCAGTCTAAAAAACTAAACTTTGGGTTGGAAAATGCAGTGGACACGTCTCCTATTGCTAGGTACATCGCTTCATTGCTGTGCAACATCTCCTGTTTCGAATGTCTCTAATGCAACCTGCAGCAACATCACTATTTACGACCAAATTGAAAAAGGAACCGTTCCTTTTCTACAAGTGAAGCTAAATTTAACATTAAGTCAGCTTAAGACCAATCTAAATGACGTTATGAAAACCTTCAATGATCTTTACCATGACCAATCTATAGGATTTGTTCTGAACGCAACCGGCATTTCGGACAATAATGACGTGTGCCAGCACAAGATAAGTCATAAGCTGTCTCCAAACAATGACTCTTTTCTGAAAAATTACAAGTGTCCCTGGGAATACCAGTGTGACTACGACCCACGCCGTATTCCCCAGATTATTTGGCAGGCTGACTGCGGCGGAACGTGGCAATGCTCGTGTTCGGACGGAACGGATGACTGCACAGGATGCATTTCTAATTCCAGAAGGTGTACCCCAGTTTACTACCCTGTTCCGATACTGTATAACTATAAGTCATGCAGTCTTTTTGATACGCCTGGAAACTGGAGGTGGAGCGTGATAAATGTGGCCGTTGCCTGCGCAAGTAGTGACGACAATGCATTTGGTTGATGCAGATATGATTGACACGCCTGTATATCATCTACATGTACACCAACAGGCAATTGTGTTACACCATGCAATTATGTATGATCACGTATTATGTTCAAATTTGTCCCCGCTATTCAAATCGTCGTGTTCGCACCACAACATTTTAGCAGGTACTGACCGGCCGCGCATATTACTAGGTAATAGATATTAACTGAAGTCAGTTAAGGTATTTGACACATTTGCAATGAATTTGGCTGACAGTGAGTAATGCCATACAGAAGTTAGCTTCTGTATTAAAGACAAGAGTCAGGCAGTGGTTGGGAATCAGAACCGTTCTAGTTAACACACAATCAACACTTGTACTCATGTTTTAGTTGATGATTTGCGTGCTGAAGGCAAACCTGTAGTAGTTTTATTTCTGGTACTTCTCCACTCCATCATAGATAATACACAGTGGTTTAGGACCAGGACATCAAGCATGATAATGGTAGGAAAGACTTTTTAATTTTAAGTGGAAAAAATGTAACAGTTGTGTAATACCCTACAGTATCACAATATTTAAATAAAACTGTAAGATTCACAAATTGTAAATAGCCACGAGAAGGGAAAGCATTAATCATGCCATTTGGCAATCTAACATAAAAACATTAGCTAGTTATGTATCCGACAGTACAAATTCAAGTACACAGGAATGATAAAATAGAACTTTTTATTAGCATTTTGTTGATACTTGATTGATGACATCCTCATGAATTGAGCTAAAGATATTAGTTTATTTGTGGTCCAAAACGACGCCATTTTTTTACCCAAACCTACTCTACATTCATTGCTCAACGACGCTAGAACGCTATATACTTGGTTGTGTGTTTAAATACTTTCACCTATGATTGGCCCTTTGTAACTCTCTTTAAACTAGTGTCTGGTGGAGAGTATTTGTGTGCTGATCACTTATCTACATGCCAGACATCAACCAACAGATTCTGAAGAGGTTGGAAGAGAACCATAGGGATAGAGCAACTGATGATGAAGATTTGTATGTGTGCACATAACTGGAATGCACAATGGCTTCATCCCAGATAGTGAGGTGTGGGTGAGGCTTGGTGGTGACAAGGGACGAGACACCATTAAGATGAACTTTCAAATTTTCCATGTCCCTGCACCGAATTCTGCATGCATGCAAACAATATATTAATGCATGTGTATTCTGCTGTTTTGCTGCTGATGACAGTGTCATAAATCTGCACAGTGCACTGGATCGATACAGGGACCAGGCCAAAGAGCTACAGGGAATGAAGAGCAGTAAGTTACAGTGCATAATCACATTACGCATGCATAGTGAACAATGTACACACTGGAGCACACTAGAAAGGTGCTTCTGTGCGGGGACTGCAAGTTCCAAAGCAGGATGTATGGCTTATCAGGAGCTTTTAACGTACATGTCCTGTAAAGTACATGTATGAATTAACTGCACATAATCCAATAGAAACTATAACGGCCCAGCTCATGGAGCACTTCAGGAGTTCCTTCCCATACTGCTCTATACCAGTTAAAATGCACATGCTGGAAGAAAATACATGCAGTGCCATGGGCAAAAAGAGCATACATTGGATTTGGTCTTCTGGGGGAGCAGGGAGCAGAGACCATCCATGCCAGGTTTAACTCCTTGAAACATACGTACCATTCGGTACATGACCCAGTTAGCTGACTGTCCTTGATTATGAAGGAGCACATGCTTTCTATAGCTCCACAAAATGTGGCAGCGATCCCGATACCGTTAAATTCACGATAGTTCCCCAAAAAAGTAGGCTACAAGCAGGGAATCGAATCAGTAAGTACCTTCTGTTGTCTATAAGATTTAGCTTGAATCAAAACGTTCTACGGGTCGGGAGCGTGCAAAACTTACTTCAAAGTGGAGAGGTACGTCGAGGGTTACCTGCTTTCACGAGCCATAACTTGCCGTAGCATCAAAACTGTGACACGAGAAACGCAGTGTATTTAGAAAGAGGATGCTTCTTTTGTTTCGAGTATTTAAATGGCGCTGGTATAATTACTGTTTTTGTACAGAAGGCTCACGTTTCTTGACTCTGGTTGTCTAGGACGTTGCTAAGGGAATACGTAATCATTTCAATATTTCGGGTTAAAAACCTATTGTCCACAAAATATATGGCCGCAAACATCCGTGTGTGATAATTTTGGCACGAATAACATTCCATAGTATTCGTATAAATGGTATGCGCTAAGACTTCGACGAGCACAGCGCTGTGCGCTGCATCATTGCTCGTCGTGCTGCGCGCGGAATTTCTGATCATACCGCAAATCCATTTATACGAGCACAATGCTGTACGCTGCATCCCTCATGCTGTGCGGAATTTCTGATCATACCGCATATCCATTTATACGAGCACAGCGCTGTGCGCTGCATCATTGCTCGTCGTGCTGCGCGGAATTTCTGATCATACCGCATATATACTAGTACAGCGCTGCATCCGTGCTGCGCGGAATTTCTGATCATACCGCATATCTATTTATACTAGTACAGCGCTGTGCGCGAATTAATGATCATACCACATATCCATTTATACGAGCACAGCGCTCGCATCATAGCTCGTCGTGCTGCACGGAATTTCTGATCATGCGCGCTGTGCCATAAAGGACGTTGCGATAATTTTGGCACGAATAATATTCCATAGAATACGACCACTGTTCATCATGCTGCGCGGAATTTCTGATGGTACGACATATCAATATATACGTATACTTTTCAAATGGTGCTCCGTCAGACATTGCAGTGGATGGTTTTTGGGGTGGTGATTTGAGCGGACAATTTTTGATGACAGAGTTTTCAATCCCTATGCCCCTTCTAATCACACTCCCACATTGTCCAGTTGCTACCAAAATATGAAAACATTAAAAAGAGGGAATAAGAGCTTCGAATCCTAGAGGTTGAGCGGGCATCATTCATTCCAATTGTCCTCTTTTCAACTGGAGGCATGGGTAACATTACCACTACCACCTATAAACGTTTGGCGTCACTACTAAGCTGACAAATGGGTCGCATCATACAGTCAGACCATGGGGTGGCTTCGCTGTCGTCTTTTACGGTCATCGATCCATACAATGTATCAGAGGAGCACGATCCAATCGAGGACATGCGATACACCTCCCACCCTCTATTGAACTGACAATCAGTGAATATGATACCTCTGGTGTAATATTATTGTCAAAAAATTCCAATGTTCCTCTATTGTGTATGCACGTGTATGTATCTCTATTAATAAGACTATTTTAAAATGCTATATCATCCTCTTTAGCAAAGATCTTCCCCATAGACAAATCATCTCTAACTAACCCTAAGCCCAGCCCAGCTAAACTACAGAAATCCTCGTAGCTAACATCCTCAGCCTTGGTGAGAACTGAGTTCTATATCTTCCGGAATAACTTATCGCATTCTGTGGATCATAGGACACCATAGACCTTTGATGTTGCATCCATGACTAGACATGCGGCTTTCCCGGTGGATAGAGCAGCTACCATACTTTAAGTGAAATTCCATCACAGAAAGTTATAAAGTACATAGCATTGAGTTAAGAGTCAGTTCTAGCACCATAGACAATTTGTATTATATGCGAACATGTAGGCTTAACTTGCTTGGAAAACGACGAAGAGGCACGGTATGTGGGCCAATACATGATACATGCGCACAACTATCTGTATACATGTAGAGGCACCTGACATATAATCCTTTATTAAGGAGGCAATTATTTTATCTCTGGTACATGTAAAGCGGATATCTTTCATCTACCGCTACACTCTCCGCAAATGTACCCTTAATGGTAAGAAATGAAGATTCAGTCAATTTCGTCACACTCTGTACAGGGCGTAAATTACAATCTGGTTTGCATGCAAACATGAAAACAATTCTCACACAATTACGCATTATAATGAAGTATTCCAAAACATTATTTATTCAATGGCTTAGCAGTAAACATTGGAAAAGTGCAAATGAATACAGAAGATGAGTTGTTCAACAAAAAAGGATGAAAAAATGGTACCTAAGTTGCACCAAATCCATCATGCCCCAATACCCCCATTTGTAAATATTTCTTGAACGTTTCATACTCTGTGTGCTTGGTCGGGATTCGTAGCACATTGTCACACGTTGATGAACGTGGCAGTTTTCCTGCATCAAACTCAAGTGTGGCACAGGGAGGGATGATGGTACCACCAGTAAAAAAAAAACCACCACATCCTGCAAGTTGCAGGCTAGTTTCCTAACTGAAAACAAAACAGTGGCAAGTAAGATTGGAAAACAGGAACAAATGTGGTATACACGTTTTAACCATATACATACAGAGTGTCTAAGAATGAAAGAAAATAGGAGTTTATGTTAGGTGGTCATGGTAAAAAATAATCAATTGAAAGAGGAAGAAATTGTAATAACGTTTTGAAAAACAAATAAATAAATTGAAATAGTATAGCTAATTCATTCTAGGTTAGAGTAAATTAAAACTGTCAAAAGTTATTACTATCAAAGTTATTATCACTTGAACAGTCAGTAGTGTAAACTTATTATAAAGTGATTTATCAATGAACCATTGTTGATACCAACTATTAATGAAATTTTATTTTTTAATTAAAATTTTCTTTACATTAACAATAATTCTAAATATCATTTAGTGAAATTCAAAAATAATGAATGCCGTGTTGTAGATGTAACGGTCGCAACGCTCGCTGCATAGCGTGTTCGTGCGCTAGGAATGGCAATGGATGTTCTGACTGCTATCCGAGCAAACAAGGGAAGTGTATGTTAAGTCGCCTTATGTTGTTCAGTCGCAGCCAGTTCCAACATCGCAATCGCGCCTCTATCCCTGCGATCTCTCCCTTCTTCATCTTCGTCGTCTCAACCCTGCGTCTCCTTTCCAGCCCCGCTCTCCTCTTCATCATCGCATCTATCTATGTTTTCCACAACGCATACTGGGCTAGACGGCCACAGTCACCACAGGCACAACCAGCGCTGCCGCAGACGTCTACCTTCATGTTGCCTTCGCCACCTAAAGCCTAGTTCACAAATTGACGCAAGACCCCGCGACGCGATGCGACGTCGCAGCGATAAACCACACATAAACCACGCCGATACTGGTAAGTTATTAAAAAGTGACGGCCGAGCCCACCAGTGCAGAACTTTTTTCATTCATCGCGACGCATCGCGGGCTCTTGCGTCATATTGTGAACTAGGCTTTCGCCTTTCTTCCCCATCGCAGCAATCATCCCCTTCACTGCTTACGCAGCCGCTGTCATCAACACTACAACAGCTGCCAGTAACACCACAGCAGCTGTCACCCACACCACAGCAGATCTCTCATGATATTAGTCTGAAACAGCGTTGTGCTGTTACCTCAGCTGGCGCGGGTCCATCTGGGTTGCTCTCAAATCTGTGTGTTGCAAGTGTAATGGCGGCAATGCCCGTTGTAAGAACTGTGCGTGTGTGAAATTAAAGAAGCGATACACCAATTGCCACCCTGGAAAGAATGGTGGATGCCATAATTCTTTCGAGCAGACAGCTCGGCTTCCTCGTTCTAGGTCGTGACAGCATTTACTTCAGTCTTCACAACCATCATCACAGCAGCATTTACTTCAGTCTTCACAACCATCATCACAGCCACCTTCTTTGCAGTTTTCGGATCTCTCCTCTTGAGCCACTTTCTCCTCCACCGCCTACTGCATCTCAACAATCGTTGCTTGAATCCCCACCATCTCAGGAAGTTCAGCATTCAACCGATTCACTGATACCGTCACAGCAGTTATCCTCACCTCCAGCCTCCTCATCCGTCTGTCTCACTAGGAAGGAGTAGCCTGTTCCGGAGTGTACAGAGCGGATTGCCCCAACAATGGAGCGATCTCATATGTCCTTACATGCCCGTGGAGTTTTTCATGGTGCTGTACTGCTTTCTTGGCTGGCAACACAAGATGTGTTTATTTGTCCACATTGTTCTCATTTGGTTGCTAATTCAAGGGCAGCATCCCACTCACAACATTGCACCACTAATCTGACTTCGTCTTCTGCATTGCTCACACACGTTTCTCCTTCTAAAACAGCTGGGCCTGTGCCTGATCCATTCTAAGATCCATTGTAAGATCCATTCTGTCGGAAACACTGCTGAAGCCTGGCTCAGGCTTTTTATGCTGCCAAATTGTGTACTTCCCTCTCTAAAACGCAAGGGTCGACATTCCAGGCTAGGCCTACTCCCATTGAATCTCTTTGTGAATGGTGGTCCAGAAACGAGCTGGAATCACTATGGAGGCAGACTAAGGAAAACTCAAGGTCAACTCCCACCAGAAAGGATGCAGACTTCAAGCTGTCTCTATATTCAGCAGTCACCCTGGCTAGGTTGGGTATGAATGGTAACGCATGTCGGATGCTCCTTTCAGATGGTATTGCCCCCCACAATGACACAACATGGGAGCTGCTCATGGCTAAACACCCAAGTTGCTCACCACCTTCGGCTCCTGCTCCAGAGCCAACTTCCCCTCCCCATCTCTGGGCCCTGAGTTCAACATTGCAGCCATCCTGCAATCAAAGGTGGTGTAAAAAGGAAGGGAACAAGGTTTTTGGAAAAGAAAAATGAGACAAAAATCCTATATTTAGCACTTCTTTTGGTTCTGTTACATTTACATGTGCTAAATATAGGATTTTTGTCTCATTTTTCTTTTCCCAAAACCTTGTTCCCTTCCTTTTTACACCACCTTTGCCTCCAATTCCTATATCCCACCAACTTTCTCGTTAGAAAATGTTTTTCTTTTATTGTTTCCTCTATTTTTTCATTATCATTTTTTAAATCGATTATTACTACTGGCAAGTGCCCCCCCCCCCCCCGCTTCAATTACCGTCACGAGCAGACGCCCACTTTTGTTTGGGATCACTGTAAGGAACGCGGGAGAATTCTAACTCGTCGTCTCGTTGTTTAGCTCTCCTCTTTTGTTTGCACAATTCTAAATATACGTAAATGTCGCCATGGGAACGCTTCTATCACTATGCATTACGTAATGGTTACGTATGTCCGTTTCATGCTTTATTCATATATCTGATACCTGGAGATGTCCTTCCAGGAGATTCTAAAGCGATTGGTATAATTTGCGCTCTTTTAAACCTTTCCTATCCGAGTTATACTCACCCGAGAGTCGACGACTTTGACGACGGAGAAGATTTGGCCTGTGGACGAGGTAAATCACAAACAATTTGAAGACTGGAATAGAATGACCGTCTATGCGTCGGCTGCTGAAGCCCGCAAGCATGCCTCCAACGATGCAAAATGCAACCGTTTGGGCTGGGTCTGCATCCCTTTAGCCGTGGAGACATACGGGTGTTGGGGAGACGAAGCCATTAAGTGTCTCGACAGACTTGCGGCACGTATCGCCACTCGTTCCAAGTCTTCGGCTGTGTCGGCTCTGTACGGTAGGCTCAGCATCGTCCTGGTGTGAGCCAATGTAAGGGCCATATTAGCTAGGTCTTCCACAGTTTATTGACTCCTAGTGTCTAATTAAGGTTTATCTTCTTTATTGTCATAAATTATGTCATATAAAATTAATGTAAAGAAAATTTAATTAAAGAATAAAATTCATTAGTCAACAATAGTTTATTGATAAATCATTTAAGAATAAGTTTACACCACTGACTGTTCAAGTGATAATAACTTTGACAGTAATAACTTTTGAAAGTTTTAATTTACTCTAACCTAGAATGAATTAACTATATTATTTCAATTGCAGGTTTATTTATTTGTTTTTCAAAACGTTATTACCATTTCTTCCTCTTTCAATTGGTTATTTTTGACCATGACCACATAACATAAACTCCTATTTTCTTTCATTCTTAGACACTCTGTATGTATATGGTTAAGACATGTTACATTTGTTCCTGTTTTTCAATCTTACTTGCCCGTTTTGTTTTCAGTTGGGAAACTAGCCGCAGGATGTGGTGGTTTTTTTTACTGGTGGTACCATCATCCCTCCCTATGCCACACTTGAGTTTGATGCAGGAAAACTGCCACGTTTATCAACATGTGCAACATGTGACAATGTGCTACGAATCCCAACCAAGCACACCGAATATGAAACGTTCAAGGAATATTTACAAATGGGGGTATTGGGGCATGATGGATTTGGTGCAACTTAGGTACCATTTTTTCATCCTTTTTTGTTGAATAACTCATCTTCTGTATTCATTTGCACTTTTCCAATGTTTACTGCTAAGCCATTGAATAAATAATGTTCTGGAATACTTCATTATAATGCGTAATTGTGTGAGAATTGTTTTCATGTTTGCATGCAAACCAGATTGTAATGTACAGAGTGTGAAGAAATTGTCTGAATCTTCATTTCTTACCATTGAGGGTACATTTGCGGAGAGTGTAGCAGTAGATGAAAGATATCCGCTTTACATGTACCAGAGATAAAATAATTGCCTCCTTAATAAAGGATTATATGTCAGGTGCCTCTACATGTATACAGGTAGTTGTGCGCATGTATCATGTATTGGCCTACATATTGAACCTCTTCGTCGTTTTCCAAGCAAGTTAAACCTACAAGTTCGCATAGAATACAAATTTTCTATGGTGCTAGAACTGACTCTTAACTCACTACTGGTACAACCAGCTCGAGTTAATGCATGCAAACAGTATTATTGAGTTGTGTGCAATGCTCTCATAATAGTAATATTACTTTTTAACATTACATAATTATAGACTAAGCATATTGAATTTTATTTTTCCATGCATGAGACTCAAAACTTAATTTGATTGCACTACACTACACAATACCTGTACAGTGCTTTATTGCCATGTACTTTATAGTAACTTTCTGTGATGGAATTTCACTTGAAGTATGGTAGCTGCTCTATCCACCGCGGGAAAGCCGCATGTCTAGTCATGGATTCAACATCAAAGGTCTATAGCCGGAAGATAGAACTCAGTTCTCACCGAGGCTGAGGATGGTAGCTACATTTTGCATCACTATGGCTTTCCAGTAATCGCGAGGATTTCTGTAGTTTAGCTGGGCTGGGTTTAGAGTTAGTTTAGAGATGATCTGTCTACGGGGAAGATCGTTGCGAAAGAGGATGATATATTTGAAAAGCATTTAAAAATAGTATTATTATTAATAGAGACACATACACGTGCATACATTCACTGACTGTCAGTTCGATAGAGGGTGGGAGGTGTATCGCATGTCCTCGATTGGATCGTGTTCCTCTGATACATTGTATGGATCGCATATCCAGAAATGAGTGGTCATCAAAGTTACAAAAGTTTCATTGTGTGAATTCTCTTGAGAAAGTTTGAGTAAGATAAAATATGATTTTTGTTTGAATATTCATTAATTTGTTTTCATTACATATTCAAGAATATTTATTAAGAATATATATGGAAAGTATTAGTACTTGAATTTTTCTAAGGGACTAAGGGGTGTGCTAAAAATGTGACATGCCCTATAATAACTAGTATGGAGCATAATTGTTTAGCAATTTATAAATTACCCCCTTTGTATTGAAAGTTTTAGTTCCTGGAGGCAAAATAGTACTTCCCATAGAGCTCTATAGAAAATGACAATTTTACAACCTAATTATTGTATTCAACATCCTGCAATTCTTAGGCTTTACTAGATATCCATAATGTGACTATTGGACACTATCCTCACAACAACCTAGTGAGCTTGTGTAGTAATTTCTGGATCTCTAGTTTTCGTTCCTATAAGTTTTTTAAAATTGGGTCATCTTGTAAATTTTTCGCGTCAATATGCCGACACCATGGATACGTGCGTCACGTGACTCAGGAGGACAACAAAATAATAACTAAACCAGAGCACGTGCCATCAATCCACACCCGCTTGTCTCTCGTCCCAGTCCGCTAATATTTTGAATTGCTTTCACTCAGGTAGGGTGTTAGTTTGAATGCTGTGCTTTCGAACACTGCCTTTGTAAGCTGTTGTTTGATGTTCGTGCTTCACAAGCCCGGATGCATTCGTCAGAACCAGTGGCATTATGTCCCGCGGATCCTATAGGTTTCATAACGCTGGCAGGCCCGTATGTCCGTGGCGCAGTTTGTGCGGTTTGCATGGTTTTTTCCACATCCATCCGTGCGTGTGTGTGTGTGTGTGTGTGTGTGTGTGTGTGTGTGTGTGTGTTTGTGTGTGTGTGTGTGTGTGTGAGAGAGAGAGAGAGAGAGAAAAAAAAAAGAAGTGTGCATACAGCGTGATAACTATAGTATGGGAGTGGGGTGGGGTCGGGGCGGAGAACAATAGGCTTGAATGTCATTGTGTCTAAATTCAGTCTAATTCAATCCATATCTAATGAGGTTTAAGGTTTCTATTCATCATTTTATAGGCATGCCCTGATACAGAAATTTTCGGGGGCTAATTTTGCAGTCCATGTATACATATATGCCACTTTCCGTGACAGTGAAGAGCGATTTACATGCAAGCCCACATGTAGATATAATTCTTACTCGATACTAATATATGGTTAACCGTAATCTATGTGAAACACACCTTCTCTTTTTAGATGAATGCTGCATGAATAATTAAACGTAGGTCTGCCAGCCTCTTTTAACCTATTGCTGTATGGGATGGATGGCATAAATGTGTGTTTGATGCTATGTTCATCCTTCTCCCCTCTTCACACACACACAAACACACACACAAACACACACACACACACAAACACACACACACACACACTCTCTCTCTCTCGAAGGCAGGGCGTTTCTGATATAAATTGTACACAGAGGATTGGTGAGGTTAGCCTTGTTTAGTTCATGCATCTATGAAATTGGTAGCAGCTAGCAGCAGTATGTAGATGTGGTAATGTATCATCCGCTGTATGATTGTACAGAGTTAGTTGGTTATTATTTGTGACTTAGATGTTGGTTATTATTTGTGACATAGATGTTGGTTTGGGTCTTACCTCTTCCACCATAACATCCACCAAGCTACGAATTTGAATGTTACATTGCCTTGGTGCACCATCAACTGTTTGATTCACTGATCTCTTTTAAATAGGATGAAATGAAATGCATTTCAAGAAGATGGCAATCTTTTCCTCTTTTGTGTATCAGTTGGTGCATTTGGAAGTGAAATGAAGTTTAAAATGATTGATATCTAAATCTATCCCTATTACTGATGTGGAGGGGTGCACTGTATACAGTTAATAAACGAAGTTACGCCATGGAGGAGTCGATTTCAGGCAAGGACTTTGTATTCGAATAGCAAATGTTACGTGCATGCACATAGTTGTTTGCGGAGACATAGCATAGCCCACCATCAGTGGCGTATCTATAGGATTTCAGCGAGTGGGTGCTTCACGTCAGGCCCGATACGAAAAGTGTGGGGTGTGGCGGTTGTGCTGTTCGCTACAGGTCCGATACAAAAAGTGGGGGCCCTTTGTTTAGCAAATACGTTATCGCTAATAATTAACGGTTACAATTTTGGCCGAGGTTGAGCACCGGGAGCCCCCTTTCTGGATCAGCCGTCTGAATACGCCACTGCACCATTAATTTTGTAAACCTGTCGTTTGTCGCTCGACCTAAGTACAGACCATATTCTTAACCACATTTACTGCAAATATAGCCGAAGCTAGCTTGCATGTGTAGTGGCGTATCCAGAGAAGGTGCTCCGGGCGCTTTCACGCCCCTCGGCCAAAATTGTAACGGGGTAAAAACGTATTTAATTAGAGTAGGCCCTAGCTATACCAAACAAAGGGACCCCACCTTTCGTATTGGGTCTGAAGTGGACAGCACTCTTACCCCTCCCCACACTTATCGTACCTGGCCTGACCTGAAGCCCCCCCCCCATCGTTGAAACCCTGGGTATGCCGGCCCCTCCGTAGTGTGCAGGTATTCGCGTCGTGGTCGATTTGAGATATTAAAGTAATGTCTTACTTCGCGCTTGCCTTACCAGGATTAGTATATATTTCAATCACACTAACATCGAAAGTCAGCCGGTCATCAAGACACACCTCCCCAGTCTGATTGAGGTTATTTTTATTATTGCGAGAGTTTTATAATTGCCCATAAACATTGTTTAATTCGTTTAATAGTTTGTTAATCGATCCCCCCAAAATTACGTCAACTATGTAGTAATTAGAGAACATATCTTGATTTTAACTTCATAATGCATTGCAATCTGAAACTGATATTTTTATAGTGGAAATTTAAATAAAATCCGCTATATGTTAAAAAGTTAAAGAATTCAATTTGGAATTTTTTTGAGTATGACCTCCAATGTATGGGGCATTTCTGGATATGCGATGACCGTAACATAGAAAAATAGACGACAGCGAAGCCACTCCATGGTCTGACTGTATGATGCGATCCATTTGTCAGCTTAGTAGTGACGCCAAACGTTTATAGGTGGTAGTGGCAATGTTATCCATGCCTCCAGTTGAAAAGAGGACAATTGGAGTGAATGATGCCCGCTCAACCTCTAGGATTCAAAGCTCTTATTCCCTCGTTTTAATGTTTCATTTTTTAGATGGCAACTGGACAACGTGGGAGTGTGATTAGAAGGGGCATAGGGATTGAAAACTCTATCACCAAAAATTGTCCGCTCAAATCACCACCCCAAAAACCATCCACTGCAATGTCTGACCGAGCACCATTTGAAAAGTATACGTATATATTGATATGGAAGATCAGAAATTCCGCGCAGCATGATGAACAGTGGTCGTATTCATATAAATGGTATGCGGTAAGACTTCGATGAGCACAGCGCTGTGCGCTGCATCATTGCTCGTCGTGCTGCGCGTGATCATACCGCAAATCCATTTATACGAGCATAGCGCTGTGCGCGAATTACTGATCCTACCGCATATCTATTTATACTAGTACAGCGCTGTGCACGAATTACTGATCATACCGCATATCCATTAATACGAGCACAGAGCTGTGCGCTGCATCATTGCTCGTCGTACAGCATGGAATTTCTGATCGTGCGCGCTGTGCCATAAAGGACGATGCGATAATTTTGGCACGAATAATATTCCATATGCGTGTGCGTGTTTGCATGCGATCGCGAGATGTGGTTGTATCCTGATAATGCAGGTCTGGGAACGATACTAAATATAATGCTGCATGCGTCGGGCCTTGCCTTTATGGATCTCGGACGACGGTATCCACTGTGCTAATAGGGTTGTTATCCGACTGCGTAAAACGAGTGTATTCGTTTAGTTTTCACGTGTTTTACGCTCTTGTAAACAATATGTATGCACAGGTGATAACAGGGTGGAAGGAGACCGATATACGCTATACCGTTGGATAACAGTACAGGTGGAAAATAAGCATGGATAACTATCGTATAACAGGAGTATAAAAGAGTGTTCTGATATGCTTACGTCATGCATAATCTTGAATATTTCCGTTTACCATATAGTATTCCTTGATTGTTCACGACTTTGTAAACGTTATAGTGTTCGAAATCGCTCCTCCCCGGTCACGAAATTGACATACTAGGAGTTACATAAATTAATAAATCACATGTATACAATTTAAAATGCACGCAGAGTTATTATTTAAGCATCCATGGCTGCACACAGCTGGGAGCTGGAAGTTCCAGGGGGGTGCCATGGTTCCTCTCTTTTCTTGCCATTTTCCACTTTTCATTGCCTCTAGCATCAAGCTCGTCTATCCATTCGTTCAATTTATCAGATCTCCAGCTTGGTCTTCTTCTAGAGATTCTGCCATCTTCCTCGCACTCCTCTTCTGACATTGCTGCGGGACAGAGTGTTTTCCACGCAGCCCCTTCATCAGCTCGGACAACTTTCGACCGTCGTTCCCAAAGCTTGATGTAAATTGCAATCAATGCACGCCAACTGAGGTTATAGACTACTTACTATTTGCTGGCGTGCTCTTCTGCTGACTTTCTTCTGCCTCTCCTCCGTGAGAGCACGCTTCATTGATTTCCGGTAGGTGCACAAGTTCAGCTGCATGTATATAGCGTGAGTATTCATGTATCATTGCTTTATAGCGTAGCCTGATTATGCCATGTAGGCTAAAATAGACTTACCTTTCACTTCCAGAGGCGGGAACTCGTGAAACTTCTTGCACCTTCCTTACAATCGCCAAATTGTGAGCACTCTCTATGCTATATAATAAATTTCAACCCTCAACATATAGTATCAGTAGTATATCCTACGTTAACTGGTTTCAACTTACGATTCTTCAGTCCTCAGTTGTGAGTCCTCATCAAAGGACTTCAGCAGTTTATGGACACCGCTCTACATAATTTGATGCCAATAAATTATATATACAAAGTTGGATAACATTAAACATTATCATTACACACCTGTAGAGAAAGCTGCGTACGGCGTTTTCTCTTAAGTGGGAACTCCGTTGAAGTCCCAGGCTTTGATGTTTGTGGTGGTTGTAGGCCCGCCTCAAGCTTTTCGATCCTGGCCTCAACTGCGGACAGCTTGTCGAACACAACAGAGAATTTTTCATCCATTTTTGCAATCTCGCATGCCACTAGGGTCATTAGGTCTCGCCACAAGCCAAAAGGTGACGATGTTCTCTGCTGAGCTACAAAATGATATGAAATTCAAAACCCGTAAGCAATAATGCTGCGAACCTCGTTCACTTCTTGTGAAGTTACCGTTGGCATGACAAAAGGCGAGTTGCGACTCTGCCTGCTCCCCTTCTTGCAACGCTGAGTGTGCATGTATACACAAAACTATCATAAAGCACCCAAGGCGGCGAGATGTATTTACCTTGGGGCAAGAAGCCTGAGTGGGTAGGCGAACTTGTCAGACATCGGTAAATCTGACTCCTATAGCACGGACCTGATGCAGAACTTCCTGTTGCATGGAAACAATTAAAACTACTCATATTTTTCAATGAGCCACATACTATAGCGCAATCTGCCGCTGGGCGTGGACCCATAAAATGATGAAGCATTACCAATCTCAGAGCCGCGGATACACATTCAAAAGATCCCTCATTTCGCATGGGAGACGGAAACAAAAACCTTCTCGATGATATTCATCAAATCGCTGCTGGCCATGACATATCGAGAACATAAAAAACGTATGACGCATTCAGAAAAGTGCAGCTAACTGCAGAAAAAAAAAAAAAACAAATATTGACTAACCGCTCTCGGATTTGCAATGTGGGGACTAGTTGACATATTTTGTGTAGTTTTTCGCAACTTAAGTACCTATATATGGCACTTCCACATTAATTATGCAAGGTTTCCAATGTCCATTCATTTTTTCTCATTTCCTTATTCAGTCATCAATAATTTCCAAACCGAACGATATTTTCCTTACCTGCTCACGGACTACATGAGAGTAATCAATGCACTTATTTATCATTATTTTTTCAGAGCTTAGGGCCTTCAAATCGCACTTCCCTTGAATGGTTAGTGAGATACACCCCACATACGCGAACAAGATCATCACGTGCCACCCTACAGTCAGTCAGCCGTGCCCAGACTAGACCTGGCTGTTTTTGGTGTTGTTGTTAATGACCAATAATCACTGAACTTAGCATGACGTACCGCATGTAGGAGTGGCTAAAAGGTTGCACTAATTGGGATTACATGATGCAAACTGCAAAGACGATTGCACAACTAAAAGGAGTTTGCCACTCAGAGAATCGACACAGCAATGCCTGGGCACGACAACCAGACTTCTTACAGAAGAATGTACTGAGTCAGTAGCATGAATTCAAAATGTGTATAGGATGGTAGTTGCACCCGTATATTACATGAGTCCCACCCCCCCCCCCCCCCCCCCCCCCCCCCCCCCATAGGGACTAATGTCGGTATTTGACTTTGATTAAATCAAATGCCCCACGGTTGCCCCTCCACACACGCGTGCATTTTTCGATATGCCGGTGACATCTCAATTCGGGTTTCTTTATACGGCTATTCTTGTCTGGTTTATTTGACTTTATACGGCTATTCTGGTTTATTTGACTTTATACGGCTATTCTTGTCTGGTATATTTCTGATGTGGGGCGATGCACTGTATACAGTTGATAAACAAAGTTACACCATTGAGGAGTAGAGACATTTCGATTTTCAAGGAAGGACTTTGTATTCGAGGGGCAAATGTTACGTGCATGCACATAGTTGTTTGCGGAGACATAGCATAGCCCACCATCAGTGGCGTATCCAGGATTTCAGCGAACGGGGTGCTTCAGGTCAGGCCCGATACGAAAAGTGTGTGTGTGGGGGTGGGTGCTGTCCGCTTCGGGTCCGATACAAAAAGTGGGGGCCCTTTGTTTAGCATGCAGCAAATACGTTATCGTTAATAATTAACGGTTACAAGTATAGCCGAAGCTAGCTTGTAGCGACGTATCCAGAGAGGGTGCTTCGGGTGCTTCACTGTCATTTCCAAGTTCACCCCCCTCGGCCAAAATTGTAACCGGTAATAACGTATTTAAATAGAGTAGGCCCTATGCCAAACAATTAAAGGCCCCACATTTCGTATTGGGTCTAAAGCGGACAGCAGCAGCCCCCCCCCCCCCCCCCCCCCCACTTATCGTACCTGGCCTGACCTAAATCACCCTCCCCCCCCCCCCCCCCCCCCCGCTGAAATCTTGGAGACGCCGGCCACTGCCGTAGTGAGCAGGTATTAGTGTCGTGGTCCATTTGCGATTAAAAAGTGATGCCTACTTCGCGTTTGCCTACCAGGGTTAGTATTTCAATCACACTAACAAATCAGGGGCGGATGCAGGATTTTGGCGAGGGGGGGGGGGGGGGGGGGGGGGGGGGGGGGTCCGACATGAATTATTGATGAAGGGGAGGGGCGTGCGCGATGTGCGCGAAAATTTTTTGTGGTGCGCATTCCAATTTTTCCACAGATTGTACATGTAAGGGGGCCTGGGATTGGAAACTAAGGCAATCAACACCAATAAATGAGTGACACTCCGTTACATTCTGCCGGGTTTCCAGGCTTTTGTAGTCTTATGGATATAAATGGCTGTGTTGTTACATGCATGCGCTTTCCTTTGCTATTTGAGCCAATTAAAATTTACCATCACACTCCGGCAGATGACCTACATCAAGCAGTGAACAGTATAATTCAGCATAACATTCGCGCGCGAAAATTTTTTAAATACACATTCCTAATTTTTCCACAGATTGTACATGTAGGGTGATTAGAAACGGAGGCAATCATAACCAATACCGTTATTTCTCTTCACCTGAAGGCTGCCTGTCGCCTCCGGGAAACCTCTGTACCCTCCAGGACAGTGGCGGCGGAAGTGGGGGGGGGGGGGGGGGGGCTGGGGGGTCTCGAGCCCCCCCCCCCCCCCCCCCCCCCCCCAAAATGGCATTGGAGGGGCTGAGCCCCTCCTCTAACAATAGGTCCTGAAAATAAATTAATATACGTATTGTTAACTTATTACAATGCGGCACTGGTATCGTATCAAATTGTATTCATATTTAGTACATGTACAGACGAACGTGTCCTCGCCTCAATTGCTATATCCTGCAGCTGTTCTATCACGTGCTTGACAAAATGAAGCGAAGGCAGGTTCATTTAGATGAAGCGTGGTCATTGAAGCGGGATAAAATTCAGGTCTTCGAGGGTGACTATGAGCAAACCAAAAACGATACAGGCCCAGTTGACTTACCTCAATGTGCGATAGAGCCCACGTTGCCAACAGCTACCTCAACCTAGTCCCAGCATTGATTCTGAGTTGCTACCAGCTAACTGTTCAGCGGACTCGAATTACCACCGCCTACTTCTAACTGTCCGGAGGAGCTGCAGCCAGAAGACATTGCACCAATCGTCCTTGCTGCTAATGATTTGACAGCTTGCGACTGTCGAAGTACGTGCTGTAGCAATAAGAGTGAGGTTTATCAGCTTAAACAGATTGAAGTATTGAAAGGTCTTAAAGATTTAACAGATCGTATCAATTTACAAGACGTCGCAAAAAATTTATAACTGTTAATGATGAGCGATCGCATTATTTTGGCTCGTTTACTTCGTAACTTTGCGCATACGCATGCACACTTCATTTAAATCAAGCTGTGTAACAGATTTTGGGTCAGTTACGGCTGAGGAGGGTTGGTGGAAGTGCCAGGCCGGATGTCCTGCCCCCGCCCCTCCCACGCTTCGGGCATGGGAGGGGGTAGGTCCCGAGCATGCCACTCCGTTACGTTCTGCTAATTGTGGTTTTGCGGATTTAAATGGCTAATGTGTTTCGTCGCAGATTTGCATTGTACGTTACATGCGCCGACTTAGTTTCTTTGCTATGTTAAAATTTAAAATTTAAAATTTAAATTTGCAATGGTCTTGCAGCAAGGTGCATTCAACCTTGATGGGTTCTAATAATAGAGCACGAATCAAAATAACTGCGGAAAGAAACGACCGTGGGTTAGCATTTTGGAATACATTTACCTTACGTATAAATAACAGCCTACTACGTATCTCGCAATTTACAGAACTTAAATATAGTACTAACCAATGAATAAGCAATAAGAATAAACTATTTAGCAACTTCAAAAAGTGCACTCCGTAGAAATGTATATCTCACGTAAGACACGTCATACGCTAATTATATTCATACTCAGGTTCGCGGGGGGGGTTCCAGACACCCTGGACCGCCCCTGGATTCGCCACTGGTACGCAAACAGTGACGCCGATCTCGAACGCTTCATTGTAATAGCTCGTGAGAACCAAAGTGGTTAAAACGGCACATGTTATTAATAATTTCATTCATTGTTTAATTATATTCATAATCCGTTCCGAGGGGGGGGCCAACCTATACCTATTTATATTTCAGTGGGCTCCGCCATTGTTTGCGATGTGTCTTAGTATATCAGCGACGACTTACTGATGCAGCTATTCCATGGCCGGTAAACGTACCTCAAATCCAAGTCCGCGGACGCTGCGCTGTCCTGGCAATTTGCAAGGTGAGGCATCGTCAAAATGTCTTGGCATAAACAAAATTTACGAACTATGAACATTTAAATGTATTTTTGGACTAACCTGACTTCCATCATCCGGTTCTTTCTGGTGTTTTGGCAGCTGCCTGATATCGATCGCCACTCCGCGTGGTATACTTGGCGCCAAGTAGATATTTTTCTAAACTATCTATGGTATCACGTACGTGTGGGGCTTGTGAAGCGCACTAATATTCACGGTACTCCACCTGCGTAGCTATGGTTAGCGAGGCTATTATGTTCAAGAAGCAGTATCAGTGATTAGCATGCATCGTGTTATTTGTGTTCTGATTGGTAAGACGCTCGATCGGTTCACTCCCTCTATCCTGCAATGTGGACTGTCGTGGTGACATGCTGCTCTGAATTGCGACAGAATTTAGGACTCAATTCCACATTATAACAGAGGCACTATGACTCACGTGGCGGTAACGCCCACTTCCGGTCACAGTCTCATGTTGGGGGTGGTTCACTCCCTCTATCCTGCAATGTGGACAGTCGTGGTGACATGCTGCTCTGAATTGCGACAGAATTTAGGGCATAATGAATGAGTACATTGCATTATTAGAAGCAAAGCACTCATACCCCGTTCAGTCACATGACCCCTAGGAGACCATTGGGGTGGGACCAATTTGAAGCTTACACTTGAATGTGCAGACATGAAAATTTGTCATTAGTAGCAAACCACTCACCTGAGATCCGATAACATCATCAGATAGTCATAGTCACATGACCTCTACTTGACCCCTAATTGGGGTGGCATGCAACTCTGACCAATTTGAAGCTTATACACCAAACCTTGTGCCATATTTGTACACTTGAATGTGCAGACAGACATGAGAGTTTGTTATTAGGAGCAAACCACTCACCAGTGACTGCGCATGCTGTGCAACAAAAAAAGAAATACATGTATAGATTGTCCAGGGGGGTTGCCAAATCAGACCATCAGAATAGTATTGCGACTGAACATTTGCACTATGGCATGAAGGGACAGGGAAAATAGGAGGTTGAAGTCACAACCTCACCCCATAATTCTCTTTACAAAACGATACTAACATAAAGTTGTGGTTGTGATATACACTGGGTCAAGTGTTTGTTCACTATATGCATCTATCAAATAACACGATCATGCGACGGTTGTGTTACCGAGTCCAATGATGAACAAGAACTTAAACCACACTTGTACAATGTGCAGGACATGCACAAATCAGCATCCCTTGGCAGCGCCCTAGCCAGGAGATGGTGGATGGGGGGTGGGGGGGGGGGAGTCGAACGAACCCCTCCCGACGACTCCACGCACTCACCCACTACAAATTTTATAGAAATGGACGGTTCCTGGATGAAGTAACTCTACCATAACTCGGACCCCCCCCCCCCCCCCCCCCCCCCTTTTTACTTGATGAACCTTGGGCAGAAGATATTTAGTTGAAGGCGAGTGGTTGAAAGTATTCGAATTTAAACCCGAAGTAGTTATAGAGAGGGTTATTAAGAAATTAAAAAAATAATTACATCATTCATATCCACGAGCATACATCAGGGGCGGATACAGGATTTTCCAAAAGGGGGGTTGAGGCCCGCGATACGAATGCGGGGGGGGGGGTCCGCTTCAGGTCCGATACGAAAAGCGGGAGTGGTGCTATCCGCTTTAGACCCGACACGAAATGCGGGGGGGGGGCTGGTGTGCT
>OY811987.1:4115285-4373019 GCA_963681505.1 Eunapius fragilis | reverse complement strand
CACACACACACCCACCTCACTCACATGACTGTATGCAAAGCTTTTCTTTCATCAACACAATATGTACAACTCTTGTTTATAAACAAGTTCATGCCAGCTGCACATCTGGGTGATTCTGTAACTGAGACAACCAATGATCTAAATCCACCTGTCAGAAATTCTAATTAGTTAATGCACACCATGTCAAAACCATGTCAAGTTAAGAGGACTCACTGCATCAAGCACTGAGGTCCCCATCCTGCTGACTCTGTAACAGAGACAACCCCATAACCTCAATCCACCTGTCAGATATTCTAATTAATTAATGGACACCATGCCAAAAACCATATCCAGAGGACTCACTGTGTATCGCCATGATGTCAGAGGCATCAGGCACTATGAGGTACCTGGTAACTCTGTACCAGAGACAACCCATGACCTCAATCCACCTGTCAGATATTAATTATTGCACACCATGTCAAAAAAAACCATGTCAAGAGGACTCATGTGTATCGTTATGATGTCAGAAGCATTGAGCACTGTGAGGCAACCATCCTGGTGATTCTGTTACAGAGACAACCCATGACCTCAATCCACCTGTCAAATATTGTAATTAGTTAATGCACACCATGTCAAAACCTCTACCCTTGGTATTTTGGGTAGCTAAGAAACAAACAACAGATCCATTGAGATACAATTATGTCCAAGAAATGGAAATAGATAAGCTAATAAACATGCCATAGTAGTGCCTCATATTTCTGCATTTGTACAGTAGTATCAGCACCATCCTTTACAGCATCAAGTGGTTTCCAGCAGGATAGAGATTTGGTGTGCAAACTTGTTTGAACCTTTTGGTCTACCTGTACAAAGAATTCATTCACAATTTGTGGCAGCATTCAGTTAACAGAATCAACAATGAACAAGTGCTTTATGTGTGTCCTACACCACAGAAAATATTTATTTGAAAACCATGACTGTTTCCAAACTGTTTACTAGTATATATTTATCTGTATTATTAATTTATATCTATTTCAATACTAAAGAAAAAAAAGTCTGCATACAATGATATAAATATACAAAGACACACAAGCATTACCAACGTTATATTTTAGTGAGGAACTATTCCCCTCTGAACATACAGATACAACCTACATACCTACACATAAAGACACACACCTTAACTTCATGATCACATTTACACAGATCTTCAAATTGTATGGACATACCTCACATCCAACATACACACAACCCTTCACACCACACCTTACACATAATACACACACAACTCACATCTTTACAGAACACACACCTGAGCTGCCATATTAGAACAGGTTAATTGCTTCATCCTTTTTGTGTACTGATGCTTACTTCATTCAAAATCCACTATATAACATTTACCCTCAACACACACCACACACCCACTCTCATGTATGTGCACCCAACAATCCCTCCCATGTATGTGCATTTTACACAAACACACACCTCCTCATGCCTCACAACACACATATGCACTCCCATCTTCACAGACACACCCTTCTCAGACAATATGTCATTCCATATATGGGCTTAAACACAACTTAAACAAAACTCAACATGTAGACATCTTGTTAAACCATACCAGCTGCCAACTACACTGCACACCTCCTCACTCACAGACAACACCCATTGGCCCTCCCACAGCCACACCCCACACCCATCAACCCTCCTAGTGGCAGTCCTTTATCCCACTCAATGGCCACACCCATAGATGCTTTTAGCAGCAGCTTCTCCCAATGGCATCCCTGTTGGTAACTGTACTAATTCACCAGGACAACAATTTGGACTGATTCATTGTATGAGTCAAGTGGTAAGGGTTGAGTCACACAAGCTCACAAGGTACCCCAGACCTTACATCAGAGTCACATGTACCACACTATAAAAGAAGACAAGCTTCTCCCAATGTCATACCCTCTTGGTAACTGTACCAATTCACCAGTACAACACTTTTGAATGATTTATTGTACAAGTCAAGTGGTAAGGGTTGAGTCACACAAGCTCACAGGTACCCCAGACCTCACATCAGAGTCCCATGTACCACACTATAAAAGAAGACAAGCTTCTCCCAATGTCATACCCTCTTGGTAACTATATTAATTCACCAGGACAACACTTAGAAATGATTTATTGTACCTGTCAAGTGGTAAGGGTTGAGTCACACAAGCTCACAAGGTACCCCAGACCTTATATCAGAGCCCCATTCATGCACCACACACGCGTATACTAACCTACACATAGCCACTGACATTCCTTTCCTCCAGCTAGTTATGTATCGCTGCGCTTGGACTAGCCATTCAAGTTATCGTCACGCGCATCGAACCAGAAATTTAATTTATCTATAGCTATTTCTTTAACGTTTAATTGGAACGAAGGTGATATTTGCTTACCCCACACCTATTACGAGCAAACATATGGTATATACGTATTAAATATATGCCGCATTTACTCGCTCTGCAAACGCGCGTAAACATGTATGTTTGTACCTTTACGTATGCTGTAAATGTATTGTAAACATTTGCGTAAAACGTATACATGTTTACGTCTGTGTAAATACGAGCGTAAATATGATGTTTCACGTTTGCAATAAATTTACTCGTAGCGTTCAGACTTAGTAAAGTCATTTTTTTGTCCAAAGGCACCAAGTGCTACTTACAAATTCAAATTGCGAACCTTTACACCAGAGGCGGCGGAAGCCTATCATATTTGGGGGGGGGGGGGGGCGGGGGGTTGGGGGGGGGGCTAAACCGAACAATTTCATGACCACATGAATTTCGTTTTCAACGCACCAGTAAAAACTACAGTACCAAAGCAGCGGCGGATACAGGTTTTGGGGGGGGGGGGGGGCACGGATGGTGGGTGTGGCTGGGGGTGGGGTCGGCTTCTGGCCCGATACGAAAAGCGGGGGGGGGGGGGGGGGTGCTGTCGGTTTATGGCCCGATACGAGGAGCGGGGGGGGGGGGGGGGGGGGTGCTGTCGGATTCTGGCCCAAAACGAAGAGCGGGGGGGGGGGGGGGGGGGGGGGTGCTGTCGGTTTCTGGCCCCATACGAAGGGCGGGGGGAGGGGGGAGTATGATCGCGTATCGGGGGGCCCGGGATATAGTACAGTAGTAGAGTTCATGCGTGCGGATATCAATAGACAGCGCAATCGTGCAGCTATATTATAAAATGGGGCCCGAAAAGTTATGAATTTATAAATGAAGGGGGGGGGGGGGGGGGGGGGGGGGGGCACGTGCCCCGAGTGCCCCCCCCCTGGATCCGCCGCTGCAAAGTATTTGGTGCGTTCGTCGTTAGTGGTGGAAAATTCAACGGCAACATCAGTGGCGTTAGTGTCTAATGTACCAGGACCTCTTCTCAGGGGTACTGCGGTGCTTAGAAAAAAAATTATATCACGTTCAGCCAGTTTAACATTTGACAGTGCATGCTCGTTGTACAGGTTCTTTAGAGCTTGGCCCGAAACCTAGCAAAACGTTCTTGGGCAAGATTCTTGCCAAGAAGAGCTAGATCTTGACAGGAGGACAAGATCTTGCTAGGAGGCCAAGATCATGCCATATCTTGGGTAAGATCTTGGCCAGAACTTGGCCGGCATAATTTTGGCACCTTGGGCAAGTTTTGGGCAAGTTGGGAATTGAAAGATCTTGGGCAAGTTGGTCAAGATATTGGGCAGGAATCGTGTCCAAGAATATTTTGCTGGGTTAACCTTTTTCTTTGATTCCAAGCCAGGGTTTCAAATTGAAACTATTAGATCGCGATATGGGTGGTTTCTATGTAATCTTCTGTACTAACTACTCGTACCGCGATCGAATAGCTCCACTTTGACGCTCTGGCTTGGTTCTGCATGCTTGGGACCAGAGAAAAACAATTAGAGCCTGGAAATTCGGGCCAAGCTCTAAACGACTAGCATGCATCGTCAAATGTAAAAGGGATGTTAAACTGGAAGAACGTGAATAACTGTATTACAGACTACCACGGTAGACAAATGTACTCCCGGCAGGACGCCAGGTACATTAGACATATTAATGGAGTACATGTACTTATATACGGCAGCATATGATCGTCCGATCGATCGCTAAATATGGGGGGGGGGGGGGGGGGGGGGGGGCTGAGCCCTCCCAAGTACATATTTGGGGTGGCTAAAGCCCCCCTTGCCCCCCCTCTTCCGCCGCCCCTGTACACACGATACAATATTATTTTTAAAATTTAATATTGTTTATCAGCTATGATATTCCTGGAACGAGCAAAGATATGCATGTGAGAAACAGTTGACTAAAATTGCCTTGAATCGAGGAGTATACGTACTATGCGAGACCTTGATACAAAATTAGTTGTTATGCATAGTGTTTTCCACAGCTAGTAAATAACTGTTTTACCACGGTAGTGGATAACATGCGCATATGGAGTGATAATGATTATTATACTCGAGGAGTATACGCTGTGAATTCACCGGAGCGTATAACGTGTGTATAACAAGCGTATACGCTCAGTGGATAACGCTTCTTTGGCACAGTGATATCAGTTGTACGCTGAGTATATGAAACCACTGAGCTAGTAACTTACACGATTTGAAAGTACCATGTGCATTGTGCGAGGTGGCTGGCCGCACATCGACGATAATGATCCCTGGTGTGCTGACCTGTTGGCTGGAAAAAGGAGTACCAAGGATATCTCACGAGCAACTACTTTAATCATAACCTCAAACTCAGTACTGACGTGTTGATGAAGACGCGAAGTATTATAAAGGCACTAAAGCAAACGATGATGGCCTGTTATTCTATACCATCGAGATCGACAACCACCCAAGCCTTTGTCTTCCATTTGACTTCAGTGGGCAAGAGCTGAGTTGTGTTGTATACACAAAGTAGTGCACGCAATATGCATATCATGGTACTAATACAGCCTTTGCGCCAGAGACTGTAGTAGAATCTGGTAGTGTGCAGATATTGTTCACCAGATATTTAAAACTATCAGGTGCATGTGGAATTTTTCATTCTAAAATGACCGCTTGATGGAATACATATCACCATACTACTTTCATCGCGTTAACAGGATTCATCTTCTAATTAGTCCGCCATATTGGTGCTCGGAGAAGTATGGGACTACTACAGAGTGTTATTTAACTATATATTATTGTGGTCTAACACATGACTAACATTTGTAAATACTTGTGTCCTCGGAGCGCGAGTTATATGTATCAAAAGTACCAAACTATATTTCCGAGCACCAATATAGCGGACAATAAAGCAATTAAAGCCCACGCGTCATGTGACCATGAAAGAGCTCTATTGGACCCCACGTCGCTGAAACCCTGCGTCGGCCCCTTTACTTTTGTCATAAGGTCACGTCATGATACATGAATAATTAACGAACGGGCGTACATGGTCAATCATACTTACTCTGTGGCGTAGTAGACTAGTAGGGCAAGACGGACGCATATGGGAACTGCTGTTTACAGCAGAAACGTTAACAAGAAAAACACATTCGTGACTGTGATCCCTTATATGCTGTAGTGTATATTGTAGTTTTTAAAATGTTATTATATATATATATATATATCTGATATGGATTAATAATTCCCAGCAATTATAACTGATTCGAATTTATCTGTTAAATTGATAATACAGTTAGGTTCAAACCAGTAAATCAATCCACCTTTATTCATTTTACTATTAATAGTTATCGCTTTTGTGACTTAGAGCTTTGACAATGAATTAAATACTTTTAAAATGTATTTTACAGTCTGTACATGTCGCCTAGAGGCCCTAGATAATGAACAAATATATCAATATATATTGACCACGGCTGCCTATAGGATAGGCCTGGCAACAGATCTGACAAAGACCATTGATATCATTGATTACCTATAGCCTGTAGTCTGGTTTGTAGGGTGAAGAGAAATGAAATTAGCAAGGTGAGAGAGAGAAAGTTTCCTGTAGATATCCCATGCCAATGGCACAGTTTTCCAGCCCAAATAGTGCTGGCTGCAGAAAGATCACTTCCTTTCTGTCAAGCTTGTTGGAAAAGCCTGCTGTAGCATAGTACCATGTCACCGTGTCTAGAAATTTATGACAGCAGTGATCCATGGCTAACAGTATCACTATCTGAAGAAGCAATAATTGCCACAAGGAGGAGACAGTGACTATTAGTTAGGCCTGAGTTTCATGATACAATGTGGAAATTGTATTTTGCTGAAGATACAGACAGTGCCAGTCGAAAGGCATCTCTTTTGAGTGCTGTTTGTATTACCTATGCATTCGCAAATGGAAAGTTGTTTCCATTTTGTTCTAAGCAAAATGTCAGAGCATCTAAACATGAAAGGCATCTTTACACCCTTCCCAATTTCCAAATATGGTCTTGTAAATAAAATAATGATCAGGAAACAGACGAGGTGCACTGTTTCTATAGGCTACAAAAATTGGCAAACGAAATTATGTCTAACTGTACAAATTTTAGCTGCCAGTGTTTAATTAATCCTATAGGTCAAATTTAGGGAAGACGATTATTGTCATGACAGTTCCATATAGGATTGATGCAGCATCATTTTATTCAAAATGTGAACTCACATGAGAGGAACAACCGAGAATATACCATTGAGTGTATGATGACACCGAATGACAACACAAAGACGAATAGTTTGGAATTGCATTTCATTTTTGTTATAGTTATTGGTCGTCAATTCTTTGTTTATCAGCAGGTGTATTTCCAGGTGTGTGGTATACCTTTGTGTGTGTGTGTGTGTGTGTGTGTGTGTGTGTGTGTGTGTGTGTGTGTGTGTGTGTGTGTGTGTGTGTGTGTGTGTGTGTGTGCGTGTGCGTGTATGTGTGTGTGTGTGTGTCATGATTCTTGATTCAAGTATTGATTTGTGATTAGTCATGCACTTACATTCTAGTACAACATGCTTGATGTAGATTTAAAGCGTCAAAATTTTTTAATATTATGTGTCACATGTTCACCGGCATGAACACAAATTGATCATAAATGGCACCTCACAATATTTAATGTACACATCGCATCCTTTTTCACAGCTGTTTAATGTTTATTGTCCTGAGTGTCTACCCGGGGGTACAATTGGACACCTGGGTGGACAGCAAAAAACGTTTTTGCCGTTCGGTCATGGAAGTGGCCTAATTGCATTTAACGGTACTGACTTATAGAACAAGTCTTTTAAGGATCGGATCGAGATAAGTAAGGCTTAAATCCTTTCGATACCCGTAAAACGAGCCGTGCAGGCGGACCTATCCATTACACCCCGTGCGGTACGTACATATCGTATACGAGCTACGTAAGGTAAGTTTTTTTTTTTGCCAACGTTCATACAAACAGTAAAATAACTGTTTCTCTGGACTAGTGTTTGTCATCTAAAAGTGATAGAGAGCTTTCAGCTGTCTGTTTAGGCCTGTACGAGTATAGTCTATATGCGTACATGTCATTTTAAACATATAGGCCTAAACAGACAGTTGAAAGCTCTCAATAACCTTTTGTTGACAAACACTAGTCCAGAGAAACAGCTATTTTACTATCTGTATGGTAAGTACCGCACGGAGCGTAATGGATATACAATGTAGGTCCGCTAGCACGGCTCGTTTCACGGGTATCGAAAGGATTTAAGCCTTACTTATCTCGGCCCGATCCTAGAAAGATTGGTTCTATAAGCCGGTACCGTTAAATGCCACTAGGTCCCTTCCATGACCGAACGGCAAAAACTTTTTTGCTGTCCACCCGGGTGTCCAATTGTACCCCCGGGTAGACACTCAGGACATTAGACATTAATTGTCTTGCAGATCTACCAAGCTCAAGGTACCATGTAAGTTGGGTTCTAAGAAATAAGTGGTCGAAAGAAAATTTAATTGGGTTATAAGAAAATAGTGGTTAAAAGAAGAATTTTTCAACTACAGCTATCATTGTTTATGCAACACAAGCTTTGTGTGCAGAATTCTAAGTTTTCAGCAAACACCTCCGTGACAGAATATCAACTGAACGCCATTTAATAATATCCTAGCATGAATTACTTATTATTATAAACTTGCCCTTTACACAGAAACCTACGGTGAGTATTTAAGAGCCATGAGTTGCAATCGTACGCGTGCTAAGTCCGTGCGCAATTGGCCATGGTGTACAGTGTTCGTGCATAGATACTACATACTCCAATATCTATGGTTCGTGTGGCGCTAATAATAGCAATGTGTTCCCTGGTGGTGGTAGTGATATCCTCCGGAAACTACGCCACAGTTCACATTCCCTCTGGTCCTACCTCTACGCTCGAGAGCTACCTCTGCGATAGATCTAAGTTGTCCAGCGGCACTTCATTGCAATTACAATCCGGAGAGCACGTGATATCTGGCGGACCTTCTTGTTCAATTACAAACTTGCAGGACATAACCATAACAGGAACAGGGAGAGACCTCACTGTCGTTCGTTGTATTGACTCCGGCCGTGGATTTAATTTCTGGTTTGTAAAAAATCTGATCATCGCTGAGATTACATTTGTCGGTTGTGGCCAAGACACAACGATAAATTTACCTTATCGTGTAACTACCGGAGGTTCCAACGTTCTCAACATACCTCTGGCTTTTTGCTTCCAACTCTCCTCCATCTCGATACAACACGTAACTATAAAAAATTTCTCCGGTTTAGGAATATATGGGTTTGAGATGGACCAGGCTGTACTGAATGACGTTCAGTTTTTTAATTGCACCGCCTGCTCAGGAGCAGTGTTCTGTGGTGTTAAGACACTGACCGTGCAGGGATGCTTGTTCGCAAATATGACATACCACAACTCAAATAATATTGGTTCAGGCTTGAGCGTCTATGAATCAGATGCGGTGATAACTGACTCCGTGTTCTACAATCAATCTTCGGAGATTGGTGCTATTATAGTGCTAATGTCAAGAGCCACCATTACTAGCAACACCTTTGTTTTATCAAACGGTGGTGCTCTTAAAGCATTCCACTCCTACATAAAAATCGCGAACAGCACGTTTTCTAGAAATTTTGCAAATACTTATGGGGGCGCCATATGCGTGGAAAATAATTATTTCATTTTAATATATGACTGCGTATTTACAGATAACGTGGCAGGGGATAGGGGAGGAGCCATTAGCTCACTTGAATCCTGTCGTGATCAAGAACATGACATTGTAAGTATACCAGAAAACCTGACAATGTACATAAAAAATTGCGTGTTCGCCAACAACGGTGCAACTGTTGGCGGAGCCATATATATCTTTAATTCATGCCACCTTTCAAAAATGGTAATCATTCAGACCACCCTACAGAAAAACAGTGCGCACAATGGAGCCGCCATCTATGCTGGAAACTATCGCCAAGCTGATAGTTCCGAGACATATTTTCTACAACTGAGTGACCTCCTAGTTCTAGAAAACGGCTGTTCTTCCTGTCTTGCTGAACAGGATGTGGGGGCAGCTGTATGTTACAGAGAAGTTAGCAAAGTCTACATCTCAGGAGGCCAGTTTGTGGGAAATTCCCCTCAAGGAGCTATACAAGGGTTTGCAGGTAATCTTTACGTAAGTGGAAATGTGTTGTTCAAAAACAACATGGGGGAGAGTGGTGGAGCCATAAATCTTTTGAATAATGGCCAACTATATTTTAATGAAGGTAGCAATGTAGTATTTGATGGCAACACAGCCACCACATATGGTGGTGCCATCTACATACAGGGAGACCCAAGCGTTCCAAAAAATGTAAACTTTTTATATATATTATGTGCTATTCATTTTATTGGCCAAAAGGAGAACTACTCCATAACCTTCAGTGGTAACAATGCATTCGTAGCAGGTCAATCCATTTACGCAGCACCTATCTATCATTGCTCATTAACATTCCCTGAAGAAATGCAGTATAAGAATAGCAGCTTTTATTTCATGTACCCTTCAGCATACTATAGCCGTGTTTTCAACTTCTCACCTAATTCATCTGCCCTCCAAATACTCTCTCTCCCAGTACGCACTATTCTTTGTTCTTGCAATGATACCACTCAGGGCGAGATGTTGAGCAGTGCGCTGTGCAATATTTCCACTACCCCAGGAAGGACAGTTCGAATTACTGCCACTTCTGTAGACTCTGATAATAACACCTCTCCAGCTGTTGTATATACTAATGTTCCAACAAACAGTCGCAATGTCAGCCTTGCACCTCAACAAAATGTGCAATGGATTGGAAAATCGTGTGACACATTGCAGTACCAAATCTATGGGCAGGAGAATACTGTTATCACCCTCCAGCTTTCCACTTTCAATGGAATTCCAATCACTTTGCAGATCACGCTGCAGCCATGTGACCCTGGGTTTGTGCTAGTGACAAACTCAGAAGGTTACCTAATGTGTAATTGCTCATCCTTTTTAATATCATACATGGTGAACTGTGATGTAGCTAACGGCACTGTGACCAGACATGACAACCAGTGGATTGGTGTGTACAATAATGCGACACATAATCATCTTGCTCTTGCCTACACATGTCCCATAGATTACTGCAGATTGAGGCATTATAAGCTCTCCTTAGTTACACCTGGTGAATTATGTGACAAAAATCGCCATGGTCTTCTCTGTGGTCATTGCCGTACCAACCTAAGTGTTTTGTTTGGATCAACTCAGTGTCAGGTTTGCTCTGATCTGTGGCTCCTCACCATACTCTTGTATGGTACACTTGGTATTGTGCTGGTTGCTGTCCTCTTTGCACTCAACATAACTGTGACCCAGGGAACCATCTATGGCCTCATCTTTTATGCAAATGTTGTTCAAGTGAACTCTTCCATTTACTTCAACCAGCCATTGTTGAAGCCTTTTCAAATCCTCATTTCATTCATCAACCTTGATCTTGGGTTTCCACTCTGCTTCTATAATGGCATGGATGATGCCGCCAAGACAGGCCTTCAGTTTGTGTTCCCAGTCTACCTTCTTGCACTCACCATCATTGTTATTATGGCGTGCCGATTCTGGCTTAGTCAGTCTACAGGACCAAACGTTTCAAATCATTATCTCAATAGGTTCAGTCACTTTGTTGGAAAAAGAGCAGTGAGCGTACTGGCCACTCTCATCTATCTGTCCTATTCCAAACTGCTGAGGACAGTGATCGATATTCTTACTTATGCAACTGTGATAGTTGATGATGGCACACAATTTCGTGTGTGGTTTTATGATGGAACAATTCGCTATCTTGAAGGGAGACACCTCCCTCTATTTTGCCTAGCCATAGCAACAAGTGTGTTCTTCATCCTCCCCTACTCATTCACTCTCACTCTTATTCCCATCGTTGGTAGGTTCAGTGACCACAACAGGCTCTTCAACTGGCTCCACCAAAAAGCCAACCTATTCAAGCCCATGAATGATGCATACTTTGCATCTTATAAAGGGGTGTGGCGAAGCTGGCTTGGGGTGAGGCTTTGGCTTTTAGTTATACTTTATATACCAACTCCAGTTTACAGTTCAGACCGCCCATATTTACTCATGTACATACATGGAGTCATTATGGTCATTTTTATGTTTATTCAAGCATGTGCCAAACCATTTGAGGAGCCATTGAAGGTGAGGAATAAGATCTTCACTGATATCTACAATTGGATAGACTCTATTTATTTTCTCAATTATGCCATCTTAGCTTTGACAATGTCATATATCCTATCTAATGGTAGCGACAGTCATTATATTGCCATCACTGTTGGGTTTTTAGTAGGCCTATCTGGAATCATGATCTCTGCAAGTTTAATCTCTCCCATATTTATGGCTATAAAGAATATGTGCATGGCACAGATCTCCACCTTAGGCCAAGTCACTGAATACACTCCTATGCAAGGTGAAATGAATGAATCATTTGAAGCTGTCTTGCATCAGATACCAGTTACATCATATTCCGTTAAAAATTTTCGTGATCCTCTAGATCTCATGGAATCATCTTAATTTAACTGTTGAGTGGACTGATAAGTATTAGTGTGAGCCCATGTGCCTTATGAATAGTGGTGCCATTTTGTAATCATGGCTACCTGCTAATGATAATGAATGATGTCCACAATCTCAATTTTTGTGGCTAGATGTGCATTACTTTGGATAAGAGTTTTTATAATTTTGTACTGCTCAGGTGATTTTATAAGAAGTAATTGAGATCGTTGCAGTGAAAATGGGGCCTATAATGCGATGCAATAAATCGGGCATCTAAGTACACATGTGCAATTAAAGTTTATGCAAATCAGAATTCAGGCGTAACTCCATGATGGACAGACTAATTAAAAAGGGAGTTTTAGAGGACGTAAGGTGTCTTTTAGAATGTCAGATAATTTGAGAATATGTTTTATGGCCTTTTTCGCTGGAAAGTTGCAACAAAATGGGGATGAGAAAACAATAGCTACAATTCTGCTAGAACGTTCGATTTCAGGGCTCTTGCTTCATAATGCTGCCAGCTGAGCACACTCTCTCCAGCAAAAAATACGCAGTTATTTCAATTTATGTGTATTAAAAAAAGGTAATGCATTATAATAGTATAAAGCTGTCAGTTAATGCATTTTTTGATGCGAACGGTCAACTGTGAATATATTCTATAAAACGGTTCCAAAAAATTGTCTATGGTCTTCTTTGAAGGGGTTTGAAAATACATTTATGGTTATTACCTTCTCTGAAAGGATACATTACCATCGTCTTAGGGCATCCTCTCAGGGCACATGGCAATCAGCTCTAAAGATATATTCACATTGCATAAAAAATTGCATCTAAATATTGGCGGTGGGGGCGCCAAAATGCAGCAAGTGTTCCAAAAAAAAAACTGCCCAAGATAACGATGTATTATTAAAAAAACAAATAGATCTTTAAATGTTTTTAAGGGCAAGGTAGTTGCATGCATATTATGGCATGCACCAAGCTGGCGCTTAGTAGTAACCAATAAGATCGTAGCACTTATTACAGAACGAATTTTACATCTTGGAACAAGAAAATTAGTCACGAACACAGCATTTTCTTTTGGCTGATTACGTAATATGAATTCAAATTCACTAAACATTTCATTAGTGAACACAGGTCCGTGAAAATCAACGGTATCGGTTGTACATGGTGTACGCTGAGTGCATGTATTTGGTGAGCTGCGCTTGAATGTAGCAATGCATGCATGATTGTACGCTGCTGCTATGCTTTGATTATACATACGATATTATTATCCTGGCTTCAGTGGAGAGGAAATGTTTACTTAACACTCACAACTAATAAATGCACTGACCAGTCTATACATCTGCCTTTGGGGGTCCTGTACCTATTGATTTGCAAATTTTTACTTCATCCCTTACATAGATAACAGCTGTGCCCCCCATCCCCCCTTCCTCCCCATATTCATATGGGTGTGTTGCATATATATGTGCTGGTCAGATGTATTGCATGTACTGGACTCATGTGCTTATGGTTTTTTGTGCACCTACGCAAGAAAACACACTGTGCCACAAGTTTAAACTGACTCAAATCAAGACATACACCAGTGCAGTGTAGATCACTTGAACATTTTGAAGGATACAAAGTTGCTTTGAGATGTTGAATCGGTCTGCCGTCGACCATCACAAAGCTAGTGAAAGGGCTGCTACCCAATTCGTCAATTGTTCTACTGTCAGTACCCAAAATAAAGTAAATAATAAACTATTTATCTGATGAATTAAGACTGAGCAGGTGCATTGAATGGAATAGTGACACACAGCTGGCATGCATGTTACACTTGTACTGTTTCAAAATGTTTATTTATATATATGTCTTCATATTGGTGCAAGCTTGTGATAGTTTTCTATGATGAATGCTTGAGTCAAAGTAGTTGAATTCCATTAACCATAACCAAGCAGCATGCACGTTGTTCAAATGTTTGTTTGAACTTTCCCTCAGTATACTACAGGTCTTTGTCGACAACAAGATTTCCACCAAGGACTTTCTAATTGCAGTGGATACTTCCCATAAAACGAACAGAAGTCTATCCATAAAGATGCATCTACAGTAGCGGTCAAAAAAAAGTTAGCGTCGCACGCAACAAACGTTGACGTACAGTTTGCGTGGGACTAGCGTAACGTTTTGGGAACGTAGCGTTTGAGGAACTAGCGACTACGCCCTAAAGTAAAACTTTCTGCTGCTTGCATCATACATTTGTAACACAGTGGAATGGGTTCAAGCTATAAACAATTGCGCGATTCACTACTATTTCAAGAGGCATGAGTCTACCAATCAATGTTAATGTTTAATCTCCAGGGAAAAATCCTTATTTAAGGATGTCAATATCCTTAAATAAGGATCATCTTTTACATTACATATTTTTGCTAACCAAGTAAGCAAGATAAAATAAATGCTATTAGTCAATTGTATACTGATTAGCCTCCATAACAAACTTTAAATGATGTCAATATGATCAATGTCCATGTGGTAAAACAGGGAGGAAGTGGCACATCCTTATTTAAGGATTGACACCATCCTTAATTAAGGATCGCAACAGTAGAGATTATTGACCATAAAAGCCACAATAGTTTTAAAACTTTTGATTTTCTCTGATAGCCAGTTGATCCAGCTATACTCACAACCTGATTCATCGAAGAAATAACTTGTGGTTAATAAGTTATGCTTATTTACACCATAACGCTTAAAAATTAATATCAAGCATTTGTATAATGACGTGTACTGATGTAGATGCTTGCTTCTGCTCAAACGCCAGCATGGACGTACCCTAGCCTCACTGAAACCACGTGCACTGCATGTGAGTGCTCTGCTGCCGCTCCATCGAACGGTGTGCTTTCTAGTTCTATCATTGAGTACAGTACCATATACAATGGTGCATTGAAGGGGGGGTCGGGAGATCTAAGAAGCATTGCCATTTGCTAATTGGCATACGATATGTGTTCGAGCTTAGTGTAGCTTAGTCCTAATTAATTAGACTCAAGGAGACCACACCATTGCCTAAGCCTACTGTTGCTGTCGCTGTCACTGTCATTTGACGAATCATGCAGTGCTGCCGCTTTGGTCACCTGGGCCTACATGTATGTCATCCATCCGTACTGAGGAACTACATCCGTCGCTTTCTGTGGCTCCCTCGGTATCTAAGCAGGGTTACTTAGCTTGACGCTTTCGAATGTATGCAATCGCTTCGATCTTTGCATGGAAGTATACTGCATGGCCGGTACATGAGCGTAGATTGTTGAAGCCGTGGATATTTTTCCACAGATCCATCTGTCAGCGTATATTCTACTCCTAGAGCTACCAGAAGCCTGTCCTTCCTTGCCATACATTGCTTTGAGTTAATTTGCTCACTACTATATCGCCAGCGGCAAATGGCGGTTTCGCCGTATTTACACTGTAATACCGGTTTTTGAGCAAGCCAAACCTGTTTTAATCGCGGCAGTATCACTGATCTGCATGATCTTGAATCTAGTGAATCACTAATATAAAACAAAGCATCAAGAGTACATCATTCTTTTAGAAAGTGGTCATCATCCTTATTTAAGGATGGCCATCCTTAAATAAGGATTGCGGGAGATTAAACATTAATGAAAGAGTTCTTCCCCCTCCCTCTTTTCCGTTAGATATCGTCCCCCCTCCCCTCCCCCCCCTCCCGTATTGTGCAAGACATGGCCTGTAATTGCGGGCATGGATTCGATCCATAATAAAATTATTGTACATGGCGTCTATGGGCAATCGCGCACAATTTAGTACCAAAGACTGGGAGTAGAGCACTTAAACCTAAATAGGATACATGCAGGAAAAAATAGCATGTAAATTTTAAAACGTGCACCCATCCCTTTCAAAACGGAGTTAAATTGTCTCATTGCATACATGTACATTGATTAATACGTCATATATAACGTTGACCAAGTAAACTTTGTTACCCGGTGGTGGCCTGGTGTATGTACAGTATTAATACCTGTGCATACGTTACCACTGTCCGGCCAGGCTTATAGGACAGCATATATGTACGCGGCTGCGCATGCACGCCAGAGTATATGTTCGAACGTGCATGTTTCCTTGGTACATGCATGTACATTGCGTCAGAGGTTGTGTTACGATCAGCTATATGAGTAACACACAGCAACCGTCATCACCAGGCTAGCTATTATATATAGAGCTAGGTAACGAATGGTATTATACGCAAGGAAAATATGCGTTCTTTGCCGCCATCTCTATGAAGATCACGCGTGTTGGAGTTCGAAAGCACGAAGTGTGGAAACAACTTCCCACCGCATGTGCGCTCCATATGAGTGCGCTCACCTGTTTTTTATTGCCCCCGCCCCCCTGCCCCCAACCTTCTCACTCTTAATATACATATCTAAAGCGGTGACGTATGTAGCGTGCCAGAGTGGCTCTCGTGCTGGAATGGCCTAATGAGGCGCGCGCCGTACGGACAATTTAATTCATAATTATCATGAATTTTGTACCCGGATGGATAAACTAACTATGAATATTTTCGCACGAGCCATTATGACACGAACAGTTTATCATTTCATACTTGAGTGTCAGAATGGCTTGAGCCATTCTGGGAAGACCAGTTGCATTACTTGAGTTTTAGAATGGCTCGAGCCACTCTGGCACGGCCAGTTACTATTTTTGAGTGCCATATATGTGCCAAGATATTCCGGCAAGGCTATGCAGTTTCTATATTTGAGTTACTATATACTTAAGTGCCAGAATGGCTCGAGCCATTCTGGCACTGCCAGTTACTATAATTAAGTACCAGAATGGTTCGAGCACTTCCAAATACAATATTTAATTGCCATAATGGCTTGAGCCATTCTGGCCCGGCCATTTGCATTACTTGTGTGCAAGAACGGCTAGAGCAATTCTGGCCGCACAGCTGCCAGGTACTACTTTTGAGTGCGATAATAGCTGAGCCATTAATTCTGGCATGGCCAGTTGCACACTGCAAATAAGTTGGTTGCAATGGTAAACCAAGAAAAATTAAACCAGTGGTTTAAATTTTAACTGGTTTCATAATTAAACCAAAATGTCAAACCAATTTTGTGGTTTAATCCTTAAACGCAGCAATTTGGTTTAATTTTGACTTGGCTTACACTTTAAACCATTCGTTTAAAAATAGTATTTATCATTGAGAATACCAATTTTGAATTCATAGTCGCTGATTTCAAGTGTAAAATATATCATGCTCTTATGCATAAGTACCCGAATTGTTCATGTGTAAAAGAATGTGCATGTGACGTAAAAGTACAGTGCAGGTGCACAAAGATGTCAAGGTTATGGCGTCATTACTTATTAGTAAACATCATGTCTTGGGTGTAATTTAGCGAAGATATCCACAACCTTTTCTTCTTTAAAATCTTGGGTCATCGAGTCATGCATGTATCAAGTTTGCTTGCCCTACGCTAAAATTCAAAAACGTCAGTGACCGGCATAGTGCAAGCTATCTCGAGGAGTGCATACGTTTTGAAAGTACTAAAGAGGATCACTCTATTTAATGGCATAGCTACTACTGTTGATGTTCATTTATCCACTGGTAGCTCTAATATCGTTACTTCTAAGGAATTATTTCCTAAGGCACAAGCTCAGGTGAAAGTGTTATCACGACACACTTCTTTACTGATTGGTGATTGGAACTCATCAGTGCGATTAATGAGGAGGTTCCTTTCCTCCCCCCCCCCCCCCCCCACACACACACACACACCAATGAAGGGCTTCAATCAATATGCACAGACGGCTTGTAGTTAATATTGAAAATGCTCATTTATGATGGCACGGCGCACTTTATTTGAAATCGCATCCTATTAATGTACAATTAAAACTTATAATATGCTGGTCCAAAATTTTGGGGGGGTTTTACATCCCCCCCCCCCCCCCCCCCCCTTTTGCTTAACTGACTCTAATGCAAATGTATTTGCGACTGAAGCGTGAATCGTTCCTTACATACTGCAACATGACATACGTACGCATCAGTATTGTAGGGTTAGTAAATCTAATATCCAGGCCCAATTACGACATCATGAATACACACACACACACACATATTTTTTTTTAGTTTGGCTGCTTGCCTTCTCCAAATATGTGGCCATGGTTATTGTCTGCTGACAGCACCTTTTAAAAATATTAATTGGTCATACTTTTCCAGGCATCTGTTTGGCAATCTGCCTAGCCATTCCCCCCCCCCCCCCCCCCCCCCCCCCCTTGTGTACAGATCAAGGGCGTCATGCTGTAAATACGTCATGCTGTAAGGACGTCATGCTGTAAGGACGTCATGCTGTAAGGACGTCATGCTGTAAGGACGTCATGCGGTAAGGACGTCATGCGGTAAGGACGTCATGCTGTAAGGACGTCATGCTGTAAGGACGTCATGCTGTATGGTAACGTCACGTCATGATTTATTTTTGTTACATATCGCTTGCCATACGGCCGAAGTCCGAGTTTTGTTATTAATATTATTAAATTGATGCGCATCCACCTCTTGTCGGATGGGTGGGGGGCTGCTATTGGCTTGACACGTTAAGCTGAGTATTACGCTAGCTGAATGTCGCGTCAGCGTCAGTGTCCGCGTCGCTGAATCGTCATATTGTAAACAATTAACGTGACGTGACGCTGACGCTGACGCTGGAATAGAACTCAAGTCTATACCAGCGTCACGTCACGTTAGTTATACAATGATTGTTTACAATATGACGATTCACCGACGCTGACGTCGCTGACGGTGACGCTGACACAACATTCAGCTAGCGTCATTGTAAACAGGAGTTTATTAACGAAGCGCAATTAAAATGGCATTAATTTGAAGTTATTGAGAATTACCGGCTAGTCTCTTTCCCTGGCCCGGGAATGAGACTACGACGGTAATTATTATTTTTTGTCTTGATTTTTGTATAACATTGCTTTATTGCAACGCAATAAAAAATACAATTCAAATTCAGACCATGCAATTTTTAGTATTTTTAGACCAATTTTTAGTATTTTTCGAGATCATTTAGAATTCAATTTGAAATAAAATGCAAGATGACCGCCGATGTATGGCGATTTCTTGATATGATAAATATATAGATGCATACACGCGCGCACACACGCACACGCACACACACACACACACACACACACACACATACACACACACACACACACACACACACACACGTGTTACAATCACACGAACGCGCGCGCTCACGGGCGTTGAGCGAATTGCTATGAATCCTTCCTCTTTTTCCCTCTGCAGGCATAGTTTGAGTGCGTGTGCTTGTATGTGTGTGTGAGCGCGCGCGCACACACACACACACACACGCACACGCACTCACACACATATAAGCCTACATGTAGACACACGCAATCACACATACAAACACACGCACGAACTCCAGATCTCGCGCGCACACAAAGAAGTGGATGAATACACGTATACTCTCACTTGGTACAGTCAACGACTAATGATGTAGTCCTTGGTACAGCCAGCGCTGAACAGGCCCCATGACATCATTCTTTCGAGCTGCTGCACTAGACAAGTAACCCATTCAATAAGCCAACATCCCAGTTAATTAATTAATTTGCATTTAGCCATGTATCCGTATCCATGGAAGTTACATTAAAAACACTCAACAAGATGGCGCTAATTGTATCCTAGTCCTGGTAACCCAAAACAATTTAAAATTCAAATGGTAATTAATGTATTCTGCAGCTCATAATTCTTACACCAGTTTAGATTCAGATTTTGTGGGCCCCCAGAATAAGAGATCATGCAGTTCTATTATTTTTAGCGATATTTAAAAAAATTTAAATTTACCTAGTATAGATTTCGGCAGGTGTGAAAAAGTTGATTTTCCATACATCTCTATGGAAAGTGCTGTTTTCACAAAAACTACAACAATTTTCAATATAAAGCAGTTGTTTTTTGTTCAGCTAAATCAAGATTGTACGCATCTGAAACAATATTGATAGCCACAAAAGTTGTACCCTATTACGTTATTAATTAACAATCAAGTTTATAAAACGCCGTTCATTTTCTATGGGAGTTATCCGGACGTATACAAACCGCAACAATTGTCAATTCCCGCATTTCTGGATATGAGTAGATTACCGATTTCAGAATTACCTTTAGTCAAAATAACCGATTCTGTTTTTCATAGTCGCGATTAGGCGATATTCGTTTCCTTCATATGCAGAAATCGGTAGCAAATTGATTACCCCTTTTTATATGCCCTTCGCTTTTCAAAGGCATACTAACGGGTTAATTAATCGGTAAAAAAGAAACATTGTGACGTAATCAACACTTAATCGCACGCCTGGGAACCCGGCTGAAGGTAACCATCAGTACCCTCCTCAAAATACGGCAACGCGCAGTGGTCACGGCAATTTAAATACATTCGCACTTTCTCTGCACTATTGTATATGTGCATTAATCAAACGCGCTGCGTACTCTTATGCACACGTGACAGGTGTCCAAATACTTCGGTACACTGGCTCTTTTCCAGACGTTCGGGCATGACATTCTAATATCGTACATGTCTCGATTGGCAGCTTTGTCATATGCGTGAAGGGGTGTTCCACAATGAGATTTCTAGCTGGTACTGCTCAGTACTTATTGAATTGTATATTGAGAGCGACTAATGGATTATATAACTGCCAATTGTGATACACGTACGTGTTCATGGCATTTTATACCAGAAAAGAGCGCAAGCTGCGGGGTGGACAAACTATTCATTTTCATTTTTATCTCAGTAAACTAAAATCATTATTGTTCCATACTTACTACTGTGTGGTTGGTAGCGGGCAAACAAATAGCCACGTGTTTTTAGGTGAAAAAAAAATGCTTGGGTCACAATCCGCCGCCATTGAATCGTGAGTTTGGCGTAACATTGGCATGCACATCATTCCCAGTCCCTGTGGATACCATCTTTGTTGTTTTAAGTTGGCATAAGCAACAGATAATCAATAAAACTGGCTAGACTTGAGAAACTGTGATTTATCGTGCCATTATTAAAAAAAAAGACCGCTTGGAAGTTGGCACCACATTCCACAGCACCACATTCCACACTAATTATCACAAAACAATATTGTGCGGCGGGCGCCAGTGACCCACAAGTGCAAGAACTAACTATAATTACACAATAACTGCATCATGCGTCATGCATCATGCGTGAACCGGTAAATATAATAAGTATAATAATACTCCACTACCACAGCATCTGATGAGGTCTACACATTTCTAAAAATGTGTGATTATAATGGCTCCTCCCCCATGAGGACCATGGCTATGTCACACACGTGAGAGTGAGTTCACCCTACTGTCTGACCAAGGTAAGTGATGTTCTGGTAATCCTGCACCACCAGAGCATCTGATGAGGTCTGTCACACATTTCAGAACATGTGTGACTAAAATGGCCCCTCCCCCTTGAGAACCATGGCCATGTCACACATGTGAGAGAGAGTTTACCCTACTGTCTGACCAAGGTAAGCAATGTTCTGGTGATCCTGCACCACCAGAGCATCTGATGAGGTCTGTCTCACATTTCTGAACATGTGTGATTAAAATGGCCCCTCCCCCTTGAGGACCATGGCCATGTCACACATGTGAGAGTGAGTTTACCCCACTGTCTGACCAAGGTAAGCGATGTTCTGGTGATCCTGCACCACCAGAGCATCTGATGAGGTCTGTCTCACATTTCTGAACATGTGTGATTAAAATGGCCCCTCCCTCTTGAGAACCATGGCCATGTCACACATGTGAGAGTGAGTTTACCCCACTGTCTGACCAAGGTAAGCAATGTTCTGGTGATCCTGCACCACCAGAGCATCTGATGAGGTCTGTCACACATTTCAGAACATGTGTGATTAAAATGGCCATGGTTCTAAAATGTGTGATTAAAATGTGTGATTAAAATGGCCATATGGTTGTAGTAAGGGAGGCTCATTATCTGATGTATGTGTAAGACTTCGCATGAAGGCCTGTGCAAGCCGTGCTAACACCTGGTGTGCATGCTGGTGGAATTAATTACACTGCTATTTGAGTTACATAAACCTGGTGGCCAAAATCTAACGTTGGTAAAAGAAATGTTTCTTAATGACTACAATCATTTCCTACAGCTACTCCCTGTATGAACCCAGGAGTATAATGGTGTTGCTTAAAAAAGCTCCGCAAGCTGTACTTTAATATGTCTATTGGACTTCCACCAGTGGACACCCTGCTAGCTTCATCAAGTTCCCTTCATGTTGGGACACCCACACCACTACATGCAAGGTCCCCCGCTTTTCCTCATCAGGGTGCCCCCATTTCCTTCGATGATGCACTTCCACATTGGGACACTGCCTCTCTAGGTCCTGCTCCACCAGTACATGCAACCCCACTTCCACCTCCACAATTGGACACCATTTGGGGATCCAAATACACCATCTTTATATCTGGGAAGGGTCTGCTGCAATTTTCTTGCAGCTCGATTGGACACCATGTCATTATCAGAAATTAAAAACAGATGGAACAAGTAATAAAAACGTTCTCTACGGGAAAGTTGGTGGCATATAGGATTGGTAAGGCAATATTGGTGTAAAAAGGAAGGAATCAAGGGTCTAATAAGAAGGGGAAATGTAATAGTCCTATATTTCGCACGCAAACATAAATCCCACAAATGGGCGAAATATAGGACCATTACATGTCCCCTCCTTATTAGACCCTTGTTTCCTTCCTTTTTACACCAATATTGCCTTACCAATCCTATATGCTACCAACTTTCTCATAGAGAATGGTTGAATTACTTGTTTCATCATAAATTAGGCGCTTCATTAACAAAACGTTGCGGCAGCTATAATCGGAAAAGGACACTACTTAGCTTCAACTAGCTTGGCCTGGAAAACTCGTTTCTTGCTCGGCACAGATGAGAATTTCGCCCGAAGGGTAACCCAGCATTCTTAATTCGCCTAGAGATCAGTACTCAAATTTGAGACCGCTGTGTGTAGCGTTTTCCGATTACCTGGATGCATATGTAGAGTACATATAAGAGTGGCCTTTTGCATCTGACAACAATAAACGCAACACCCCTCGGTAGTCAAAGAGGAATGTTTTGTATAGTGAAGACATATATGGACAATTATAACAAATAAAAGAGCAAGCTCCTCAAGTTAGCGCACTGCCATCTTAGGATGATTGGCTGGCGCATTACTGGACTAAAATATGCCATGGTACTTTTTATACCCCAACTCGTTTTGTAACGACACCCTAAACGTATATTAGGAATATCATAATTGATCGTTCCAACGGACATGCAGGACATTTCTCGATCTGGGCCCGGACTGGACAACTTGTCTTTGATGGCACAAAAATCATTAATCAATGATATTATTTGTGCTAGTTTACTATATGTATGTCCGGTTCTGCATCAATACTTCTTTACAAAGCCTGAATTACAGTGTGTCGAGTATCAAGTTAATTTGATAGATTGAGAGATATAACAATAAAACCCTGATCCATTATTGAAGGAAACCTGAAGCTTTGAAAAAAAGTTCTCATGCCATAAAATAGTCACATATAATTGGAAGGTCATTCTGTTAGTACATAGCACTCGTGTACTAAACACCAACTCAGAGCTAATAATCAAAGTGCATCTGAAACTTCATTCTTGGTATCATTTGCATTCATGTTGGCTGCATAGGATGGAGTACGTAGGAATCATTATACCACATTATAATATTTCACACATTCAATTTGCGTACTGATAATTATAACCGTGTGGGCTCTGCATCGACGTCGTTTCAGGCATATAATTGCTGAGATAATTATTGCCGTGGCTGACAATGCCATTAGTATAGATACTGTTCCTCCCCACACTACATGGATTTTTGCTGTAATAAAATGAGCAAACTTTGTAGTTATTAAATGGTACTTACATGTGGCATTCTTGGTGGCACTGTAATCAGCAGTATAAATACTGGAGTTGTTCTGAGCAATCATGTCACAATTCGTACCAATGTAATTTTTGTGACAAAGGCACTGGTAAGGTTGTAAACAATACCCGCCGGTAGAAGCTAAGGGTGGAAATGAGAGTGTGTTATTGCCTTTAGCCCTATCATGTCTTGTTTGTTTGCCCTAATGTTTGTGTTATATGGACATTTATTTTAGCCCTATCAATTGGATAAAACATTATAATTGTAATGTAATCATATGAATTAGTTCAGTGTACTCCAGTATTCAAATATGGTAGCTCAGATCTGTGCTTTGATTGGTCTTTATTTCTACATTTGCTAATGCAACGGCAATAGATACATCAATGGAGCTATGTGCCAAAAAGTATGGGATAAAGAAAAAATTCATGATTACAATAGTCATTCAAGACTAGAAAGTATTTAGAAAGTGTTTAACTATAACAATTTTCAAAAACATGGCAAAGTTAATGATGATGTGATGTTCATGTCACACCCATGTACATAGGAGCTTACAGCAGTTGTCATGTGGAATACATTGGGAGCAGAGCGCACCTGACCATCCTGGTAAGCATCTGTTGATCAGTTAGACCAAAATTCATATTGATAAGCTAATATCATTGCCAGCAATAATGCTGCGCTCATCAAATTCACTTACATACATTCATCTGGAAGATTGCAGTATGCTTGAGATGGAGATTGGCACCCATTAGAGCATATGGCTATGAGAATGCGTGAGTCTCAATCAATTAATACATCCTTACTTTAGCAATGGAATTTTTCAGCTGGAGTCTGTTTAATATGTAATATATACATTAATGGGTCTTGTGGTTTTATATGGAACAGTGTCCAACAAAATCACCCTTGTGATGATTTCCAGGACAAGCAAAAGAAAAGTAACGCTCGCATTGAAATCAGGGGCGGACGTACGAATTTATATTGGGGGGGGGGGGGGGGGGGTTTAAAGTGGGGGGGGGGGGGGGGGGGGGGGGGGGTTTGCAGGGGGATAGTCCCTCCCCAAAGGTGTCTGGGGCGTAGCCCCAGCCGCTTTTTAAATGTAGTGCTATTTCCAAGAAACTAAAGATCCCGCTGCTTTTTTTAAACACATTGTAGGTTTTCGGCCCGGTAGAATACTGAATCTGCACGCTTATATAATTACACACATGGAAAGAACATTTTATTTTACAGATTACTAAAAATAAATCGTCTAGTCGTCTGACTCATCAAGATATGCAAAATAAACGCCTCGGTTTTTCTTGCACAAATCGCCGTACAACAGTTTCCGTTTGTAACGACAAACACTCAGCATGGTGGATAAACATCATGGTTAGACCTGTCAACCTTTCTTCGGTCATTGTTGAACATAAGTGTATTTTTATTCGTCTCAAAACTGAAAACGACCCTTCTGCCTGACAAGTTCCAATCGGTGTCATACATCCAATTAAAATTAGTTAACGAATGTTTGGAAAAATGTCTTCATCTGCATATGGCAATGCATCCATCCTCTGGTTTGTCTTCACGTCTGCCTTCATTCCAAAAGAGTTTCCAGCGAACTAGCTCTTGCTTTAGACAAGCAGTCAGCAGGCGGAGACGTACGAAGGGGGCGTGGCAGTTAAAGGCGGGGGGGGTTTATAAATCACAACTATCAATGCAGATTGCCTAATTTCCTGCTATGAATAGTATAATCGAAGGGCTGGGATGGGGAGGGGGGGGGCCGGGGGGTTAAACCCCCAAACCCCCCTGAGATCCGCTACTGGAAATGTATTGCTAATTATAAATTCAGTGCGTAATAACTTTATGATGGATAGTCCAATTTAGAATGCATAAGGGCCATTTGATAGAAGCTGTTTGGGGTTCACGGAAAATAAAAAAGAAAAATTGAAAACTTGAAAAACTACACCAAAGGGTGATTTAGTTGGACACTGTCCCATATATATGTATAGTATAAAAGCAAATCGATTTAATACATGTACTTGAAAATTTCTTTTAGGGTGGCACATCTTATAATATTATTTAAGCTACGTCTTGAAATATATGGGACAGTTCACGACAAAATGTCGCGACCATATTACACAGTTCACACGAAAATGTGCCCTCACTATATATATATATATATGGGATAGTGTTCAGCTAAATCACACTTATGGTACTTTTTCAAAATTTCCAGAACAAGCAAAAGAAAAGTAACCTCGAATTGAAATGTATGGCTAATTATAAATTCAGTGCCTAATAACTTTGTGGTGGATAGTCCGATTTAGGATGCGTAAGGACCATTTGATGGGTGTTCAAGGAAAATCAAAAAATTTGAAAACTTGAAAAACTAGCCAGAAGGGTGATTCTGCTGGACACTGTCCCATATATAATAAAAGAATGCTTGCCGTTTAAATCACTATAACTTCACAACGATGATATTCCATTTTCAGCACGTCCTACCACACCATTTCTGGCATATTGCATTTCTGTCCTTTAGAAGCCTACGGTAGATACAAAGGGCACTCTATAGAGGTTCAATACTTTATGTTTAAATGACCGTGCGTTACCCTGTGGAACGAACGTTCCCCAGCGGTAAAGCACATTTGATGGCTAGTAATTTTCATTGTACTGTAAGTAGTACATCGATTAACTGGCACGTGATAAATACAACTCTTGTCTTTCTCCGACTGTGCTCTTTCTTGATTTTCGACGTTGCGTTAGTCGAGCGCTTGTCACCGTTTTGAAGCTATTCTCTGTGTTGAAATCGATGGTGCGGTGATTTGCCAGTACGATTCATAGCATGCAGTGTTGTGCAGGAGGAGCTAGGAGGAAGTATGTGTCCGTATTTTCAAGGAATAGAACATTGGATACTGCTACTGTGTGACATGCAGTCGGTCAACAGATGGCTTTGTCGTAACTGTCTGTAGTTTGCGGTCAGTAAGAGGATGCCGGTATGTGGCCACAAAGATGATCCCAATGCATGGTCTGGTATCAGAAACATGGAATTCCGCACTCTGAATAAGACATCTTCCGTTTTAATAATTACGATGTGTATTTCAAACATTTTTTCAAAAACATGATTATTTTGGAACCATGGTTACATTACCCCTGGGGGACGTGGGGCTGGCGCAGGTGGACGTTTAATATCCTTCATAAAGACGTAGAAGAGTCCTGTCTCTATTGATTTGTCCTCGTTGCGAAGATGTAGCTGTGCAAAGTGCTTGCACATTTTCCCGCTTGATTCACGCGCGAATGATTTAGAAAACGGTGTCCCACATAGTACCAATTTTGAAGCGATTTTGGACTCTACGGCAGACTAGGGGGGAGGGGGGGGGGGGGGGGAGGGGGTTCAATTTTGAACCCGGGGGTAACGCCCTTTGTATCTACCGTAATGAGAGAACATAGAGAGACCAGAAATACAATCTGCCACAGGGCGATGGTGCGGCAGGCAAATAGTAAGTCTACGGCGTTAATCATTCAAAAGTTATTGTAACCTTTTATTATGCATAGGGACGGGACATTTTCGCTTGAACTGGACGCTTCATCTACTCATCAGAACGTATTAAATGGGAAGAAAGAGGCACATGAGTTGCAGTAGAATATATACATCACTAGAATGTAAAAAGGGGGGGGGGGAGGGGGGGGAGAAGAGAATTGAAAACTGATGAGAGTGCGTGAGAGAGTGAGAGAGTCTCAGAGAGATAAAGAAGAGGAAAGTTTGCTTATCACTTAAATATCATACCTTTTGTACAGTTTCTACCACTCCATCCTTTCAAACACACCAGAGTGCCATCATCATCATTGCATGCAAATTTTGTATTACTCGGTGCCACACAGAATGTGCCACAATCCTGCCCATACCAGTTTGGAGAACAGGTGAGTCTAAAACTTGTTGTAATGATTCCTCTTTGGTAACGGCCAGTTGTAGCATTGACAGATGTAAAATTCTTAGATGGATGTACCACATTGTTGACATAAATTTCATCCACATAATCAAAATATGTGTAGCAATAGCTTGACGATGCAATGCACACAGTGTCCACATCATTCACAATTATTACAAGTTGATATTGTGGCTGTGTGTGTTATTTGGAGAAAAAACATAATCATTAGCCTGATAAGCAATTAACAAGGAACTCTATAATGGTTACAGTTTCTTACCATAGTTGACCATTACTGATATAAAGATAAATGCTAATGATGCATTAATTTGAACCAGAAATTTAAACAATTTTAATGTACCAGACATGTGCAACTTTTAAATAATAGTGATAAACATGTGCTGTTTAGGGTGAAGTGAGATGCACACTAATGGCTGCATGATTTGGGTATTGGGTTTTGGCCCATATTCCCTTTATTCGACTGGCTTGTGGCTCTAGTATTCTAATAAATTCCTGACACAATTAGCAAAGGATAATAAACAATGAGCTTTGGTTTATGCATTGTGCTTATATCTAGATGTTTATTTTATTTTTTGAAGATTTGACATAATGTATACAAGTTTGTTATACGTTTTCACTGTAGTTTCCTTCCACTAGAATTAAATAAGAATATTGTCTATGTTGCTAAATATAGGATAGCACGGCAATAATGAAAGTACCAAGCATCAATGACTGAATTAGACATCAATCTACTTAGCACGTTACACTGATAATGGCATTTGAACGTGGAACAGGCTATAGGTCTGGTACATGTTTTGACCAGCTTTTAGACACCCCTCTTTCTTTTCAATAGGAGCATATTCCATGAAAAGGATACGTCGCATATTTAAAAATAAAAGTATCACGTTACAACCGCTATATCTTAATTCTGTTCGCTCTGAGATATCGATTTTATATTTCCAAGGAATACCATGTCAAATTTTTTTTGTCGACTCTATTTGCATTATACAAAGAGTATTATTTCAAGGGGTTAAAATCTTTAAACATCTCTCTACGATTGCATCCAGATTACTTCAAAATCTGTGAAGTGTGCTGTCGCTACTGGTTTGTCCTGATCTATCTGAGTAAGAGAGTTTGGGTTCCGTTCATCCCCGTCTGCATGAGAGCTGGCAGCATCAACTGTGTCCACAGGAAAACTAGAGTTCCCATAAGAATAAAGCACATGTGAATGATGTCCCAAATGTGGGGCGGGGAAATCACCAATAGTGATAAAAATGCCCGGCAAGTGAAGCCAATTGTTGAGAAGTCCTAAAGAAAGTATATTTTGATTCGTCTGTCATTCAAATTAACTTGACCAGATGTTAAGGCCGAATGAGGATATGAAAAGGATTTGCTTACGGATGCATTAGAAGGCGGGGTAAGGCTTAATTGCTTTTCATGTGTCTTAATCTTCTAAATTGATTCTGGTGCTAACAATATATCAATCAGACAAAGTATGTCTCAGAGACCATGCAGTTTATCAAGAATCGTCAATATCTTTGGACAACAACCATTTAGAGTTATAGGGCAGTTTACCTTGCAACGGTTTACAATTATAAAGGGACTTAGAATAATCTACCTGGTCTGCCAGCATTGAGCCTGCTGTCCATGTAATTAGTTGAGACTTTGCTATCGACCAGAATAAGTACGAAAACCACATTGAATTTCATCAACGATTTCCTATCTGCTTGTTTAGATGACTCATGCATAACTCTGTGGTGTGGATATACAATCAAGCAGAAACCTTATGACCGCATTAACTTCTTTACACGAGAAAATGGACCTTGTGGATTTATATAATTACAGTACTATTATACGGGTCATAGCAGCGAAAAGGGACTTAAGCGCATATTATAAAAATTTAGCATCAACGTTGGCGCTTGCAATTAATTGAAATGTAAATTAAAAAGTCAGGCCACTGTAACTTCATGATGGACAAACTAATTTCCAGTGCATAAGAAAAAGTTGTAGAGGACATAAGTGTCTCTTTTATAATATGAAATAATTTGAAAACTGGAAAAAATATGCTTTAGGTACCTTTCCGCTGCCTTGACCGTTATAATTATAATATATGGGATCGTGGCAGTGAAAATGGACCCGCATATATTTAAATTATTTCATATTCAAAGAGTTACCTATGTTCTCTACAACTTCTTTCTTATGTACTGGAAATTAGTCTATCAATCATGGAGTTACAGTGGCCTGAATTTTTCATTGCGCGTACATTTTAATTGCACGCGTCAACTTTGATGCCCCTTCGTGCCGGAAATTTTTTATAATATGCGCTAGGTCCCTTTTCCCTGCCACGACCCCTATTATTATATTATTTAGCATCCTAATCAAATGCGTATATGTTCCGAAATTATCAACGCTATCGAGTTCCTATTTTTAAAAACACAACATACCATACCATTACTATGTGTGAGAATAAATTTCGGTGTCTTTTAAAGCGTTTCTTCGCTAGCAACCGCAAAACTAATCTATCTGCAATGAGGGCGCGGCCACACTAAGTACTTGAAGCATTCATTACCCATGATGCTTGGGGGCGTATCCATGACAAATATGGCCGTCTCTCATTGGAAACCCGTTTTAATTGGAGGGGATTTAAATGATCTAATATAGCCTATTCATTCTTATCAACCTTTTCGTACTTCTCCACGAGGTTATCATTTTTTGGCGTCATTTCTCCCAAGTACATGTATATGGTGGCCCTGGAGGTCCGGCAACGCAGAAAACCGCTTTTTGCATGGTATTTGTGAAGATGTATTTAGATGTATTTTTAAAAAGTAAAATGGAATCTTGTCTGTTTGTGCAAGATAGAATTCCCTAACACTATAAGAGTAGCAGTGTCAAAAATATCCATGCCAGTTAAATGTTCTATCTTTAAAGCGACTGCATCTGGATGCTATAAAAATCCTTTTATGGTGTACCCCCATTCCTAGGTGTAGGTTGAACCCATGAAAACTCCTTTTCGGTAGATGCCTTCGGACAAGGCGGATACTATGCTGACCCCTGCAGCAAGGCTGAGCCCTACTTCCATTGCAGTGACTGAAGCTTGAAAAACGAAACAGAATGCACACTATGACAGTCACATGCAGGTCAAGTTTGGATAACATCTTGTCTTCAAGAAACAAAAGGAACAGTAGCATCTGACGCTAACACTCCTATAAGGTCCTACGCGGTACGTGGACACATCAGGTGGGTGTATGAGCATTCGCCACTTCTTAATTCTGTCAGCCGGCTCCGCCCCCAAATGTGTCGTGGCATATAAGCTCAATTGTTCCCCGCAACATAATACGCGCATAAAGAATCGTTATCTCGATAAACCGACCCATGCAAAGACTTATAATAATGGATATGCATTATTCTTTATGCGCTAACTGCCGGATATTACTGATGTGATTTATATAGCTGACGCATTCTTAATTAAAGAAATTATACACAAAAAGCATCTATGCGGTATTATTATGAAGCATCTACGGCATTATTTAGAAGTTAGGATCTATCTGGCTAATCTTAATAAGGATCGTTCTTAGCTCTCGATTCCATGCACCCATTGCTATCTCCGACCGCTATATAACTCTACATGCATACACACTTGCATGTAACGTACGTATGAGCCGACGTCCACAATTGCCAAAGGATTTTCAAGGTATATGTTCTGTGTAGAAATGGTACTTCCAAATTGTATACTGTCTGTTTTTGAATCCCACACTATGTAATAGATGCAAGCAACCACCGTGCCCGGAGTCAGGTAGCTCGCTCCATACGGTTGCAGAAAAAAACAAAACGTATTGTCGCATTGCGCCTCCCGCGAGCAGTTTGCCATAGCACTTGAGTCACAGCATCGACCATCCTCCGTCGTACTGGTAGGGTTAGAATAAGACGTCAACTTGATTTCAAGGAGCCAGTCACTCACAGTGACCTGTACGACCTGCCGAGCAGTGAGGTATTACCATTATACCTTCCTGTACCGTTTAACGGGCTTAAAGTGCAGTTATAGTGACTTGCTAATTAACGCTTACCAAAGTCACAAGCACTGTTCTTGTTAACAACATGTTTGTTGGCAAGGTGGTAGTGGGGCCACTTGGGGCTATGAATCGATGAATGTACATATGAAATTAGTTTACTCCTGCCGCGCATTGCCATAGTTGTTCCGCATAGTTAAAATTGACGTCGTAGGTAGTTCTTATTACAATTAAGTGGGAACGCCACCTACGGGAACGATTGACTGCATGCAATTGGTTTGAATTAGTGATTAGTGACGAGTAGCCGGCTATAGATCATACATAGGAGGGAAATAAATTCACTGTTAATTCTCAAGTCGCGAAAATTTCACATTAATAATCTGTGGCAGTGCCCGTAGTTTGGTCTATTTGTATCCACTTGCACGTTTCTCGTAATCGAGAATGCACAACTTGATTCATGATTTTGTGATGAATTTGAATCAATTGTATGACCCGGTTGTGATCATACATGACATCAGTTTCATTGAGAAAAATTAACCGTACCTCGTATATTATTGTGAAAATCGAACTTCATCGACTAAAATACGAGTAGCTCACCTTCGTACGCTGTCCCTTCTTCAAGTTCTTCTTCTCCTTCCTTTATTCGCGATAGAATCAATATTAATTTCAAAACGATGCCGCTATTATTGCAAGATCAGAAGCAACGATCCCGGCCGTACATTTGACGCCACAATTTCTTCTGAATTACATGACTGCCTGTAAATGTAATCTAGACGAATACAAAATTATACAAGTAAAAAATACATCCCTAAAAGGAAGTAGGATTGAAAGGCAATGGTCGTGTAAAAAGCATGCTGAAATGGGAAAAAGGAAATATTTATAAATAAATGGAAAAATGAAATACTTAGCACAACAGTAGGACGCTTCCATAGTGCGGTGCTAAATACGTGGAACACCAAAACGGTCTTGTGCAGGTTAGTGCTTACGCTATACTAGTTTGATGCCCGTGGTTTACGTTTGCATAGTGTATAGTAAGTGTCTGGCCTCTCTGCTCTCTGCTAAATGGAACCAGGCCTATAGCCTAACTATCATGTGGTTGAGATGCCGCCTTGCCTACTCGTTACTGCGAAGTTCAGTTATGTGCATTCGAGGGGCACGCTCTCACCTTGGCCATTATATGTCTGCTACACAACCTCCTCTTGACCTGGTGTCAAGGGAAGCCCTTCTACTTTCACAATAGATTTTCATATTTTGTTTCCTTTCGTTTTTATTTATTTATGTGAATTGTTTGTTTAGACGTTAACTTAAGTATGTAAAGTAAATTACGGTTATATATACATATATATAAAATGGCCTAAGTATGAGATGTTTTGCATACCAGCCCTATATACCAAATGATGTACTACTCGCTTTTGAATTTTGCCCTATGTCTGACCCCTACGTTTATAAGGGATAAAATGCGGATATATATATACATGTATGCTGAAGCGATTGGTGCGCAAGTCAATGGCTTTATACTGCATCAATTCTATCGTTCCTGTTCATGTTGAACATGATTTCATCTTTATCTCACGAATGGAAAATTAATCGGCATTACTACATATCAGAGCCCCGCCCCTCCTTGTCTGGGCATCTTTCCACCCATGCACCCTTTTCCCTATCCGGACGTGCCAGGCTACAGACACGCTTAGTTCGGGTTATGCCCAACTACCTCTACCCCGCACTCGTTGTATTGAGCTCTCATTGCGCTGGGGTACGTTTATTATTCAGAAAACATTTACCGTATATCAGGCATTATAACCTTTCGTTAATTTGGGAACGAAGAATCGAATAACTGGACTGTATTGAAGGTACGCGCTATGCCGTAAGTACAGCGTAGTAATGTGTCCGGCCCTTAAGGAAAGTCATGATAAGGTGGACATACGATATTCTGTGTGTTGTTTAGGCGTGTTATTTCGGAAGAGGCGGTGTGTACATGCAACAAGAGGAAACCATACCTCATGTCCATAACTCGGATACGTAGTTAGTTATCACGTGGAAGCTACACACAAGCTGCAGCTAAGTGAGCGCACACTTAGATGTGCTAGGGCCTAGGTATGAACGTAGGGGCTTCTGTTGTGGTGTGCACGGCTGTTTGAGGCTGGACATTTAGTTTGATAATTAGAGCGTTACGGTATATGGTGTAGAAATCATGGCGGTTAGCCTCATTATCGACACCATATGTTCAACGATGTGCCTTGCAAAATGTTTACATCTGGTGTTATTATAAACATATGCAGTAGTACCAGCAATCATCTGGCTTCAAGACACACACCTGAAACGATAAATTACGCTTTCCAATTAATACACGCGCCACGTTTTCATAGGCATATGAGGTACGGCACGATCGAATAGGTATGAAAGATGCGCGAATTGCACATAGCTGCCAATTTTCCCACATATAAGTTTGACATACAGGAGATGTGAAAGCTTCAAGTAGTTGGTTTCTGTCGTTCACTAAGCGCGGCCGGCTGTTTTCGGCCTGAAAGGGCTGCCTGTTTTCTATGAATAATCATGACACGTACAATGGAGTACCATTGCCAACACGTTCAGCTGCATTGTAGAGTGTGAAAAACGCATGTCTTATAAGAGAGCAAGTAAAAAGGACACCATATGCAAGTACTCAGGCCTTGCATGGTGTGGCATTTCACTCTGAGGAGGATGCAGCCATGTATCCCCAAAGCCCAGCTAATAGTATAGCTCCTGCAAGCAATGATCTCAAATGCTAGTATCAAATGGCATTAATAGTTAAAACATAAGAGTAAGATGTTAATGCATATTAATTGTCATTGACCAGTAAAATATGATGCTATGCTTATACACGGGTTTTGTAACACTTCATGCCCTCAACTGGTGGAAAGGAGTGGTTCAGCAGGCCAGCTAATTATTTAAGGGTGTGCTATTAAGCCTTAAAGTTCAATAGCACTATTTCACACCCCAACGTTTAATGCTTTTTTTATTATCTGCACAATTGCAGGTGACAAACTTTCATGTCAATTCTACAGTGTTTGTTGTGACCTCTCTTTGCTTATGTTTATATGTTTATAGAGAGGTAGTCAGCTTCTGGAGCTGCATCAAGCAAATGTATTTGCAGTTGTATAATACATCCCTATTGTTATGACACAGCACTATTACCCCCTAGATACCTAGCTTGGTATTAAACATTGTAGCAGAGTGAATGTTCCAGGGACATCAGGGCTTGAAGTCAAAAATCAGCTATAGCGGATGTTCTGATATGTATATGGCATCTTAGACCCTAGCAATATCGACAATGGCACAAAACTAGTCAAAGAACAGCTTGACTCTTCCTTACATGCATGTCTGTTAGGGAATATCCACAAGCCTTAGCAACCACATCAGTCGGCATGACAACACTGTAATGAAGGTCTCCTGGGTGTACCTTGTGCATAATAACTTAGGGACTAACTACCTGAGAATTAAAATCTATTAAGTGATCAGTGATCAAAATAGGAAGCATTCATCAGTGGAGTCAGGGATTACAGTGAGTGCAGAACAAGAATCACAGCTGGCCTAGCAATCACTTGGCATTACCTGCGCAACACCCATAAAAATCAACTGCAAAAAATCTAAACAAATTTGCACTTACTTATACATACATGCATGTAAATGGCACGTAAGGCTTCTACTAAAAACTATATCTCCAGGGAGAGGTCAGATGCAAGAAACCTCAAAGGGGGTTGAGATAGCTCTCCATTTTTACTGCCATTTTTCTGGCAAAAAGAAGATACAAGAAGACACCTATATATGTTCCACATTGATGGAAAAGCTACTGGGTGCACGGATATAGCTTAAATAAGATGATATTTATAAATCAACTCGCTATACATAGTTAGGCTCACCCTGCATGACAACTAAATCCCCAGTGATGAAGTACATGGTATGGATCAAGCTTGGACCTCTGCAAGGATGGAGAGGCACAATAATGTGTACTATACACTGCGGGTATAAAAGTTTCTACTTGACCTTTGTCAGGCACTGAATCAGGCACTATGTACCCCAAAGCATTGGAATATCAAAACACCATGCATTTCCATCACTAAAGTTGTCAACGACCTACCAGGTTTCACACCTGACACCTTGCACTCACTGTAAACGTTAGTTATCCATCTGATTCAACAGCATTGAATCTGAATGCCAGTATAAATGCTGCATGACTTTATAACCTTTAGCTCTTAATGCCATTGCCCTAGTTAACATCATCTTCATTACATGCACTAGGCTTGTAGAAAAGTGGCAGGATTCAGTCAGTCTCCTTCCGGGTTGCAGAATAAGGAGACAAATCCACGTATGCATACCATGCATGCATAAGTGCATGCACAGAATAAAATGTATAAGAGATGCAGTTGCAGGTCTACAATGCAGTGTGTGATGAAGCACCTTATCAACATCGTGTCACAAGATGTGACAGCAATACCACAATCAACGAAGATTGAACTTTCAGGACTATACCTATCGTTGTGCTTGACACGGCATTAAAACTCTTGTAAAATCAGCGATATTTGACGATCTGCAGCGCCATCATTTCAGCCGGCCGCACTTAGTTTATACGCTGTCTAGGTAGTCTTAACCTTCCGCTACCTAATCACGCTTAGCTTTTTCCTAGGAAAATTGGCAGTGGTCCACTGTTCACTTCTTTGTGGAGGATATCCAACTGAGGTACTCGGCTTGCGAGCGCTATAGCTATCGGGCGCTACAGAGTTGTGGCACAAAATTTATATGTTGGATAGATAAATGGTATGTCTATACTAAAATGGCTGTTACATGTCGGTGCAACAAGTACAGTCCTTATATAGCTCGAAAATACAAAGTGCTTGGTTAGGTCATGATGCATGATGTCATCGTTTCAATATTTCGGGGCGTAGGTCTTATTGTCCAACATTGAATGGGCCGCAAACAGCCGTGTGTGTTTATTGCGTACAGTCAGGTGACAATTACAAGGGAAGGGTATTCATTGCACAGTAATGCCGCATCATGATTTAACCCTTGATGTAAACCTTTTAGCCCATAAGCGCCTGATGAGTAAACTTAGCTTTGTTGCGCTACATATATTAAGTTTACTTTGAGCAAACTGCGCGCGTAAAGCCCGCAACACTCCAAACGTTATTTCGATTTTTTTTTCTCTCCAGTTTTATTGTACCATCTTGTTTTCACCTCATTTGAAACTGGTTACAACCAAAGAAACGATAGTTATGGTCATCATAACCCAAGGACTTAAGTCTCAATGTTGATACATACCCTTCCACCAGGACCACCACACAAGCCAAAGATATTACCATCATTCTCATCTGAGCACTATGAACAGCAGTAGTTGGTATTAGGTGCATATGGGCTTTACATCTCACAGCAGTACCATGTTTGAACATCTTCTGTTGCTCCTAAATTGTCAGTCTATTTTAACCCGTCTTCTCTCAAAGTACTTTGTGATTGGCATAGCCTCATGCTGCACATCATTGTGATACACGATGATGTGCAGCTCGTCAACATTGTGTTACACTACCCTCAAGTATAGTGGCCATTTTAAACCATGGATCCTGCACTGTTGCTTCCTGCCTGAGGTCTGACTTACATCCAATACATGAGATACATCCTCCAGGAGTGTTCTTTCACACTGATGTTCATTGGTTTTCTTGTCTCCTTCCCCCCCCCCCCCCCCCACCCCCAAAGTCCATCTACAATTGCTATGATGTATGGAGAAGTAATGGGGGAGTTACAATTTGCTGCAGTGATAGCACCTTCCAAAACGTGTCACTGTGATCAGACGCGCAAGTTTTAGTCGTTACCTATAGTCCACTCAACTTGTTTTTCAACAACCATCCCTCTGCCTGTTTCCATGCTCCCCCAAATGTATGCATCAAACTATCCTTCAAACCCAACTCTGCTCCAGTATCAGAAACACACCCTTCTATCTCCAGGTGTCAATGCTAGTAGAAGGCTGACCCTTAGGTGGGTCCTAGAAATAGGCAATCCTAGAAAAGAACCAATTGTACTTAGTGAAGCCATTTCGGAGACTTAGATTATTCTCCAACTAACCTAGCATCCGGTGAATATTTTTAACACCGCATCCACGAGAAACTCGGGGAAATTTGGGGGCATTTGTGGATATTGATAATTCCCTCCTATCGTTTTTTTGACTGGAAAAAAAAATCAGAAAGCTCACCTATTTGTAAAAAGTAATTTAGAATGGTGCTCTATAAATAAACATGAAAATGTCGAATGGGTACATAGTTTTTGATGTGGTAATGCCCTCGGGTACACTTTTTTCAGGGTCAGGTTTCACACCACCTTGAGTATTACTGAATCAAAATTGCATTAAATATGGGTTATACAACTATAGGAGGGTACATAAATTCCTTTTTCAAACAAGCCAAAGCTTGTATTGCACTCATTTTCAGCAGAAAGTTACAAGACATTTTCGCTCGCGGCAGGCAGGGGGCGTGGTTCACTCATCCAAAGTGCCAGCGAAGGCAGGTTTTGCAAGTTCTACCAAAACATCCAGTCTGTACCTGTCTGGATAGAGTCATGGTATGTTATTTAGTACGACAGGAAGAACGATTCTTGAAGTCCGCCCATGCAAAAATTCACTCGCAGTAATGCCATTTTCACATTTCATTACCTTGCACTGCATATCACTCCCGACCGTGAGAGTTGAATACATGTATTTAACTTAGAGCCATAATTAAAAACCATTTTCACAAAATTTCCTACTGTTTTTACGCATTTATTGTATTGCTCTAGAAGGAATATGTTATTTTTAAAAATCTGTACCTCTTACACGATAGCGCTAGAACCACTCAACTATGCAATGACGTTTCGAGCCAATGGTATGTCTGTTTGAGATACAAAAAAAATGCAATATGCCTCATAATGGTACATGTAGTGAAATCTCCACTCAAAACCAAGCAATTCTATCTAGAGGGAATTAATCATTTTTCGGTTTGCCCCAAAATAGACCGTGTTCTCGTGGATCCGATGTTAATACTTTGTTACAACTTCTATACCATACTGCCAAGACATAATGGCGGAGAGAACTATTTGGCGGAGCCAAAACTATTTATTTTAACTAACTGGCAATTTGTAATTGGCGGAAGTCTCAGAATCCTTAAATTTATGGCGATTTATAATCGGCGGAAATGAAATGATTAATGTTAGCATGGCCGTTGCAGCTCTACATTGGGATGTTGAGCCAACCAGGGTATCTAAGAGTGTGCCGCTCGATGGCAAGACTCTTTAAGTGTTGAGGCCATCTACCCAATCCACCAGCGTAAGGGCCCCTCTTTCCCCGCTGAATATCTTTCCTGTCACCTGGCTCAATTGGACGTGTCATCTCTGCAAGGACGGTCCGAAGAAGCACAGCTCTCTTCGACACCGGTCGTTGCAAGACCATATTGCCTCTACTGGTCTGCTTTCTGCTACATGTACTTGCGTTACCATGACTGGAAGAGGCTCACCGGCTCGTAGCTCTGTGTCCTGCCATGCCTGTCTCTGTTGTTCCTGCTGGTGGACAACTGCAGGATGGAGTCTGATGCTGTGATCGTTGCTGACGACGATAGAAACCTCTTAGGCACAGTTTTCAGTCCCACATCAAACAGAGTGCGCTGTTATTTAATAGGCTAGGCTGAACTGCTGTGAAGGTTGTAACAATCGTCATCGAAAGCGGGCTCCCTGGGGGATTCAGGGGAGGATCCTCAGCAGAGAGAGTACCAGGGGTAGGATACAGCTCAGTGCCTTCCATGAATTGAACAGTATCAGTTGTATAGCGGGGAGAAAGGAATTATTTTGTATGGCCGACCCGCTACCGGGTATATAGTAACACCGGTATGAACACTACAGGCGCCGTATGTCTGTGCATTGTATAAGAAGTACATGTACATGTACGGTAATCATTTAGCAGGGCAAGATTAAGAGCAATAGTTCTAGGGATACTTATACAATTACGTGCGTAATGTCCCTCCCCCCGCCCCCTTCCATGACGCCGTGGATCCGCTGATAACATGTTGGTGGAAAATATTAAATATTAAGTTGATGGCGGCACAGTTGGCGGAGCCTTCCGCCAAATAGTCGCCGCCAAAACGTCTTGTCAGTACGGTACCTTTTCATATAGCATGGATAAATGTAAGTCACTGTGCCTTGTGTGTAGCATCGAAAGGATTTAACATGCCATGCAAGAATAAAGAAAGGCAAGGTGGCCGGAGTATTACATGTACCTACTGCTGTATTTGCAGTCCTTTTGCATTTTTACTTCAGAGTTTGTCGCTGCTTTGCGTGAATTGTGTAGGTTCATTTTTCAGTGATTCGTGTGAGTCAAAAGGGGTATAATTTGTTTGTAGCGGCAAATTGTATCTCATTGGCTAACCGTTATACTCATGCACACAAATGGTGCTGCTCACTACACTCAACACTAAGAGCATACTTATCTTTGCTACAGTACCATGATTATGAACTACCCACGGTTAAATAGTCTACTTCCACCATAGATTGAATACCTTATGGTACGGGATCGGAAACGCAATACATTGCATTGGTAATATCAATGTTTCGTGGTAGCATGACGTCATTGCTCGTGCGTGTAGCGAAACATGAATTCATGTAAGACCACTAACCAACTAGAGTTGTATTATACATGCACTTCGTATTTCTAAGGTTCTGCTGAGTATTTTAAGGTTGCTGTTGAGGCAGTGCAGACAGACACAGCTTTCAAGGTTGAGTCAAAGTACACGTGTGCAGCAATTAGGACATCACTAGCATTAAGAGATTGGTGGAAGGAGTCAATGTCCAATGAAGAACAACTAACCTGGTTTGCCCATGTACTTGTTGTGAGGCTGCAAGCATGCTTTGCCTGCAAACACACCAGTATTGTGTTGAGGAAAGAGCGCTTCTGGGGTTCGTACCAACGCCTCAGAACATCAGATACATTTGTTCAAAGTTGGAAGGACTTCATTCAGAAAACAGTTCATTTGAAGGCATTCCCAGCATTTTACCAGTTTGTGACCCAACACATTTTTGACATCTGGATCAAACTTGAGTTTCCTGTCAACAGTGCTGTTAGTGTCTCTGATTCTGAATGTGTGCCATTAACTCATCAAGAAAGATGTCCCTTGCGGTATGTAGCTGGCTACATAATCCGTACAGTGTATGAAAAAATAGAATCGAGATCACACCCAAAAAAGAAGGAAATGATGTGTTTCGTGATGGAGTTTGCTGGTGATGGAATCAGCACTTGTGAAAGTGAAAAATGGGTAGACTTGGTAAATCGAGGGGGTTTGTGGACAGTAAATAAGCAGGCATATGACATATTCCTGATTATGGAAGATCTCATATGAAGACATTTTACCCTTGCTTCTAACAGAATAGAAGGTGCTGCAACATCTGTAGAGGCTATAGTTGGCAACAATGACTTACTCTTTCAGTGGTGCATCATTGCTGCACAGGTTGAAGGGGACATGTCAAAATTGGTGCTGCAGCGAATTGTGAGCCTATACGTCACTGTTAGAGGTTTTGGATTTGCAAGCTCTTACATGGAACTTTATAAACAGGCACAGCATAAACCTATGTCAAAGACAAGGGCATTGCAAAGTGAACTTTGTCCTAAGCAGTAATTGAAATAGACAACTTTTTGAAATTACAATGCATCTGTATAGTTCCATAAAATTACATACTGTACTATGTCTGGGCCGCTTTGGAAGGGGACCAGAGTCTAGAATATCAGCATCAATGGTAGCACCACCCCGGCAATTTCCACGTATGGTTCCACATGTATTCCATATAATTCTTAATGCTTGTGTGTTTCGAACAAACTCAGAGGATGATGGGTTCCCATTGGCCCTGCCTCGTTGGCGCTGTCGTCCAAAGAAATTTTCCAATGGGTCCTGGCAAATCCTATTGCTCAGAAACACACCAACACCCGGGATTGTGAACAGGTACTGCACCAGTTCTACAAATGCCATTACTGAAGAAAAAGCAACATCAGTTTAATTTCAATTACAAGCATACATTTTTTTTGTCATTTACCAGTTAGCTTCAGACCCTCTCTTGTTTGTTTACTAAGCATCATCATGTTCTTTTGCGAGGGACTGAATCCTTCTCTTCTATCCACACTTTCCTCCCACTCGTCCAGATATGGCAGAAATACATCTGTTAGCCACTGTAATTTATTAACGCAAAGTATATAATGTATTTTATTGCTGTCAAATCTGAGTGTACCTTTAGCTTCCAGTCATTCCCTGATCTGTATGGAGATCTAAAAGGATTTCTGGATCGCTTGCCTGCAGACAGACTTGAACTGCTCAGGCAGTCAAAAAATTTGTCAAACATTTCTGCAAAATATGCTGTCTGTGTTGCTTTGGCTCCTACAAACAGTGTTAGGCCTTTCGCTACAGAACTGCTGAGAACCTGGATGTATCAAGGTATAGGTACATTGATGATTGAAACATCTACATTGTAACGGGAACACCAATCATCCTTACTTGAGCTGCAAGGTCAACACGCATTTTAGAATAACTTGTAAAATATACATGTTCATACTTGAGCTTCGGTATGAGTGCTAAGCCAGTGTCATCAGCCTGTGCCCTGTTCTTTGTATACAGTTCCGTTAGATGATCCCATGATATTTCCATTCCATTGCACTAAACATGGGCAATACATTTCATTTTTAGAATGCACATAATACATGTACATACCCATAATTTTCGTTTCTTGTTTGCCCAGCAGTTTCTAACAGTTTTCACCAAGTGAGGTGGATCAGACAGGAAAAAAATGTAACGTTTATCCCCATCATGGGCATAGGGATTAATAACTTTGTATACTGCTGTGCTAGAACATGTAGTCTGAAAAACTTCCTGTTGGCAGACAGACCATCACAACATAGAGCAAGGACTAAGAACCCCAGATTTTCCAACCATGACACAGCATTCCACAAAAGAGGAAAGAGTTGGTCTCCAATTACATTGTGGATAATATCAAAACAGGTCACCGACATAGAAATTTATGTAAACTTGCCTGACAATTCAGTACATGAGAATTGAGCATAGGGGAACTGGAGGTGTATAAACAGTCATCTGACCATCAATACTAGCATTGAAGAGGTGAGATGCCATTGTCGCTTGTTAACTGCTTCTCATATTCAGCCAGGTGCTGGTTGATGTCGCCAATGTTAGCAAACCCAGTCAGTGCACTTATTGAACAATCAGTATGCTTGCTTAACTCTTTCGTGGGCAGGTGCGCAATATTGCGCCGTAACGTACCCATGCCGGTGGGCGGGTGCGCAATTTTGCACAGCAGTTGCACAATCAACATTCGTAACACATAACATGGCAACAAAGATATTTCACTTCTACTACGTTTTCCCATCCCAAAACTGGTAGCGTATCTTCTAAAAGTCACCTACCACCAAGAAAACCACGTTAGAAACTTGTACGCTATTATCGCGCGATAACAATTAAACGACCCGCCCACGGCAATAATTGACTTCCGCCCGTTAAAGAGTTAAAAAGCATGGACACATTCAGCTGAGCCTACCTGTGTGCTTGTCATATGTAAGGTCCTGCCGGATGTGCATCTCATCACAAATGAGAATGACACATTTGTCTCGTTCCACATAAGATGCTACTTTTGCATCAATTCCAAGTTGCTTGTCCACTTCGTCAGAAAATCCTACCGTAGCTTTGATGTGGTAAGTGTAGTCTTGAAGTGTTCTTTGCGACGGAAGGCTTATGGTTCCTGTTTCTCGCAACATCTCATAAGCTGAACTGGAAAGATGGCGCAAATAGAGACACCACCGCACCATAACAGGGTCCCGTCGCATCTGTTTGGAATCCTTGACTGAAGCTGCTTGCATTTGAGCTTCCCAAAATACACGCCCAAAGGTCCCAGGTGGATGAGTTGTGCAAATTACCTCAGCATTATCGAAATTTCATGATTTGTACAAGGTCATCATGTAAACTGCTTGACACCATAAGCCCACTTTCATCAATCGCTGCTTCAAGTTTCTTCTTAAGATTGGTGACTTGACGCTGACAAGCTATTCGTAGTGCATGTTCTTGGTGATAACGAGTGCACTTCAAAGGAGAACTTAAATGTGAGAAAGCTGCATGTCTACTGGGATCAGTGCAGCTGGTATCAGGTGCATGTTTCTCATGGCGCTAACTAAGGCTCTTAGATTGCATCTGTATGCCTTACACCTGCTGCAGCAGTGATGACCATCCTCTCCTGGTGTTATTAGAATCTCACACTCCGCATGGTGAATCGTACAGTGTAAGGAGTCCAAGTAAGCCACACACTCATTACCTGTCGGTTTTCATAATAGAACATTGCAGGGATCATTGCACCATATTTTTTCCACTGGAGTGCTTACCTGAAGCATTCATTATTTTTCCATTCTTTGTTGAAATATAGACAATGAACTTCTCATCACTATTTCCACAACACAGATGACAAGAATGCACGAACTTCAGAAGTGTCTTGACATCCTCAATAGATGTACAACACTGAGGAGCCTGGCTCAAAGTAGGCACAGATGAGGTCAGTTGCTTGCCATCAACCTATAACAAATTATAGACATTTGTATGCAACCTGAAATCATATACGTACCTGCACATGCCATTCCATGTTTTCACTGAAGACCACACATTGAGACAACCTCAAAATACCATCAGGATCTTTGTCCACCTTGCCAAAAGCACCATCACCTACTCTGAACCACCCTATTGAAAATATAACTTATTGTACTCACTACAACTAGCATATAGTTCATTACCTGGAGGAAGCAGTGTCTGCAAAACAGTTACTTCACTCAGTTGCTGCTGCAGATGGGCCCTCCTGGCATTCTTCCAAATGTCAATCCCAATGGAGACAGTAATTTCACTGCATTGGCGCCTTTTGCGCTTGAACTTATGTTTCCTTGACAATCGTCCTCGTCGAAATATGTCCTAATTTAATCATTACATTTACAGGGCATGTAAGTATGCTTCTATAAGTATAGAAAGCTTCAAACCCCCCCCCTACGACACCTATTGGCCTTTGTTCTTCTCGTAAAACTAACTTTGAAGCCAGTCCATCCACCATGTTGTAACAACAATTTGACTGGCGCGGAAGGTATTTTAGTCATATTTTTGTGTTTGAAGCTATATATCTTTAAAGCGATAGGACTTGTTCTCTTCAAACTAGCACTACGACACGCTTCACTCATTGAGCGTTCTCATAAGGCATGCTTCGTCGCTTGAACACGCTGCCTGTTGCCACGGTGATTCGCCCCAAAATCTCACTTTGCTTTGGCAACGCTTGATCGACTAGTTTTGTGATCACACACATTCTAAACCTTTAGATATATTTTTTGTGAACTAACCAAAAGAGTTAGAAACCATCTCAAGACTTTAGGAATTCGTGATCTGTCTATTTTACCTTCTGATGTCTTCGTCTTGCCCGATTGTACAGTTTCACACCAAGAAAGCCCGCACGAACTTAATTAGATTCATGCGAAACAATGATAGAACACACGACTCTATGGCGTTAGATATTGTGTTCCAATCCCGTACCGTAAGGTATTCAATCTATGCTTCCACCAATGGTGCTTCTCATCTTGCCATTTACATAAGGGGGAAATGAATTGGTGGCAGTCTTAAATACGCTAAGATGTCCTCATGGGCACTTGCTTAATGGTATGGCTGCTGGGAACCTTTTACTTCACTTCATTCCTAGATTCCATGTTTCTGATTTGTTAATGAAATGGCAAATTTACTGCAATGCAGAATCAGTTTTCTGGCTCTGACCTTAGTTTTATAGCAATATCACACCAAATGGGTTACATTTATCACTCATTGGTGAAGTCTACTGTAGCTGGATGAAGCCTACGAACCAAATTGCCTTCACACAGCGCACTGGTAAAGTTAGTGCCGGTCAACCAAATAAATCAAATAGTGTAAAGTGAATTTAGTAACATTACCTGTTAAAGGCATGATCATTTTATTGCCACAGTCCCAGGTTGTAGTGATTGCTGTTATAGGTATAATAGAAGTGTGGGTGTAAATTGTTAGATGTCTGGACTTAAAGCAGCCAGACTGTATGTCCCTGATTGTATAGGAGCTTCTAGAAGCATCTTCGCACGTGATGGACTGACACTATTAAAAGCTGTGACAACCGGGCAGAGGCAGAAGCATTGTGGGAACTTGGCAAGCAGTGGTTGCATGCGGAGTGTGTGCTTTATATTTTGTGTGTACCGCTGTGATTTGGCTATTTGAGAATCTTCCCAACTCTGGAGTTCTGGCGCAGCGCGTGCGAGGCCACAGTCTCAATCACAGTTGCTACACAGGTACAGTAATGTGAAGCAATAGCGGGTTTCAGCATACTGTGCCAAATTCTGGGTGATCCACAATATTGACCAATTCTTATAGACAACTACGTCCTCCAAGTCACACACACACACACAGACACACACACTTACACACATGGGCATTTCCTAGCTTTTGCAATGCATCATGCACAAGGACACTAAAATGAGCATTCCCAAAATGGTTTGCTGTTGGAGGAATTGCATATTCTTTGACATTGCTTTTATTCCTACTGTCTTCAACTTGGACTGTTTTTTAAGGTCTAAGTGGAGGTGTCATCTTTCCATCGACTATAATGATACTGTTCTTAAGTCAATAACTGGATCGACATGTAATTAAATGACGTTCTGTGATGAAATAATTTTTATATGCTTATATATTTAAAAGTTACCAAAGTTGAGGCATTCACATTGGAGTATAATCTTCTCACGTAGGAGATATCTGAAAATCAAACAACAATAGCCATGCAAGCCTCCTTTTAAAACCACTTTAGCCATTTTGATTACCGACTGACCTCTACCACATTAATGCAGCTCACAGAATGCATTGTGTTAGAATGGCTGGCATTTTGCTTTACTACATGTGACTATCAGATTGAACCTTTTTTCACCTGCAGCCCTGATGGCCACTGTGAAGCATAGTACTGATGTAATTAAGAAGCACTATGATTCCCTGCACACCCTGTTGGCGGATGCTGGTGTAGTGTCTAAGCTAATCCTCCTGCTCTATAAAAATGAACTAATCACATTCAATGAGCAGTGTCAACTTGATGATTGTGCAGGTCGAGGCGCTGCCCATCAGGCCACAGAACTGCTAACAATCATAATTAACTTGGTTTCTAGAGATCCACTATACTTTGGAAAGTTTGTAAGGACATTGATGGAGGATCCCGTGTTACATCCCACAGCAGTCCAGTTGTCCAGAAGTTACAGTAGGTGGTTAAGCATATTGTCATGCGCATATTATGTAAACAAATGATGTGTATTGTTATTTTAAATTCTGAAATTTGCATGAAGTTTGTTTGCTTCTCATCTAGGAGAATGTCAACTGGATGGTCAAATAGACAGCACATATGAGTCTAAAGAGGCTGCTGAGATCAGTGAGCTGTGTAGAATTAAGTTAGTTTGTATAAATTTTGGTTTAATTGTATCTTGTTTTGCATCCTTGTGTCAGGTCTGTCTGGAAACATACATAGTCTCAATATGCAGCAATTTGAAGTACTACATGAGCAAACTATGAATGCAAGTTCGACCAGCTACATCAGTGATAAATGTAAGTACAATGTATCAGTGTACCCAAGAATGGAATGAGAAATATCCCATTGCTGCACACTTGCATGCTTTTCTGCCCAGAGTCCGGGTGAAAAGAATTATGCGACAGGACATGTGCCAATGATTGTGATATCACTATGGGTCGCACACAACATAGACTCGCGTAAAAGTCGCGAATTTATGGTTAAAATGTCTACATAGCAACATCGCCACGTCGTCATTAACAACAATGGGTCGCGTAGAATGACGTAGCATCTCCCCTGTCGTGTCGGATAGATTCAAATGAAAATGTACATGTAATAATACACGTACTGTATGTCGTGGCTGTTATCAAATTGTTTTCACATCAGACTTTTATTTTGTTTAAAAAATAATGGCTTGAGCAGTTTCGTCTTCCAATGTGACACATTAGATCATTTATCAATCTGCTTCCTTTCTGAACTAGCAACACCGTCACCAGGAACAGAAGCATCCTTTGTTGTCCTGAGTGTTTATTATCCCTATGGTAATATTACTCACTTAATTTTTTGCTCTACTGTGTTGGCTCTACTGTTGGCTTGCATTGATACGGATACAGATGTCTAATGTGGAGGATGAAGGGAAATACATGTAAGAGCTATAAATAAACCTATAGCAATACAAAATAGGCAGCAGCTGAGAAGTGGCTGATTCGATTGTTTGATAATGCATACACATGTACCATCTCACTAGCAGCGTCATTGTGACATAACAGCATGGTGTATACACAAAGTTTGCCCCTGCTCCTGCTCAGTTTGTAGGAAGCACATAACTTGCATGAAAATACATAACTACTATCTAAGCCTCTTTGTAACTTGCGCTGCCCATATCTTCTAATTCTGGCTCTTGAAATTACAAAGCACAAGCATGCCAACAGCACCAAATTGAGCAACGCACGTTTTTCTGTCCGTCCATTCAACCAGACAACGATCTCCGGCTTTAAGATCTCTGCCAAGTGAACTGGGAACAGTGTATTTTGTCAAGGGATGACACTAGTTGTTATCAAAGTAGCACATTAATGCTAAGACTTACAAGTCCACACTTTCACACATTGTCATTTTTTCACGTATGCTCTTCTTAAACATTAATCACATTGCATGCAGGAAAAGATTTGAATTTGATTAACAATGCAGAAACGTAGTACCTCTTAGGAGAAAGGTCATTCCTAGATGAATAACTGATTGTTATACACCTTGGACTTTGACATATCAACAGTGCCTCCCATCCACACTAATAGAAAATGGTTGATATTGGTATGTCGATCTGAGCAGGCCTTAGTTAAGACGTCACTATTAATGAGTTTGATGCTCTTACCTCAGTTACAATTTAGTAGGTCAGCCGTATTTTACTGAAACTGATGGACCACAATATAGGTTGCAGATCTATCGTAGCGTTAGAGCTTGTAACCAGGTCACACCTTATAGAGAAAGGTCAACTGCCAACAGCGCTCAATAGCTTGTTTCAGTTTGATAGCTGCCATTAAGATAAGTAATAAGTGCCTATTTTGCTTGCAGCAGTTGTCAGCAGTAAGCCAACGAACAGCACAATTATAGGTTTCATAAAGCCTAGCCTGTGCACTCAACTGGAACATACATCATTTTCATTTCTGACTAAGCTAGTTGGGCATGGCCCGAACTTAGCAACTACGCTGTGATAAGGTTGGGCGTCGCCCAACTATAAGGGGGCATAGTAGAACTAAGTCTGGGAACTCATACGCTTCGTTGTCTTACCGGTCGGATGGTCTGGGAACCATACGTACTTGTCCCCAGGCCATAAATTTATGTGAAACTTTGCACTTCAACTTCATAATACATGACTCTACGTCAATATTTCCACCCATGAGAGCATGGCTGGCTACATCCAGCAGATGAAGGTCCTGATTGCCATTTTGCCATTATAATCTATAGTACATAGTCTGTGTGAACCTATATGCTGTGTAACCATGTTCATGTAAGCGCACTGAAGGAATAAGCAGTCACTACCATCTGATTGTAAAGATAGAGTATGGCATCTTTGATCCTCCGAGCGCACTTAGATTTGTTGCACTATTTTTCATTTGTATTTGAGATCAGTGAGTCTAAGACTGTTACATGTAACTGCTTCTTAATTATAAAATGGTGGATAATGTTCAGGCTGATCAAAAATGTAGTAATGCATTGCTCATTAGTAGAATTAAATAAAAGGGTGTAATTATTCACACATAAATACCAGCTAATTAACATACTTGTATTTCAAATAACACCTGTCGGACTGATTGACCCTCAACATAGGACATAGGTTCAGTTTTCATTCTTTCAGTTCTTGTTCTGTCACAATAGTAGTTCTAGCAATGGTCATGTCTTCTCTTGTTTCATTCAAAATTATGTTCACTTGCACTATAGCTTTAAGCATTACAACCAGACTAACTCATAGGAAAAATCATGTTTTTTATGGAATCTTACAACGAAAGGAAATACCTCCCACTTCCACGGTAGACAGGCCTCTGCTGAAGAACCACAGGGACTGATATATTCAGCTATCTCGTTAGCTAAGGCAGATATGTTCGGGAAGCATGCGGCATTCTTCTCTCTGCAGGCATAGCCGATAATATATGGAAGCTATTGCTTTCCAAGCATCCAAGTTGCCCACCTCCACAGGTTTCCCAGGTTCCAACAGCGCCGATATCCATTGGTCCTGATTTCAACATCCTAGGAATCCTGCAGTCCTTTCCAAAGGGATCAGCTGCAGGTCCATTAGGCCTCAGAATTTAGCACCTTCTTGATGTAGCAAGCATTCCTTTACCAACTTCCATATGTTCCGCTCTCAGGGACTTAGTCAATCTCCTGTCATCTGGCAAGGCACACTCATCTGTCTCTACATTTCTGGCTTGACTGCCCTGAACAAATCCAAACCTGGCTGTCTCCCTGACGTCAGACCTATTGTTGTTGGGGAATCATTGAGGAGGCTAACTGGGTAGTGCTTGTGTTCCTTGATAAAGTACAAGGCCTCAGAATTTTTTCAGCCTCTTCAGTTTGGAGTTGCTTGTACTTCAGGCTCTGAGAAGGTTGTACATGGCCTCAGGGCATGCACTGGGAGGATGATGATTTTGCAGTAGTAAAGGTGGACATGCGCAATGCTCTCCAGACAGGCCATTCTAGATGAATGTGCTCTCCATTTCCCTGAGCTTTTACCTTGGGCCACATGGTGCAATGCTGATCATCCCTTGCTGTGGCACCCCATGGGTACTGCACCTTTGTGACTAATACGTCCACCCTAGCACTGCCAATAATGGAGTACCCTGTGTTAACCCTGTTGCATGATTGCCTCACTATCCTGGGGATCCGTTTGCCTCCTAACCTAAAAACGCTCTTAGTTACATCGTTCACGATCCATTCCGGAGCAGTTGCACCAGTTCTCATTGTTGTTGGAAGCATCATCACCTGCCGACAAGGCTCAGCTACTCTCTGTGTCAGCACCTCATGCTGCATCCTGGCTAGTGGTTACACCTCCTGGTCTTGACCTGCACTTTGACCCTAATGAGCTGCAAATTTCACATTGATGTCAATTGCTGCCCTTGACATCACAGTGACCTCTCCCTTAATCCCTTCTATCCTAACAGCAGCAAGCTTGTCTGAAGGGGCTGCAGCTGAGGAGGCGGAGGCCAGGAAGCATAGAGCAAACACGTTACCCCAAGTGTTCAGAGCTGGGTTGGGTGTGTATCCCACTTGCGGTAGAGACCTATGGAAACTGGGGAAGGGAAGCCCAATCTACTTTCTCTCGCCTAGCTTCTCACCTGGTCATCATCACCTCTTCCCACAAAGGTAAGGTGCTCACAGAGCTTTACAGCAGGCTGAACTTCACCCTGGTTCGGGCCGTGGCTAGAACCTTATTGGTAAGATGTGCTCCCTCCCTTGGCCTCCAGGACAGCCCTTGAATTTTTCTATGTATTCTGTTACAATACAGCATTTAGACAGTTTCTTAGACGAGTCAACTTCATCTGCGAAATGCTTCTTTCTTTAGATGCAGTTGAAACTGGAAAAGTTAGACTAAAAATAGCAATTGTACCTAAATTTGAAAACGTGGTTTTTAATGTTTTATTTGAAGCTAATTCCTTTAACTGGATTTTCATGTTTCTTGGTGGTTGCTTAGCCATAAATCAGTGGAATGTTTTTCACTCAGTCTTGATATCAGGTGAGATCAGTGCAGCTTTGGTTGTTTCATCACCTTGCAGAGTCTCAGCAGATTTGTCTACACCTGCTGTCCAAGGAGTGCACTTAACAAAAATGTCTCCATAATGGGAACGAGGAAAAGCAACAGTTGGAACAAAATGGCATGATGATATCAAGGAATTTCAAGAAACAAATGCTGTACCATGTATAAGTCACTTGGAAGATAATTCTAAGTCGTTTTGCCTCATCTGAAGATGATAGCATTTTTGATCCACTAAAAGTGCCTGATGAGTTTTTTAGGCTTCTTTAATCTATCCTGAACTACAGTTAACCTAACTGAGAATGTACTTGCTCCATCCAACCACATTCCCATGATTTTTCTGCTTCAGGCAATCAATGCTAGCTGTATAGATACTCTCAGCATCAGCATTTTGCCTCCTGGAAGTGCTCGTTTTAAACTCCATCTTCCTCCCATTTGCAGAACAAGGACTGCTCCTCCACATTTATTTATGCGCTCATCTGCCATGATGCTATTAATAGTACCTTGCAGTACTGATGCAGATGTTTCAGTATAGATTCTTCCACCCAATTTTGTCTTGAACTGTACCAATTATTCATACTGGTATACGCACATATTCAGCCGTTTCTCAAGGTGGATCTTGAGCAGAACGCGGTCAGGCCATATTCCGGCTGCTACGGCCCTGAAGGCATTGAGTAACCCAACCTTGACATGTGCACAGAGATGAGCATGTATTTTACAATAACCACACCCAATGTAACAAAACTCTATGAGCTGTTCCTATGGTAACCATGGCCTCAGCTAGCTGTTGGATATGTGCATAATAGGCAATGGTTCAACTGCTCTTACCAAAACATGATGCAGTCTTGTTATCATTCCCCTCTGTAGCCAATGCTAACTCACAACTTTTGCAGTATTTCCTGAGACGATACTTTCCACATTTATTACTAGCAACATGTCTTCACTGTCTAAAAAAGATTTCCATAGGCCTCTTCCTATATGTTGTACCTGGCCAGAATCGTTTCTTTTATCATATTGTAATCTCCTGCACCCATTATTTACAGATTGGCAAACACTAATTGAGCTTTCCCTACCAACTGTGGAGCCATGTAATGAGGCATCTTTCAAATGTTATGAGGTTTTCCTCTTTCACTGCTGTCAACTTCACACTCAGCTCTATTTCTGACTTGCAACCAGGCTGCGCATTAACCCTGGACATGCTTGCATGTTTCCATGGTTCATTCTACTTTGTAAGCATACATGTAGTGGAAGCGTTGATCCAGATCTCAGATCAATAGCAATAACAACTGATATTCTGATCTCTTCAGCAATATATACATGTACATGTACTTACATGTTACACACCAAAAGGAGGAGTTCGCACATTTGCTGCATGCATGGGTCACACACACAACTAGTGATCCAGTCAGATTAGTCCATGTGCATGCAGCCAATAGGTGTTGATGACATGGTAGATCCACTGATTACATACCTCTCCACCTGTTTCAAGCTTGACCTCAAGCTTAACAGTGGTCTAAAAATAGTCAAGTCGGTGTCTTACACATTGAGGGTACCTGCGAGGCACCTCGACTGGGTCAGCATGGTCCTCCTCTGGGACCAGAACAGGTGGGTCTTCTGGTTCGTGATCCTCAGTTGGTATGTCATCAAGGAACTGATGGGCAACTTGAGGTGCTTGCCAGTGTAGAGGACTACCCTGGAAGAGCATCTTCCGCAGGAAGCTGCATAGCTGGCTGGATGCGTTGTTTAATCCTATCTACATTGTATATGCACAATCCTTCTCCATAGCCCATCTGAAATTTCAACATTCACCGGTGTCTTGCACACTGTCACAACCTACATGTAGTTTCCTTCACAGTGTGGGTCCAGCTTCCCAGCAGTTGGTATAGACAGCCATACTGGATCACTTCGAAGGATCTCTCCTGTGAGTGTTCGTTGTACTCTTACCTCTGCAGGCCTGTAGCCAGGAAGTTTGGTGGGGGGGATCTATAACTAAGACAGCGGAACTTTATGTTGTGGGGGGGGGGGGGGGGGGTTTGTCTTCGGTTTCACTTTGTTTGCCATTGTCATCCTCTATGACGGATGCAGCCTTTTCTGTGACAGGCATCTCCTCCAGAGGCTCATTTTCCCGTTCTTCAAAATCAGTGACATCGTCATCTATTCTCTTCGATACCTTGTCTGCCTCATCTAAATGAAAAATACATACGTTTCGTAGGTTATCTGATTCCTCTAATCGTCTACACCGATCGCCACTACGTTACATGTAATCATGACTAAAGCTAAATAAAGATCTATACATGATCTCTGATAAAATCCCTCAGCCACTAAATTGATTTACCTTCCACTCTCTTCTTCTTCACGAATTTTTCAATACTTTGGCAGCATTTAGCTGCCCTTTTCCTTTCCTTCTCTCGCTGCGCTGGTCTTCCCATGTGATTGTATACCGTAAAATGAATATTAAGGATTAATTAACAAACGGCACGGTTCCGTTATTGATTATCGTAGGAGGGAAATACCGCGGACTGCGGGTCACATTACACATGATAAAAACATAATAAAAGTATCCAGAGAAGCGGAACTCCAGCGTCAAACAGGGGGGATCGTTCGATCCCCCCGATCCCCCTCTGCCTACGGGCCTGCTCTGTCCCTCTTCTGCTTCAGCCATGTGAGCCTCCATAAGGTCAATCAACTCAGCCAACTTGGTATGCAGTTTCTCCCCATCCTTCCCAGGGGCATATGCTGTATGTGGTAAGGTTAACTTGTCTCTTTCAGGCTGTCGACCATACATAAGTTCAAACAGAAGAGTGTACTGTTGTTCCATAGGCATAGAGAGCCAGAGGGAGATGCTTCTTCCACTCCTGCCTCGTGACATATATGTGCGGAGCAACTGGAGCAAGGTGCGGTTGAATTTTTTAACCATGCCATCACCTTGTGGGTGATAGGCAGTAGTCCGAGTTTTCTTAACCCCAAATGCCTTATAGACCTGCTGAAAAATTGCACTCTCAAAATTTTGGCCTTGATCTAAGTGTACATTTTCTGGTACTCCACATGTGGTGAACAGATCCACCAGCTCAGTGGTTATCCAGGAGGCAGTTTGATCAGGTAGTGGTCTTGCATCAGCCCATTTGGTAAAATAGTCCTGGACTACAAGGAGATATCCATTGTTGTTGGATGACACTGGCACCTCCAATATGTCCATTGCTATCATCCTTCCGATTGGCACATTTGTCATCTGCATTCTCACCTGTATAATAGGGTTTGTCTGCTGGCAAACAGTGCATTCTTTACAATGACGTTCCACATCCTGTGCCATATTGATCCAGTATGCCATGTACATCTCAGTCAGTAAAGGGTCTTCTGTTCACCTTGTTGGCCTGCTTGAGGTGATTCACGGCACTGCTGCAATGCCTCTTTCTGGTCGGTTGCTGGAAAAACTGGCACTGTTACTGGATCTGAAGTTGGTCCAGGTGTATAGTATCTCCTCACATTGCCATCCTTTAGGCCCACAATTGGGAGTATCTCCTCAATGGAGGCTTCCACCAATTGAGAGTTGTTTGATGAGTTGACAATTGTAATGCCTGAGCGACCAGCTTGATCACCTGGTCCTGCTTCTGAGCTGCTAGGATGCAAGTCAATGGTATTTGCATGTCTGCCCTGGTTACAGCTGCTGGATGTGTGGCCATGCCATACTTGGGTCTCAACGCATGGATAATGCGTCAGAATTGTTGTTCTGACTGCCTCTGCGGTACACAACAGTGAAAGTACTCCTGCAGAGCCAGTGCCCAGCGTCCCAGCATTCCCTCCAACTTTTGGTTTGCCAACCACTTTTAATGGCTCATGGTCAGTCCAAAGTTCAAATGGTCGCCCATCAGGTAGTGCCTTAACTGCTTCATGCCATGCACTGCTGCCATGCACTGCTGCCAAGCACTCCCGTTGAATAACACTGTTTTTACATTCAGCCTTGTTCAGCACACGACTTGCATAGGCAATAACATGTCCATCCTGCTGCAGTATTGCACCCAGTCCCCCAGCACTAGCATCAGTTTGAAGAATAAAGGGGCTGGCATGCAAGTCAAAGTGTGGAAATGCTAGTATTGGTGCTTCTGTCAGTGACTTCTTCAAGCACTGGAAGGACTCATTGCATTCTTTGTTCCAGCTGAACTGGATGTCCTTTTGTGTTAGGTGGTGCAGAGGCACTGCAATGTCGGCAAACCTTGACACATATCGCTTTTAGTATGAGGCTAACCCAAGAAATCACTTCTTTTGCTGTGTTTGGTATAGGCCACTCTTCGACTGTTTTGACCTTAGTATTGTCAGGCATCACTCCCACTCCAGAGAAGACATGTCCAAGGAATTCGACCTCAGGGAGTCCTGTTTGACACTTGCTGCCACAAAGTGTCAAACCAGCCCCCTGCAGTCGCTGAAGGACTTCTTCCAAACGGCCCCTGTGGATCTCTTCATTGCTGGAATGAATGAGGACATCATCATGTACATTGTGACAAATGGCAGTCCTCTCATAATGGTGTCCATTAAGTGTTGAAATGAGGTGGGTGCACTGCAGAGTCCAAAAGGCAACCAGGTGAATTCATATGCACCCATTCCAGGACCAGGTGAGAAAGCTGTCTACTATCTGTCTTGTGGTTCCATGGGTAGCTGCCAGTAGCCACTCTGGAGGTCCAGTTAACTAAATGTGGCTGCTCCTGCTAGTCTGTCCTGGACTTCATCCGCTAGTGGCAGGGGGTAGGCATCTTTTACAGTTAGCTTATTCAGCTCGCGGTAGTCAACATGCAGTCTCATGTCCCCTGGCTTCTTTGGCATGTGCATGTACAGTGCTGGTGACTGCAAATTTCCACTATGATTCCATTGTGCAACTGCCTGATCTGTACTTCTACTTCATCTCGAAAGTGGCTGGGATCCTGCGAGGTGGTACATAAACTGGAGGTCCTGTGGTGGGAGGTAACTGTTGTCCAGGTTTGGTCCTTAAATTTCTGCATGGTGTCCACAAAGCATGTCTTCACATCTTTGGGAAACTCATAGTCCACCTTTTCCCCATTTTGTGGGACTGTGCAATCTTCAATCATCACCTCTGCCATGTCAATTCCAGCAACTGGACACCACTTTCTCTTCAATGCCACCTCTGATTCCCACAATGCACTAAATTTCTGGGAATCCTGGTCAGGTGAAAGTACATGTGCATGCACTTTGCCCTGCGCTTGTGTCACTGTAACTGGGATGGTAGAAAAGTCCATCATAATTCTGGGCTTTTGGAGAAAACCCATCCCCAATATAGCAGGAGTGATTAGGCTTGTCTCTCAAGATCCCCAAGCTTCATGGTAATACTAACTTGATCAACAATGGGTAGATTCTCCCCTGTGCTATCACCAGATGTTTAGGATCCGTACGTTCAATTCCCGTTGCTTGTTTTAAAACATTTAGCCTCAGAAGCGATACTGTGGAGCCCGAATCCAATAGGACTTCCTGCTTAGAGCCACCAATTTAATTATTTTGCTTCTCACTGCAGCAACTTTTATTTGATCAAGGCTTACATTCTGGTGGGATGCCCGCTGTTCTAGGCGGACATCCCATTGTATTTTCCCTTGCATCGGCAATCTCTGGCAATGTGCCCTAAACGACCGCAATTGAAACACGACCACGACTCTCTGCGTTGCTGGTGATATTGTCGCGCTTGAGGTTGCTGGCGATTTGACTGCACCTGAACTGCTAGCGCCGAACTTGATCAATGAGACGTGCAATCTGGTCACTGAAGGGAGTGTGTTGATCTATTGCAGCTGTCAGTGTTGGCAGTGCCGCCTCCAATGACATCAACAATTTTGCCCTTTTGATGGCTTCCAGTAGGTCGGTGACTGCACCAGCTGCTCACAGGAGCTTGCTAACGGAAATTGGTAGACCAGCTACAAACTGATGCAGCAGCAATTGGTCATGCGTCTTGCTGTCAATATCTGGTATTGCTTGGTCAAGTAGCTTTCGTGCCGACAGCGCTTCTCCAGATTGTAGTTGACGAGTGTGGAATTTATCAAGGACCGTAAACCCCATCGGCATGAGAACCTCAATGAGGTATTCCTTTGCTTTATCATAGGATTTTTTTGTCGTCCTTGTTCAGATCAAGGCATACTGCCAGGGCTTCGCCTTCAAGGAGGGTTGGCAATTTCACCGCCTTTGTCTCTTCCTTCCGTCCATTTGCCGCGCTGCACAACTTGAATCGCTGCAGTGGCAAAGAACAAGCTGTTCCATTTGCCTTCTCAGGCAAAGAACCAGCTGTTCCAACTGCCTCAAACAAAAGACCAAATGCTTCTGAACTAACCGCTACACTACACAGTGACAGCAGTAGTGAAGAACCAATGGAATGTATTCAGTCTGGTCCTTGCAAGAAGCACAAAAAGAGCACCGGGTATGAAAAAGTTCATTGTCGTTTCATAGATTAATTCTCCACCATCCATGGACTTTTGAATACTCTGCTGAATCTTTGCTATTGGTATCTTGTTACTAACCTTAGTCCTCATCACTTTTTTGAGGTGTCCTTTCCCCTCAGTTCTAAATTACACTTCATCTACCACCACCTCACTCAGGACTTCAAGATTGTTTATCACTGCTTTGTAGCCTTGGTCCTCTTCAGTTCTGGAATTTGTGAATGATCCAATCAGTTCCTCTCTTTTCTCACGCTCTAACACACATTCAAGTAATGTCTGCTGACCATCACAATCAGGCTTTGGTATTACTATCCTTGATCTTATGCACGTTAAAAATACATGTAAAGTAAATTATGTGAACCTTTATTTCTCTTTGTAGATTCCTCAGATATGACAACCGTCTCTTCTGCTGAATGCTGAGCGCCATCACACATGCCATTTTCTGCATTTGCTGATACCATATCACCAGTGTTAGCTCTCTTTTCCATCCGTAGCATATCTGAGTGAAACATTCTTTTAAGATCATATGTGTTTTCCCCACATTCTTTATCAACAAAAATAGGGCCAAACCTCATTAATTTATCACGGCTTTCTTGTATCTCACCTGGAATTGGCATATCATCTTCAACTCTGAATTCTCCTTGCCTGTTTTGTTTTCTATCATATGGCCTTTTCTGGGTGGCCTGAGCTTGCCGAATATTCATTACTTCATTTTTCCCCAAGTAATTTTATGTTTTCCATTAACATTCCCAATCTTCATTTTGATCTTATGCGTGTTAAAAATTTTGTTGACATGTACATGTATATTTTGATAGGTCTAATTAAATAGGTAGCCTTGCTTTTACATCATGAACAAGTTCAGATGAAGAATACAAGGAAGTGGATGAGCAAATAATCCTCCCTATGTAGCTTGCATTTAACCTTATTATTTTAGGCACTTAAACATAATTGCGTCTTTATATGCTGTATAACTCTGTCCATTTTGTCAAATATTCAATAACCATCAGACAAAATACATTGACACCTGACAGTGAGCCCACAAGGTCAAATGAGCAAATGCATGCAAGTTCAGAACACCTACAGGATGGAGGTTGCTGTTTTTGTTTCACCTTTGACAACAAGAGAAGTACTGCATGACTAGTACATGTCAACGTGCGCATTAATTAGGCAATGATCATGAATATATTTTAACTGGTTTAACAATTTATTTAACACACTTGAGTTCTAGTATTGTGAACTAGTAGCAGTTGATTGGCTTACTAGTTATGTGTAAAACGTCGAAAAAGACCTACTTTGATGAATTATGGCCCAAAGACTGCAGATTTATGCTGTAGTTACACAACGGGTTCCAAAAGACTGCATCTGTTTCAGATGCAAACTTTGCTCAAAGGTCTTGAAGCTGTCTAACATGGACATTGAAGTCATCAAAAGACACGAATCAAATGCTTAGCATTGTGCTTTAGCGGCAGTTGTGGCTGCCCTAACTTAACATTTCCTACAAACTCGACATCGTTGTCTATATCGATCACGTGCTTTAAGTTCCAGTAGTGGTGCTGCACGAGAAACCTCAGAGTTGTTAATCACTGCAACATCCGCAACAAGCAGCCTTGGCATTTTTAATGATGATGAGTGCTCACGTGCAAAGATTTTGTGGGTGCTTAAAAATCATTGACAGTTATTGTTCATTTAATTCTGCTCCTTGCGTACCATTGCTTTGCAATCAATGTTCGCAGGCAGTGAAGTTGTTAAAGAATTGTTTGTGTTCTGAATGTAAGCCAGATACGCCACTTTTGGGTTGTCACCTTACTTGTTGGAATTACTTATGGGTACTGCTTTTGCAGAAAGCACTAAGATAAAAAGACAGTAAAAGACACCTTAGTTGTTGGCCATGTTCATGCATACCTATCAGTCCTTTTCAGTCATTTGTTGTCCAGAACATGTAACAAAGGAACAGTGGAAGTTACTGCAACAGTAGTGAATCATGGTACTGTATATGGCATGGGAGTAACCTGCAAATATTGCTATTATGGTCGTAAGACCTATCTGGAGTTGCCCAGAAAGTTATCAGTGAAAATAAAAATATGAGGCATTGTTAATCTGGCATAGCAATGTTTTACATCATTGAAGTGTGATTTAGACGTATAAAATCATTGCATGTCCACTGAGGTAACTGGAGGTTGTGACCTTTCCAGAAGCATTTTAGAGGGACACGAAAGGAACTCAGATGATGGAATGAACTAAACCCAATTGGATGGTGTAATATGATGTAGAGTTTAATAGTATGTTTGCATGTGTGTTAGAGACATTTTCTACCTCAGTTGGCTGACTTTCCATGTGAGCTATCGCAGCAGAGACTCCTCTCTCTATGGCGTGGGGTGTTTTGGGGGTATTTTTGTATTGCGTAACAGCTGATAGTGCACTACGTAATGTTCTGATTGTGGAATATCGGGGTGTCTGCAATTCAGGGATGTAAGATATTACACATTTTCAATGTAAGTTGGTTGGGACCTGGTGATATTACCCTGTTATTGAAGTCTTGATATTTCAGGGGACCGCACTTTGGGTTCCACCATATAATTTCACTTACTGTACATGTATATGGTTGTTACCAGCATTATGAGTACTATAATGTCTTCAGGCGTGACAAGTATTCATGGTTGTCCTTTTGTTAGGTTTACACTCAAAGCATTTGAGGAAATTGCATGACGCTGCTAGGAAGGGCAAACTCCAGCTTTTGAAAAAACTCATTTCAAAACACAAGGTGGATCCCATGTTAACTAGTGAAAATTGTGACACGATACTTCATGTAGCAGCATATAGTGGATGTATCGAGGTTCTGAAGTACCTAATCACTGAGCAGAAGTGTAATCCAATGGCCAAAAACACACATGGTAGAACATGCCTCCATTATGCTAGCAGTCAAGGTCATCTAAATGTAGTAAAATTTTTGGTTGAGGAGGCGGATTGTGATCCTTCCTTGCCAGACATAGATTGCACAACACCTCTACACTTTGCGGCCGTGAATGGCAGGTTGAAACTTGTTCGGTACTTTTCAGAAGTGACCAGGTGTGATTTCACAGCTAAAAACAAACATGGCTGCACTCCCCTTGCAGCAGCGTGTGCTGGCGGACATATTAATGTCGTCCAGTACCTAATTGAAGAGCAGAACTGCGACCTTCTTTATCAGGATGAGTACGGCAACAGCATTTTGCACTGGGCCTCACTTGATGGAAATATTGAAGTGATAAAATACCTTGTTGATGTAAAAGGCATTGACCCATCATTATGTAAGAACCAGCATGGTGTGATACCACTTCATTATGCTTGTGAACGGGGACATCTTGAGATTGTGAAGTTTCTAGTTCAAGAGAAAGGTTGTGATCCTACCTATGCGGATAACCATGGGAACACTCCTCTTCATTTCTGCGCTGCATATGGAAGTACCATTGAAATGATAATGTATCTTGTTCAGTGTTGTGGTTCCAGCAGTTGCTGTGTAGGAAATAAGTATGGCTTAACACCACTTGATTTTGCTACTACTTTCAATCACCAAAGTGTTATTGATTTCTTGGCCAGAGCAACGGATGTAAAGCTAAAACGGATCCAGCTGGTAAACTTAATGTAATTCCATCTATGTAGCTAATATGTGGTGTATCATGTAGGGTCTGCCTCCAAGAAGTAAGTTCAAAACAGAAAAGGATGGAAGAACATGTTACACAGATTATAGAGGCAAGCCTGTGCAATGGGTAAGATTAGATGCAATGGTTGTACCTGTTTTTATTTCTCTATTTATCCATAAGAATCACCCCAGTGTACATGAATCTCTTGGGCCATTACCTGTAAGCTTATTCTTACTACAGAAGTATTTAAATGTCATTATGTAATGTTGTTATGTTTTGTTCTGATAGTGTGGTTGGCAGGTGTTTCAAAAAGTTGATGGGCAAGTTCTTTTTGTAAACATTGGTAAGTATTAAAGCGGAGTTTGCATTTAAATCTTATTATTCATTTTGAATCTATACAGATGAAAATAAAACCACAGTGGAAGATCCTAGGGTTTTGAATAAGATTTATCATGACGCTCTTCAACAGAGTTACATAAATGCATACATGGTTAATGTTGTAATCTTGGGACCACTTGGTTCAGGGAAAACTCATTTACTGCACCTCTTAATGTCAGAATTACCACCCCAGGATTATCATAGCACACCATTGTGGACCAACCCCATTCAGGATCTTCGGAAGTTACCAACCACTTCTATCAGATGCAAAACACCAACACAGGACATAATTGACCAAATTGTGTCTGATGGCATCAAGTATATTCAGTGCAAAGCTGTAGCTAGTACAGCTACCACAGCTAAACCCAGTAGTCTCAAGAAAAAGTTAGGAGTACGTAAAAATAAACAAGTACATGTTTCACAGGAACTAGTGTCAATGCCAATTGGTGCATCTGCACCCTTTGAGGTTGGATGGATTCATTATTTGGATACTGGCGGGCAACCACAATTTCGACACATACTTCCATTATTTGTTCAACATGTAGACTGCAAAGTCATTGTATTCAACATGTCTGAGTCACCTGGTGATGACGCTATAGTTGGGTGTGCCAGTGATGATGCTATAGTTGGGTGTGCCAGTGCTACTAAAAACGAGTGTCCAACCACCCAGGAAAAGTCAATCATTACCAACAAGGACACAATTGTTCACTGTGTACGTTTGCTAAAACCAGCAGATCAACATGAAAGCAGCCTTTCCAAAGTAGTTGTAGTTGGGACGCATCTGGATTACACTGGGATTGATACAGAGGCTGTAGATAAGGGTGTGCAGTCCCTTCTCAACCCAGTACTTAACAAAAGTCTCTTGTACAACAACCCAGGCAAAAACAAGTTAATATTTACATTCAATGTTTCTAATCCTCATGAAGATGAAAATGTTGCAAACGATTTGCATACAGCCATTATGTCTCTAACAGAACACATTAAACCAACCAGCGTACCCCTTCGTTGGATGCTATTTCACCAAGAAGTCAAGGTGCAGGCTACCACAACTAATGCAGTGATAATGGAATTTGAAGCATGCTCGAAGATAGCAAATTGCCTTTTTATGTCTGATGAAGATGTAGTCGCAGCACTTGATTTCTTTGCCGAGTATAACATCTTTATGTATTACAAATCAATTTTGCCATGTGTTGTGTTTACAAACCCGCAAGCCCTTAGTGATGCTATTAGTTGCTTGGTGGTCAATGTAGGTGACAGTTCAAGGGATGGGATTGTTTCATTGGATGTGATTCGTGAAATATTAGGAAGTGATTCGCCACTTTTCAAACATGCAATTTTTGGTATCATGGACTTTGTCAATCTTTTACTGAGCTTAAGAGTCATGTCCAGATGCAAAAATGAGGTATCATTGGAAAAATACTTCATGCCAGCAGTTTTAACTGAAATAAAAGAAGAAATATCTTTGAAAGACCACCAAACAGACATTCAGCCTCTTCTTATCTATTTCTCTAGACCTCTTGTGCCCTCTGGCACCTTTTGCAGGCTTATAGTATCCCTTCTATCTTTCGACAGTTGGCAGGTGGCATACCATACAAATACCAAATCTCCAATGTGTGCACATTCTAACTGCATTAAATTACTTTTTGAGACTCATACTCTCGTTACCTTGTTTGATCATATCTCATTTATTGAAATTCATGCTGAAAGTGAATCAGCCTGCTTCAGAATCAAGTCCATGATAATTAAGGAACTTGACCATGGAATGGAGAAACCACAAATTGCTTTCTATTGCCCTTGTGAACTAAATGTAGATGATAGTAAACTCAACGGCTCAGTAAGATGGCATACAGCTGCTGTTTTTGACAATGTTCTGGTTTGTTCTGCTGATGAAAAGCGAAAATATCCTGTACAAAATGTCAATCTCAAGCATTGGTTTTATGATGGCTCAGACACTGAACCATGTATTGTTAATGGTAAGTGTTTAAATAGTCTGGTTAATAACAACTTCATACTGGAGGTATTAATTAATGTCTTGCAGCCCAAATACGCAGACGTAGAATGGAATGGCTTGTTCCTTTGTAATTACTGAGCTACATGTATATAGCTCAATTTTGAAATGCAATATGGGCATAGGTTTTGTGTACATTTCAGGAAGTCCATGATGTTCTTTTATACTAGTTCAACTGAATGATGATGATAGTGAAGGATATTTAATGATAACAGGAGGCACTAAGACACGTAAGTTCGCATAATGTTTGCACATTCTGATCACTTTTTTTCCCTCCCTAGGATGAAATAATGGACCAATTAATTTCATCGCAGTTTTTGTTTGTTATTATTTCCTATACCTGAATGGCAATTATTACTGTATGTTTTAACTGTGCGATTAACAAAAATATATAGTTCTACCGATACATTAATATCATTGTGTACCATATTTGAGACCGTACAATTAATAAATGATCGTCTATTTTTATCATGCACAACTAATTGGCCTCTTATCAACTGCAAGTCGATACTTGGGTATTATTGGAAGCTACAACTGGATTAATGTTCCCATGGATGGAGGAAATAGCCACCCCTGGTAGGTATTGAACATTCCTCCAAAGATGGGATTTCAAAAACCCAGGATGGGTTCTAAAATCAAACCTGGAAATCGAAATCGCAACGCTGGATTAATATTCCCATGGATGGAAATAACTTTCCGTGGTTGGAATTGAACATTTCCTTCAAAGATGGGATTTCAAAATCCCAGGACGGGTTTTTAAATCCACCATGAAAGTCAAAATCCCAAGGTTGGGTTCATTTTCCATGATGTGATAATTACTTCCATGGTTGGGAATTTACTCGCAATACTAGGAATTATTTATAAATAGATATTATTGTCATGCATGTACGTACACAATCTACACATTGACAAAAGTCAGCAAATGCAGTCCTCGTGTGCGCTCCCGCGCCGGACAATGTTCCAAGGTCCAGCCTCGTTATACTTCCGTGGCGGTTTGAGAAACAAAAGATCCACATGGTCCTCCGAGGCAGCTTCCAAGTAATATCCCTCTTACGTGCCATAATCCGCAGAGGGAATTCCTCTATTTTCGGACCACTCCCGAAGTCAACTTTTCCGCTTTGTCACCTGTTCACATCATCCTTCCATCCAGGTGTCCGTCTCCAAATAAGAGCGCACCACGAGACATCATCAGGGCTAGGGTTTCAGCCAAAGGTGCCAGGTGACGCGAGGTGGCCAGCCTACACGTACCTATCGAGCTTGGATGTGATCGCTCCAAAGAATGGATTATAGAAACAGGGCTGCCAACCTGCCATAATAATAAACCTTGAGATTTTTATATGAAAATTAATGATTAGATGAGAGCATATAACCGCTATAACTATCCCTATTCTTCTTGGTATCATTGGAACCATCGATCATCAAACTGAAAGGTTTCCCTTTCATTTCTTCCACAAGTAAAGCTAAAACAGTATAAAATTTAAACCATAGCCATGCAAGAACTACATGACAGAACACATACCTGTCAAATGTGGAGCAATTGCATTGTTAAGCATGCATGTTGTCTTCGTCCTGCCACTGCCATATGATTTGGCTATTAGACTGTCCGGAAAAATACTTCTAAATATTGTTTTTAGATCATCTGCAACTGCTAATGGGATGTTGTGCTGCACCAAAAAATTAGCCATTTTTACTTCAGCGCGAGTAACCTTAGGATAAAGATATTAGCAATAACTACACGTACACCACTTTTTTGAATCTTAGTATCTTACTCTTACCTTCTGTAACAGCGGATCCACTGAAGAGAAAGAATGCTTTGGCTGAGAAAGAGCTTCTTTAGCTAACGTTTGATGCATTTGCGAATTTATGTGGTCTTTTACGTCATGCACACCTTGGTGTTTGCATGATAGTCTCTTCGAACATACTGTGCACAGAAAGGAGTGTTTATCGTCAGGCTGCGCGACGATAAAAGGCCACGTCTTTGTCCACTGTAAAGAATTTTTACACTTGTACATTGTTTTACGCTTTTTTGCGCTCTGAGTCCTCGTAGACGGGCCAGCTGTCTGTTCGCTCGATGACGATAGCTCGCTCTCGGAATCAGTCAACACGCGTTTTTCCGCCATTCTCAACCAAATATCAAAACCTGTAGCGGAATGCATTTCCCAACGGGCCTGTATCGAATCATATTCTTTTGTTGTACAATCCGTTACACACCCGGTACGGTACCGGTACCAACTGGCCTAGCGAGTTAAATCGAGAGGTAATATTAATGAACATTTATAATTCTATCATAATCTTAAAATTAGTGATGGCGGCTTCAAAAACCTTGAGAATGGACCCCTTTCCTTGATTCCTTTAAGTATAATTGAAAATCCTTGAGACTCAAGGATTTTCCGTGAGGGTTGGCAGCCCTGTAGAAAACAACTCGAACTCAGCGACCGTCTAACCGTGCGCGTTAATTATTATAATATTCTTATTAATATTTTTTAAAAACCATGCCGGGAATTTGGTTAAAAACCCAACCATGGGAATAATAATTACTGGGAAATTAGAAAACCCATCAATGGGAGCGCGAAACTTTCCAGTGTACATATAATGCTACAGGGCATAGCATGAATTCATGCTGTGCCCTGTACCATTACACATTTAGCTGGCGTACATCGGTTGATACTAATGCCACTCTACTCGTGTACATGCATGTATAGCTTGCCTGCTGTAACAGATGGCCCCCCACCCCCAGGAGTGTGATGGCAGCATATGCCCCCTATTCATATTGCCATGCTGCATGATATTGCAATAATTAACAAATGAGTTTCCAAATTAGTGTTAAAAAGTACACCATGTGTGACGTCACGAGTGCTCTGCATTCTGATTGTGCGCCAAAAATCAGGCACACGCGGAACGACTGGATGCGAGCATTCATCCAGACCCTCTTTCCACGCAACCATGGGAACCAGGGTCTGGGCACGAGACTAGCCCCGATGCGTACGTATATACGTGCACTGCAGTCATACTCACTTTCTTTGGACGAATGGCATGAATGAAGGATTCGTTCTATTTCTTCTGCGCATCTAAGAACTTGAAGATCAGTATTCAATTTTACCTCTTTCTTTATCCTTTTTGCGGTACAGTATACGCCGCTATCGACCGCATAGTCCACACACTCGCGTCGAGCTCGCTTTTGGTCCTTGTGATGCCATGCAGAGGGGTAACTGAGTACCATACTCCAGAAAGCTGAAAATGGCATCGTACTCTTCTTCATCCATAATGCTGCAGCGGCTGACTATTGAAAACTAATAGCTATCAGAGGCGTAGGAACGTATTTAAAAGTGGGGGGGTTGAAGTGAACTGGATAAAGTGGGCGTGGTCATTTATGTGCCATGACGTAATATTACGTCATGGCCCGCGAGACTGACAAACCGTGTACTAGTATAGTCGCATGGCCGTAGACAACTCAAGGTTTGGGGGGGGGGGGGGGGGGGGGGGGCTATAAAAACTGGGGGTGCGTGCAGTAGTGGGCGTGCCCCCTCCTGCCCCCAGATAGGGAGTTTGTGGGAGCGCTGTTAGTATAAGCTTCCCCAATGGGGTCTGGCCAGCCGCTTCAACCTTTTCCTTATTTGTTGTTAACATTAAATGCAGAAATTGACCCGGCTCTATACGGTATAGCAACGAATGCTATTGCTATATATTTTAGTTAGTTGACCTTTTCAAAAATCACTTGCCGCCGCGAAGATTGTTTGATCAGCTTTGTCTTTTCTTCGATAGTGTCTAATGTATCACGAAGGATTACATTTGCCTTTACTGCGTCTTGAACAGCTAAGTTCAGAGCATGGCCATAGCAATGGGTATACAAAGCTCTCTGCTCTTTTCGAAGTATAGTAGTTGATACACCTGTTTTACAGCGTGCCATTGAGCTAGCCCACTGTCCACGACAATTCTTAAGTGAAAGGGATAACCTCAGCAAAATGTCTTCTATTGTTCGGATGATGCTTTCTGCAGAGATAGAGTCCATGCTGTGGACTATACTCTGCAGCGCTCACGATCGACCGCTATCAATGATTACAGCTGCAAGTAGTTAATTCTAATTATACGAGATACGGTTAACATTTTAATATTTTCTCTCAAGGAAAACTTTGGAGGGTTCAAACCCCCCCAAGGCCTTGATATTATTATTACGTGCCCGTTGCTATCTTTCGCTTTGTCGCCATGAAGCACGTGTCACATGTACATATACCGCAATAATTAATTATTCATACTCAATAATAAAAGTGGGGGGGCTTAGCCCCCACACATTTAAAAGTGGGGGGGCTATAGTCCCCTCAGCCACCCCCTTCCTACGCCTATGGCTATACTAGCAGCTGCAAAGTGCACCACATGCAACTTAGAAGGGCGGAGGGGACAATATTCAGGGCCGCAGCCAGGACGTCTGGCGGGGAGGTAGATTGATAGCACTGCGGGACTGAAGGGGGGAAGGGGGAGGGGGAGGGTGTGTGTGCTAAACTTACCTTTTTGGCTCGATGCAAAAAGCGGGCGGGCGGGGCTTATAGGACCTGACACAGAAAAAAAGAACCGGGACAGCCAAGCATCAGTTGGGGGGGGGGGGGGGGGGGGGGCGGTAAGGGGACAATATCTGCTAGCGGATTATGTCCGTGGGGGACAATTTGCGCTAGCAGATTATTTCCGGGGGGACAGAATCTGCTCCGATACCGGTGTTTAAAAGTAAAATTTTATTGGTGCATTGACACATTACCGCCCATCGGAACCTACGCGAGTAGGTTCCATGCATGTATAGAAATCCTGCTGTATCATGAATGTCATTAAAAAACGTCACTCGCGTCTAGCGGGACGGCCAAGAGTCGGGGTCACTTCGCTCTTAGTGGCAATCGAGCGGTATCAAAAAGGAGAACAGTTCTGCGTTGTATCTGTGTCATAAGACAGTGTACTTTTAGAGAACAAATACTCGTCCCCATCGTCCGTACCCAGTCCCATCTCCACCTCCACCACCACCTCCTCCTCCTCCTCCTCTCCTCCTCCTCCTCCTCCTCCTCCTCCTCCTCCTCCTCTCCTCCTCCTCCTCCTCCTCCTCCTCCTCCTCCTCCTCCTCCTCCTCCTCCTCCTCCTCCTCCTCATAGTATAACTCACGATAGGAACGTTTTTAAAGCACGCCGAGTGTACCAATCGCTTCAGGATGTGTCCGCAGGTTATCTTTAATTTAGGGGTCTGTTAGACGCCTAACCGATCGGGCAATTAGCTGAAGCGAGTAGTACCTTATTTGGTGTTGATCTACAAATAGCACAATCATGACGCACCGGTGTAAAATAACCAGCGTTATCAAATTCGCTTGTTTTACCATGTAATCTCAAGGACTCCATTCGAGCATCTAAAAGTTGAAAGATCCAGATGCTGCCAGATCTGCCAAACGAGTGCATGTCAAGCGCGCTACCGAAAGGACCAACAGTACGTTACAGTGTTGGATCCATAAATTATAAGCATGTATGGTATATCGCTACAATGGAAGGAATAGTTTCTGTAATAGTTACAGCGGTAGATATTGCGCCCCTCTCCGTTTTATAGTAATGTATAACGCCAAAGTTGCTTACGATAATGTATACTGGTGCATGGTTTATCTGATAATAGCGTGAGACCAGTTTTACTTACGGTACATTTATCCTATGTATTTTATGGCTTCGCTTTTGCCAATGCTTTTAACCTTTATCACCCTTTGGTCATCAGTGGAGGTAGTCTTGGGACTAGTGTAATATTTTAATGGTACAGCTCAACAAAATTGCAGATTCAAAAATAAATCTGTTATGCTCGCGCAAGTTGGACGTTTTTGCTACCTGGGTCTATAAGTTTCAAGAACTAAATACAATACCAAATCCACCAGAAAAATTTAGGAAACAAGTAATAAAAACATTTTCTGTACGAGAAGGTTGGTGGTATATGGGAATCAAAGGTGATGGTGGTGTAAAAAGCAAGGGAACAAGGCGTCTGATTGAAAAATGAAATAGTCCACTATTAGCAGGCACATTTAAATACGACAAAATGCTGCTAATATAGGTCTATTTCATTTTTCATTTTTATTGCATGTTTAAGTTTTTTCTCCCTCGCTATCTTCATTTCTTTTTCTTTTTCTCTACCTTTTATTACATCTCTGATCTGTTTAGTTTTCTTTTCCCATTCTGTTCTACTCTTTTCACTCATCGCCTATTTGCTCAATCTGCTCAATTTGGGTACTGTTTTGTGTTGCTAAAGCTCTTGCATAGAGCAAGCAGTTCAAGGGATGTATTATTAAGGACCTTTTTCCACTTTTTCTTTAGGTCGTCATTAGCTTTGAAGGCAACGCATGGTACAAATGTTTTTAAACCCAATGGGTAAATGCTGTTTACTACACAACTTTCCGCGAAGTGAAGGTGGTGTTCTATGATGCAACCTATATTCATTAGTTTCTCTAGTTCTTCTGCAACTTTCTCTACCGTTGGTGAATGGGTTACATCTGGTCTCCCAAATTCCCCTCCTTTTTCATGGTTATCATTCTTCCACCGTGTCTTAATTGTTTCATCAACTACATCTACTACCTGGCCATCCTCTTCCTCTTCTTTGTTTGTTCTACTGTGTCTAGTTACTTCAAATTCAACTACAGCTACTGCAGGGCTTTCTATTTTTCTACCTTCAACATCATCTCCATTCTTTCCACCGTGTCTAGTTATTTCAACTTCAGCTACTGTCTGATTTTCCTTTTCTCTCCCCTCTATATCCTCTCCATCCTCTATATCACCAACATCCTCTATAACCTCATCTCCATTATTTTCACCCTGTCTGGTTTTTTCAACTACAGCTACTGCTTGGTCTTCTTTTCTTCTAATGACTACAACCTCTTCTCCCTCTACCCGCATCACTTCCCCTCCATTATTTGTGTCCTCCTTTCTCAATCTCAAATCCTTTTCTCCCCTTTCGTCATTTATGTAGTGTGATATTTCAATTTCTGTTTCTTTCTGTGAGTTTGTGACAACTATATGTGTGGCAGAATCCACTATTGCAGATGTGGTGTTTACTCTATGTTCCTCCATCCCATCAATTCCCAAAATTGGTGTTAATAGCAATACTGGTTCCACTAAAAATGGTTTGCTAGATTTGGCTGGGGTATACTTGTTCTGTACCATGCACTCTCTCTCTCTATCTGTCCCATATATCCATTCCCTACTCTTTCCTCCATCCCTCGTGGTATCTATCCCCCCTTGCATCCTCACTTTAATTGGTCCAGGCATTTGCTTCATTGTAAGGGTACTTTTCGTAGGGGGCGTGTACCCAGCTTGGTTTTTTTCTTTTTCGTTGTGTCTTTTCATTCTTTCAACCTCTTGTGCTCTTTTCTTGACAAATTCGTCATCTGGTAAGCTCTGGGGGGATGGTCTAGGTGTATGTGTTATAACCTTTCTACTAGACATAGGTGCGTTCTTATTGGCATGCGCGGCTTTGCCGCCCCTTAATAACATTTTTGTCTGTAACTTGCTCCTTTTTGGATAGCAGCTAAAAATTAGATACTGGATAAAGGATAAAGGATGGTGCTTTTTACACCACCATCACCTTTGATTCCTATATACCACCAACCTTCTCGTATAGAGAATGTTTTTATTACTTGTGTACTACTGAGAGAAATACAAATGGAAGGTATCGCTTGTATCTATTTTGAGAGCACGTACTGCGAGGAATTCGTATCAGCCCGAACGTTCTTGAGACGCATGCATACTATAGTGATGCAACGAATGTTTGAAAATAAGATTCCTGATTGGGCGCGGCCCACCTACCGCGGACAAGCCTATAGACTTGTTCTGGGGTGTTATGTAATATTGTTATTTCATTATATTTATAGCTACGTATAGTTGAAAATCTTGGTACACCCGACCGAACGCTTTAAGGAGTGCTTTTCGTGTGTCCTATAGCCCAGAAAATGAATCCTAACTGTTAAATTGTAATTAATAATAATGTAGTTTAAATGATAATTGTATACCTGCGCTGTAAATTTATCGTCGTTTAAAATTAATTGTAATTATCAATAGTAATAAAGAAGGCTCCACTTAAACAACAACACACATAGTCTCATGGATGTGTGAGTCAGCTGCCCTAGCCACAAGGGGAATGTATATCCACCCCAGCTCAGAACACATAGCATCATTGGCAAAGCTCAGCAACAACTGCTGCTGACCACCCACTTCAGAGAAAAAGGGTGGGTTAGGTCAAGAACAAGAAGGTAGGATGTCAGTAGGACTTGTGTGCTGAGCTTACATCCAAGCCCACTGGCTTGGGTCATCAATGCAGGCACTGTGATAGGTTTGAAGATACATTAATACATAAGTAAACTACAACCGAACATGCAGAATGTAAACACCACAAGGCACATCAGAGACAAACACTACATGTACATATGCACAAGAGACACATATTATCCTACCACTCATATATAAATGTAAATTGTATGTAAATGTACAAATGCTTCAGAGCTTCTGATGGAGAAAATTGTTACAATCCACATTCTTTCACCATGGAGTTGCGTGCGCGCGCGCGCACACACACACACACACACACACACATACACACACACACACACACACACACACACACACACACACATGTGTACACACTACATGTGCACAACTGCATGGGACTAATAACAATATGGCCTGGACTAGGCCTTCCATATATGAGCATCAACATAATTCATGTACATGTAGACACTCATTACATTACAATACACAAACCTAAGTAAAGAATTATAAATGCACTCCCTAATTATATTAGCCCTAGACCCCTAGGCAGGATAGCCCTGGCTACAGACCTGGTTTAAGCGGCCATAAATGTCAACTGCTGCCTTCGATTTAGGCACACTGTGATGCGCAGCAAGAAGAGAGGCTAGCTGGGAAAATGTCTCTTGGGCCTCGTTCCCCCCGTTCCCATCGCTTCTACGGCAAGTGGAATGCAGATCCACCCCAGCTGGACACACTGTGGGTCATTGGCGTCATGTTTGCGGGAGACTCTGCATTTGCTGCAGCTACTCCAGCTATCGAACAAGTCTCAACAAGGATAGCAGGAGTAAGTGGAGATGTCACAGTTATGTCCAAAGCTGCAGGCAAACCCCTCACCCATCTTGCTACCAGGACATCTGTAGGACATGAGAGGCTACCAACAGATGTAAGACCATGACCCACCTCCACTGTGACTCCCATATGGACCTGACGAAAAAGTTTGGCTACAACAACCCGCAACATGTTATGATGGGTCACTACATCACCAACTCCATGAGTGCATGTAATGGCATGATGCCCAAGGGGGTACAAAAGCTTTCTCTGAGCAGACCGGACGTCGGGAGCCATCAGAGGTGTCCAACCCCAGCCACCACCTTATAGAGGCCTGAAGCTCAGTTAGGTTCAAGATGCACCCCAATGCAGGGGATGGAATCACAGACAACCATGACTCTGCATGAGGAGCAGAAACAGATAATAGGCGAGCTCTGTCTGCCATAGAGGAATCCCCTAACAAAGAGTTAAAAAGGTGGCATTCCAATTTCGTTCGCTGAGTAACAGGTGTTGATGATACTCCTGCTGTGATTATATCTGATGGTGAAACCTGGTCATTGAAATGATTGATTTAGATGTAGATTATCTGCACTGCTATAGCCAGATGCAGATAAAGAAGCTATAAAAGTTAACACATGAGTGGTGGGAAAGAGAGCGCAGACTAAGACCTCCAAAACCTGTGCTAAGTTGGGCTTGTAACCAGGTAGGGTTTGTCATGTCGATGGCAAAACAGCATGAGAAGCACTTCCTGACTTCCTCATCAAACAGCTTTAAAGAACCTGCCAGACTTGGTGGGTGGCCCTTGCCAGGTGGACCAATCTGCAAAAGCTGCCACACAAACGTATGAGAGACAAGGCTACGTGTGGATCAATTGCTGCTACTTCAGACGGACATTTCTTGGCATCAGCACACATTTCAGTGAGGAACTTAGAACAAAACCACCTATTAGGGCACCAAGAATTTCAAGGTTAGGGTGCTGTGAAAACTTGACTGTGGCTGGAAACATGGAATTCCCATTGTGACTAAAGAGCTCACATTTTGCCAAGTTTATGTGGACGCCCAAAGAAGGACCTAGCTCCTCTATGAGAGAGAGTGCCCGTAACACAGCTGAGCAACTTCCAGTGGGAACCCCATCATCAAGTTACCAAACCTGAAAGAGCACTTGCAAGCAGTCATCATCAGCATCCATGCTTGATATCAGCTTATAGAGTACCAATGAAAAAAGCAACGGACCAAGGGGGTCACCCTGCTGCACTCCAGTCTCAGATGAAAGATGAACAAGCTGGTGCCACAACAGAGGGTGTGTACCATAGCACCATGTAACCGAAGGCAGAAGTTCAGGAAAGAATATGGCACATTCATCTAGAACAGCGTGTTGTGAAACCAGATTAAAAGCATTGCGCATATCTATTTTGAAGACCACAAAGATCTTCCATCCAATGTTTCTCAACGTTCATTCTCAAGCCCTGGACAATCTTTTCAGAGCCTGAGCTGCAGGAGACCCCCAGTTGAAGAGGCTGGAATAGATCAGAAGCTTTGTTCTTGACCAGAGCACAGATGCACTTTCCAGTGAGTCTTCTTAGAGATTCTCCCACTGCAATGGATCTAATGTCTGGGAGGCTTCCATCTTTCAGCTTGTTTAATGCAATTAACCTGCCTCCAGCCAAAAACCTTGACACCAAGGGTGGTGCTTTGCCTGCAGCCAGGAGATTTATGGTATCCTTGAGTGTGGCACAAATAGATGTTGGGAGTGGGATGAGAGCAGCGTCCAGCAAATGTTGTATGCGTAGACCAGAGGGACTTGCTGCAGTGCCTTTTGGGAAAGAGTGTAGTATGGATAAGATGTCAAAATCTGGTCCAATAGAAATAGGTTTAGCACTTGAAGAAGGTGCTGCAGGTGGAGGACAGCTTGGGTGCTTAGACTGCAGCAATTGCCAGGTGGCATCATTATTGGGGGCTAACCCCTTTGACTCTAGAGCTCTGCATGCTTTACCAAATAAGCCAGCTCTCCCCAATGACACAGCATACGCCACCAGGTCTTGGTTGTCCCTAGCTGCCTGGTCATGTGGCTGATGGTTATGCCTGTGGTTACCTTTGGCAAGGTTCCAAAGAGTTCCAAAATCATTTTTGGACCACAGGTCGCATAGAAAGTTCACTGAAGCGGGCACATCATCCTCTGCGTTTACACAAGGGTAGAACACATTTTGGGAGCATAAAAAGTTTGAGCCAAGCGAGTTCTGAGTTCTCCAGTACAACTTGTCTCAATGTGGCTGAGAGAACCCGAGCAAATGAAGGTCTTGATATCTTGGTGATGAACCGTATTGTTGGAAGGGTAAGCTGACACACCTCCTCAAAAGAGGGGAGGCTTGTATTTGGCTGATTTTGGCCACCTGATATCCGAGAAGGAGTATCCATTTTATTAGAAGTTAGGGGAGCTCTACCTTTGCAGCATTGGGAGTGGGAGGAAGATCTTGAATTTGCAACTAGCTGATGGCAGGATGCACAGCAATGCAAGTCTTGCTCCTCTAACCAAAAGTTTGGAACAGCACCAGGGAAAAGGCCTCTGGCATGGAGTGTCATATGGTTTCGCCACATGGTGGAGGCAAGTAGCTCTTGGCATCCTGCAACAATGCACGGTTTTCTATTTGAGGTCCTAACAGTGTCACATGACCTGGAGCTTGGAATTGATCCAGGGATAGCCACCTCAACATGCTTGAGGGTCTGCTGGACCTGTGAAAGGGCTGAAATGATGGGAGAGATTCCTGCTGTTCTGGAGGCAGAGGTAGACAACCTAGAGTTGGACCTGAGGGTAGGGAAGTAGAGACCACAGCGGGTGTCATTACCTGACCTGAAAATTATGAGTATCACAATGAGGGAGTGTATCATCATGGCACAGCAAAGGCTGTGGGAAATAATGAGACTGCATTGGTGGAGAGACAAAAGGATAAGAACAGGATGATGATGATGTGGAGGTGGCTATATAAGAACAGTGTGGTTGTGCAGAAGAATTATAAGGCAAGGTATTTCTCAGGTAGGGTAGCTCTGATATCGATGATGGTGGTATGAGGCATTCATTGTGGATATGGTGGGAGCATGAAGGATTAGGAGAATGAGAGGGCCCCTGTCCTGGTGATTTAGGCTCCGGAATTAATGCTGATAGCAGGGTTTTATCATGAAACTGCTGGGCAACTAAAGATTAATTATATATTGTGAAGGAAGAATGGGCGATGGAGGTGTAGAAGATAGGGGTGACTCCGTGTCCAACGGGTATGGTTAGAGGTACAGTTGAATTAGGTTGAGGCTGTATTCGAAAATGAGTGGGACTTGCATTCGTAGACCGCACAACATGTAGTGAAGTGGAAGGCAGCTGTGGCAATGGTTGTGACAGCGACAGCTGCTGGGAATCAGGATATGAGGAAGTATGCTGGTAAGGCGACTGTGAGCTCGAGACGCTGTCTATAGGCACATTGGATGCGGTGATTGTGGTTGGTGCATTTTGACATCATGCAGCGATGCTTTGACGGGAGGCAATCGGTACATGCGCGGTTCGCTTTAGCGCACGCACAAAACTTACAGCGGGCATTGACACCGTTGCAGCGACAGCACTTTCGACGGCGGCTCGGTATACTTTGCGGGCTTCGATTCATGAATAAAAAGGCCAATGAATTCAAGAACCGGTACCGTGGCAACCTGACGCCATTATTGTACTATTAAAGTATGACATGTATTTGAACAAGTTCATGGCAGCTGCACTTTGACAAAACAGCACACAACATCCCCCACACCACACACACTGACCACACCCACGGACCCTCATAGCCAGGGTTGCCGAAGGCCGGCCGACCTTTCAGGCCGACCTTTCAGGCCGGACCTTCTGGCCTGACCTTCAGGCCGGAACCCGGCCTGAAAGGCCACTTATTAATTAGATTATTAAATTTAATAAACTTGAACAATGTTAATTATCTCAAGATTATATATTAATTACTGTGAATTAATCAGTACTAGTCCCACTGCATACATCAGTAAGTTGCGCAGATGAACCAGACCGCCGAGACCGGTCCAGACGCCGCATTAAGGCCATAGTAAGGGGGATGGGTGGGGGGTGGGGCTTAAGCCCCCCAAAATTTTGGTCCAGCATATTATTTATGATAGGATACACGTTGATGTTATAGTACGCGCGGTACCACAAATTGAACACACTTATTGCCGTAAATTTAGAACGAGAAAGTGTGGTCAACCGTCGATCAATCCGCGATGCATCGTTTTATCAAGATCATGAGTATTAATTAGCCCCCCCAAATTTTTGTGATTGACTACGGCCATGAGACGTAACTAATCTAACTGTTCAGCACCCCCATGCATTGTGCTTAAGCACTATGCACGCTTCCAGGCCAGTCGCTGAGGGAGAAGATTCCATCTTTGACGCTGTTGAATAAGCTTGGCGTCATGCAGCTCCCTTTTATGGTGTCTTTGAAGGTGCCTAAGAAGAGTTGAGTTTTCCTTGACAAAGGGCTTGTGGCAGTGGTCGCAGCAAGCTTTGTCAGCAAACCCTCCATATCCTCTCATTTGTACAATTTGAAATGTGCCCACACCACGGTGGGTGTTTGCGTCGTTGCGGGTACCTGATAGTTATAAACCCAGCGGTCTGGGTTTATAGGAGACACAAGCTTATGGGATATATCTGCTACACAGGAGCCACCAGTCCCACCACAATCACCTGAAGCTGTATTCTGACGGCGGTTAACGAATGAATAAACGCACGCGCGTCATTTGCACTTGTACTTGTCTTGTACAATTAATTGATTGTAATTTTAACATGAAATTTAATAATTGTATCTTTCGGGTCGACCTTTCAGGCCACGGGCCGGAGCCCTGGCCTGACCTTCAGGTCACAGGCCGGACCCTGGCCTGACTTTCGGCAACCCTGCTCATAGCAGCAAAGTACATTAACTCTACACCTCCCACTCACTGACCACACCCAGGAACCCCCATAGCGGCAGAGTACATTAATCCCACACCTCCCCACTCACCGACCACACCCAGGACCCTCATAGCGGCACCCCCACTCCTCCTCACAGTCTATGGCATTGCAGGAAATACACAAACAAGTGAACAGTTGACTCACTGGAAGTCAGAACACTGTCAAATTCACACAGTGTGGGCATTGCAGGGCAGTTGTAGGTTGGAGACTTTCTCCACCTACACATGAGAATATTGTAATTAGACGTGTCCCGATCATTGTTACCAGCGAGCGATCAAAATGCATTTACTGTTATTAATTCTTATATTTAAAATATGCGTGCATTTCTATTGAACGCGTGAATTTCGACACCCTTCCTGGAAATATATAAAAAGAAAGAATTTCGTTTAACTATAGGTCATATTTACTTAGCCCCTGTAAAAACAATGGCAAATCTATCGTGTTGTAAAGACGTAGGTAAATGTATGACGTATTTACAACCGTCGCATATATGTTGTAAATATGTTAGTGAATATGTAAATACCTTTACGTACGCGGTAAATGTATTGCAAATAAGCGTAAAGGCATTACATCTGTACATATATACGTAAATATGTGCACATATATATATATAATTTATAATATTATATACAAGTGATAAAAACATTCTCTATGCGAGAAGGTTGGTGGTATATAGGAATCAAAGGCGGTGGTGGTGTAAAAAGCAAGGGAACAAGGATTGTGATTGAAAAGGAAAAAAGAAATAGACCTATATTAGCAGCATGTCGTCATGTTTAACTGTGTGTGCTAATATAGGTCTATTTCATTTTTCCTTTTCAATCACAATCCTTGTTCCCTTGCTTTTTACACCACCACCGCCTTTGATTCCTATATACCACCAACCTTCTCGCATAGAGAATGTTTTTATCACTTGTTTCCTACATTTTTTGGTAGATTTAGTATTGTATTTAGTTCTTGAAAAGTAACCATGTAGCAAGAATGTCAAATGACATTTTTATTTTAGAATCTCGTGGCCATGCAATTTTTTGAGGTGTGGGTGTACCATTAAAACACACAGTATTACTATTTAAACAATAAGTACAAGTATTTCATTTATAACCCAGGAGCATGTCATCTTGTATAGGATATACTGCTGTATATTCTGGACCAGGATATACTTCTGTATATCCAGGATATATAGCAGGTAGAGCAGGTGGAGCTAATCCTGCAGCTGGACATGGAACCACTCCTGGACCTGGACCTGAAACAGGTGATTTAAACAACCATTAGTTAAAACAAATCCTCCACTGGCAAGTGAAGCCATATAATACATCAGACAAAGATTACATGTACCCACTGATCTCACGTTATTATCAGATAAACCACAATACGTTGTCATCAGCAACTTTGATACTATTAGATATAAATTATGCACCACAATACACATTAACATTATTACGAAATTGTTGTCAGCGAACAGCGTGCACATATTTCAAACAACAGCACGGAGAGAGATGCAATGTCTTCCGCTGTAACTGTTGCATAAAATATTTTAGCGATACACTATACATGCTATAATTTATGTCCAGATCCAACATTCATTAACGCACCTTCGGGGTGGTCGCTTTGATGGTCCTTTCAGTAGCGCGCTTGACACCTTGTCGTGTCTTGTATTGCACTCGTTTGGCATATCTGTAGGTGTACGAGTGGCTAGTTGTTGCCGGGTTTTTTTTCTGTAAGGGCGGTGGTATGGAGGAGACACATTCTAATTGGAGCCACTTGCTTCACATTATCTGCTGTAGACTGTATACCGTAGTATCTGATCGCGTATGCAGTTCCACCGACAGAATTCGAAAGTTATGCTATATAAGAAGCTATAGTATAGAAATCAAGTCGGTCAAACAATTATATGCGATAGTGTCGGGTACTTACGTGTATGGTAGTTTTGGCTTTCATTTCAAGCTGCGTAACGAATGATAAGAGTTGAGAGTAACGCACAGGCGTCATGCAGAAAATGATACCTTGAATATTCGTCAGGAGCCTTCCTATAACGTTATCGCTGCTCCATTCCGTTTCTCAACCATTTGGCATTATGGTTGGACATTTATACATGGAGCCGTAGGGACCCGAAAAGGCTCTTGGATTCAGTGCGTATACCTCTTCCACAGCGTGCGGGAATATTAAGAATTTGAATCACGCCCACGACACGTGGCTATTATTGCATTTAAAAATAGCTAGCTGATGTAATTGGGTATTTTTAACCGAATACCAAATGAGGTACTATTCGTTTTAGTTATTTGCCCGAACAGTTAGGCGTCTAACAGACCCCCGAAGATAACCTGCGGACGCATCCTGAAGCGATTGGTACACTTGGCGTGCTTTACAAACGTTCCTGTCGTGAGTTATACTCTCCGGAAGGAAGAAGAAGAAGAAGAAGCCGACGGAGGAGAAATTTTAGGTGGGACTGGGTACGGACGATGGGGACGAGTATTTTTGTTCTCTAAAAGTACACCGTCTTGTGACACAAATACAACGCAGAACTGTTGTCCTTTTTTATATCGCTCGAATGCCACTAAGAGCGAAGTGACCCGATTCTTAAATGTCCCGCTAGACGTGAGTGACGTTTTTTTAATGACATTCATGATACTGTTGGATTCCTATATGGAACCTACTCGCGTAGGTTCCGATATATATGGGACAGTTCACGCGAAACTGGCGTATCACGTTTTTATATATAAAGTTATAAAAATGATTCACTTTGAAATCGCTACATCTCCCGAACCGTAAATGCTATTGACTTCCTATTTTCAACACTTCATACTACATCATTTCTCTCTGGTAAAATAATTTTTGGGCTCTTGCATTAGCTTCGTGCCAGTGTTGCAACGTCCGATACCCCTTGGGGTTCAAACCGGCCATATCTTTCGGCAGGACATTTCAATTAACTTCAAATTCGGTTTATACGTAGAGGGGTCCTGTACCTATCGATTTGTCCTGTTCGTTAATTTTTAATTGATCCTTTACGGAGATACAGCTGTGCAAAGTAATTGCACATTTCTCGTTCATTTCGCGCCATTAACCGACTCCAACCTGGTTCCCGCTACTCCGAGCACATGAATATACAATAACCTCCCGTGCCCATGCCACTACATGTACAAAACTGAAGTGCCACCGTTGTTCTTACAAACGTCAGTGGTTCTCTTCTATAACAAACAAGATTCGTTAAGCGATCAAAATGCGTGGGATTCAGCTACCATCACCATACAAAACACGGTACGTACTACCAGTACCGATACGCGCGCACAACAATATGTGTCCCTGTCGATTCGGTCATACTCTTTGGGTGCCACTCATTGCGTGGCCATTTATAGGCTCACAACCTATAACAGTACGTCAGAGCCATGAGGTAAAGTGCACGGTGTATCAGCTAGGCTATGGGATCGACGTGGTCGAGTTAAAGACACATGCAGCGCAGCTATGCTGGAACATGTAACCCTTCCTTATTGTCGGGATTTGCGTTCTGCTGGCACATATGTTTTAAACGCCCACCGTTTTTCATTTCATCTGCATGGCTGGCACACACACACCCATGAACCAACACATACACACGTCTCACGTCACACTTATACACACTCTTTCCACTACCAGTATTCTTTCCCCTTGCTGTACACCCTGTAAATAGTTATGTGCTACATGGATTCACACATAAGCTTTGTCTATTTTGGTTATGTACAGTGCTTTGACTGGCTTACTATCCAACCCTCTTTCTCAAATATTTATATTCTGACTGATGTGTTTTTCACGTGTGTAACTGGATTGTGTGTTTTATACACAGTGGTATAGGAGCTTGGGGGCAAAGGCCCCCCTCCCAACCCTTCCCCCCATTGGTTGTATGTACTGGATTAATGTGTTGTACGTACTGGACTATTTGTTCCTGTCTCACAGTACCTGCCACATCGTGACGTACCATGCCTCATGTCCCATATTCCATTACATGCATCCATTTACACACTCACACACTCATACAGACACAACACTCACATGCCAATCACTATAAATGCTGAAGCTATGAGTGTGTACCATTGAGAGGTTTAAAAAGACTTACTATTTATTACCTTCCTTTGTTATATCAGGACCTACGGCAGTAGGTCCTATGTAGGATTGTAAAATTTCCAGGGCCCTGATCTTTATCTTTAGGGATAAACAGGAATAATATTCCTGCCAGCCTTATGTATAAAAGTAAATGTATGTATAGCATTATACATTCCTGCCAGGCTTATGTATAAAAGTAAATGTATAATGCTATACATACACACGCACGCACACGCACACACACACACACACACACACACACACACACACATACACACAAACCAGTGCTACTTAGAAATAGTGGTTCTGGTGGGTATGACTGTCAGTTTGCTATGACCAGATGCAAAGCCACCCATGGAAGTCACCCATGGAATATTGACTCTCATGTGATGGTGGCAAATAGATAGGCTAATGCCTTTGTGTTTAGGACTCTGCCATTAAGAGACATATGGTCACATACCCACCTGAGGATCAGAGCAGTTGGTGTCATTTTTTTTGTGGATCTGGGGCAGTGCTGCTTCCAAACATGTTACAGACCTGTGAGTTCCATAGGCTTTTGCATTTGGTCATATGTGTAGCAACAAACTTGACAGTCATCCTCACCTGAACCACTAATTCTTCTTGTTAGTAGCATTGGAATTTCAGTGTGCGTGTGTGTATGTGTGTGTATGTGTGTGTATGTGTGTGTGTGTGTTTGTGTGTGTGATGTGAGTGTTTGTGTGTGTGTAGCATTGGAACCTTTCTTTCTTGGAGGATGTGCAATTTATTTTTGTAATATGTTGACAAGGATTGTACGGTACACAAGTACTACCAGTACCGATACGCGTGCATAACATCATGTAGAAATTGTGTCCCTGTTGATTTGGTCATACACTTTGGGTGCCACTCATTGCGTGGCCATTTATAGGTTCACAACCTATAACAATACATCAGAGCCATGATATCTAGTGCACGGTGTATCAGCTTGGCTATGGGAGAGGCGTGGTCGAGTTAAAGACACATGCGGGCTGGAACACATGTAACCCTTCCTTATTATGCATTCTGCTGGCACATATAACACCCACCATTTTTCATTTCATCTGCACGGCTGGCACACACACACATGAACCACACCCATGAACATACACACGTCTCATGTCATGACTATTCACACTCTTTCCACCATAAGACACTATTCTTTTCCCCTTGCTGTAAACCCTGTAAATTGTTATGTTGCACACAACATAACAATTTACATGTGCTACATAGATTCACTCATATGCTTTGTCGATTTGAACTTTTTTTTCTATATCTTTCGGTTACAGTGCTTTCACTGGCCTATCTCTATCTTGTTATGTTTATATTCAGATTCATTCTCTTTATGTTTGGTCCTACATGTGCAAGTAACATTACCTTCTATTTCTTTAGTGGTCATAATTGTATCAGCACAAAATGGTAGTATGTCTTGTCAGACTCATGCCCTTCACTGTATGCTCATATCCCATGGCCTCCTCTACATGGTCATGTCCAAAGGACTCCATGTCACTGATGTGATGTATTTCACACATGCAACTGGACTGTGTGTTGCATGGATTGGGCTGGTGTCAGTGGGTAGGATCACGGGGGTCATGGGGGCAAATGTCACAATACATTTGTCAGAGGCCCCCGTGAGGCTCCACTATACATGTCCCATATACCATTCACTGTACTCAAATTGGGAGGGTTTTAAAGACTCCTCTATTTCAGCTGATAGTGGTCATTAAAGAGTTGGAATAATGGGGGGGGGGGGGGGGGGGAGCTCACCATCAAGGTGCTCTTGTATATAGTCCTGAAGCTTCATGGCAGTACTGCGGGTATACCCATGGGTAAATAGAAGCCATGTCAGTGAATGCTCTCTGTATAAACTCTACAGTGGCCCAGTCTTTCCAAATCTTTGAGATAGGCTAAGCAATAATATTCACTGCCACTTATGCAAGGCTTCCCATCTGTCCACAAGTAGCTTGCACAAAAAATAAATCCTCTAAGAAAGGTACCAATGCTATAAGCACACACACACACACACACACACACACACACACACACACACACACACACACACACACACACACACACACACACACACACACACACACACACACATACCACACACAACGGTAGCTTTGAAAACGCTTAGCAAGCTGCGTTTGGACCTCCACCAATGGTAGCCCCTATATGTTGGTACAAGGCCACCAATGGATGCATGCTACTTGCTCCACCACATCAGTGCTTCCATCCCCACCTGTTTCACATGGGATTCCCCACCCAATTCACAGCAGGTGCCCCTTGCTCCTCCACATCAGGGCACCCCCTCTTCCATAGATGTCACACTTCTACGTAGGGATCTCCTTCCCCCCTTTTACCATTCCATCCAGGAGACACCCCCCCCACCTCCTCCACACAGTATACCCCTCCTAAACAGTGTAACACCACTAATGGTCTTATTTCAAAATAGTTATGTTCTATCTCATGAAGAAAAAGAATTGATGGAACAAGTAATAAAAACATTAAGTTGGTATATATGATTGACAGGCAATAGAGGAAATATGTTATATTTAGCACATTTGTAGGACATTATGTTGTTCAACTGTGTGCGTATTACATTTCCCCTTAGTAGACCCTTGTTTTCTTCCTTTTGCCTTCCAATCCTATATGCCATCAACTTTCTCATAGAGAATGTCTTTATTACTTGTATGCAAGGCTTCCATCTCTAGGTGAGCAGATCTAGAAGTAGCTTGTCAACACATCACAAAAAATAAATTGTAAAAGAAAGATACCAATGCTACGTAGACATACACCATACACTCACATACACAAATACACACACACACACACACACACACACACACACACACACACACACACACACACACACACACACACACGGAAATTTCAATGCTCCTTAGGATTAGTGGTCCTGATGAGGATGGCTGTCAAATTTGCTACACATACGACCAAATGCAAAAGCCTATGTAAGTCACCTGTAACATCTTTGGGAGCAGCACTGCCACAGATCCAAAAACAGACGTAAAATATGATACCAGGTGCTGTGATCCTCAGGTGGGTTTGTGACAGTATGTCTCATTAATTGCAGAGTCCTAAACATAGCCTATCTATTTGCCACAATCTCATGTAAATCAACATTCCATGGGTGACTTCCATGGGTGGCTTTGCATCTGGTCATAGCAAACTGACAGTCATACCCACCAGAACCACTAATTCTAAGTAGCACTGGTTTGTGTGTGTATGTGTAGTGAGTGTGTGTGTGTGTGCGTGTGTGTGTGTGTGTGTGTGTGTGTGTGTGTGTGTGTGTGCATGTGCGTGTGTATGTATAGCATTATACATGGGCCCCTTCTAGGAATCTGTGCTGTTTATCTTTTGTGATATTACTTGTAGATCTACCACTCTGTAAGAGGGACTTTAGTAGACCTACTTTTGTATATACGCCCGCGGCAGGAATATTATTCCTGCTTTATCCCAAAAGACAAAGATCAGGGCCCTGGTATAACAAAGGATGGTAATAAATAGTAAGACCTAAGTCTTTTTAAACCTCTCAATGGTACACACTCAGAGCTTCAGCGTATATAGTGATTGGCATGAGATACATGTAGTTGTGAGTGTTGCGTATATATGAGTTTGTGAGTGTGTAAATGGATGCATGTAATGGAATATGAGATATGAGGCATGGTAGGTTATGATGTGGCAGGTACTGTGAGACAGGAACAAATCGTCCAGTACATAACACATTTATCCAGCACATACAACCAATGGGGGAAGGGGTTGGGAGGTGGGCCTTCCTCTGAAAAAATTGTTGGGACTTTGCCCCCATAGCCTCCATGCTCCTATACCACTGTGTATAGAACACACAATCCAGTTACACACGTGAAAAACACATCAGTCAGAATACAAATAGTTGAGAAAGAGGGTTGTATAGTAGGCCAGTGAAAGCACTGTAACCGATAGACATAGAAAAAAAGTTCAACTAGACAAAGCTTATAAGTGAATCCATGTAGCGCATAACAATTTACAGGGTGTACAGCAAGGGGAAAGAATAGTGGAAAGAGTGTGTATAAGTGTGACGTGAGACGTGTGTATGTGTTGGTTCATGGGTGTGTGTGTGCCAGCCATGCAGATGAAATGAAAAACGGTGGGCGTTTAAAATATATGTGCCAGCAGAACGCAAATCCCGACAATAAGGAAGGGTTACATGTGTTCCAGCCTAGCTGCGCTGAATGTGTCTTTAACTCGACCACGCCTCTCCCATAGCCTAGCTGATACACCATGCACTATATATCATGGCTCTGACGTACTGTTATAGGTTGTGAGCCTATAAATGGCCACGCAATGAGTGGCACCCAAAGTGTATGACCAAATCAACAGGGAGACGATTTCTACATGATGTTGTGAGCAAGTATCGGTACTGGTAGTACATACTGTACAATCCTTGTCAACACATTACAAAAATAAATTGCACATCCTCCAAGAAAGAAAGGTTCCAATTTCCAATGCTACACACACAAACACTCTCACACACACACACACACACACACACACACACACACACACACGGAAATTCCAATGCTACTTAGGATTAGTGGTTCTGGCGAGGATGACTGTCAAGTTTGCTACACATATGACCAAATGCAAAAGCCTATGGAACTCACAGGTCGGTAACATGTTTGGAAGTAGCACTGCCCCAGATCCACAAAAAAAATGACACCAACTGCTCTGATCCTCAGGTGGGTATGTGACCATATGTCTCTTAATGGCAGAGTCCTAAACACAAAGGCATTAGCCTATCTATTTGCCACCATCACATGAGAGTCAATATTCCATGGGTGACTTCCATGGGTGGCTTTGCATCTGGTCATAGCAAACTGACAGTCATACCCACCAGAACCACTATTTCTAAGTAGCACTGGATTGTGTGTGTGTGTGTGTGTGTGTGTGTGTGTGTGTGTGTGTGTGTGTGTGTGTGTGTGTGTGTGTGTGTGTGTGTGCGTGCGCGCGCGCGCACGTGCGTGTGTATGTATAGCATTATACATGGGGCCCTTCTAGGAATCTGTGCTATTGTGATATTACATGTAGATCTACCACTCTGTACACATACTTTTGTACATAAGCCTGGCAGGAATATTATTCCTGCTTTATCCCTAAAGATAAAGATCAGGGCCCTGGAAATTTTATATAACAAAGGAAGGTAATAAATAGTAAGTCTTTTTAAACCTCTCAATGGTACACACTCATAGCTTCAGCATTTATAGTGATTGGCATGTGAGTGTTGTGTCTGTATGAGTGTGTGAGTGTGTAAATGGATGCATGTAATGGAATATGGGACATGAGGCATGGTACGTCACGATGTGGCAGGTACTGTGAGACAGGAACAAATAGTCCAGTACGTACAACACATTAATCCAGTACATACAACCAATGGGGGGAAGGGTTGGGAGGGGGGCCTTTGCCCCCAAGCTCCTATACCACTGTGTATAAAACACACAATCCAGTTACACACGTGAAAAACACATCAGTCAGAATATAAATATTTGAGAAAGAGGGTTGGATAGTAAGCCAGTCAAAGCACTGTACATAACCAAAATAGACAAAGCTTATGTGTGAATCCATGTAGCACATAACTATTTACAGGGTGTACAGCAAGGGGAAAGAATACTGGTAGTGGAAAGAGTGTGTATAAGTGTGACGTGAGACGTGTGTATGTGTTGGTTCATGGGTGTGTGTGTGCCAGCCATGCAGATGAAATGAAAAACGGTGGGCGTTTAAAACATATGTGCCAGCAGAACGCAAATCCCGACAATAAGGAAGGGTTACATGTTCCAGCATAGCTGCGCTGCATGTGTCTTTAACTCGACCACGTCGATCCCATAGCCTAGCTGATACACCGTGCACTTTACCTCATGGCTCTGACGTACTGTTATAGGTTGTGAGCCTATAAATGGCCACGCAATGAGTGGCACCCAAAGAGTATGACCGAATCGACAGGGACACATATTGTTGTGCGCGCGTATCGGTACTGGTAGTACGTACCGTGTTTTGTATGGTGATGGTAGCTGAATCCCACGCATTTTGATCGCTTAACGAATCCTGTTTGTTATAGAAGAGAACCACTGACGTTTGTAAGAACAACGGTGGCACTTCAGTTTTGTACATGTAGTGGCATGGGCACGGGAGGTTATTGTATATTCATGTGCTCGGAGTAGCGGGAACCAGGTTGGAGTCGGTTAATGGCGCGAAATGAACGAGAAATGTGCAATTACTTTGCACAGCTGTATCTCCGTAACGGATCAAGTAAAAATTAACGAACAGGACAAATCGATAGGTACAGGACCCCTCTACGTATAAACCGAATTTGAAGTTAATTGAAATGTCCTGCCGAAAGATATGGCCAGTTTGAACCCCAAGGGGTATCGGACGTTGCAACACTGGCACGAAGCTAATGCAAGAGCCCAAAAATTATTTTACCAGAGAGAAATGATGTAGTATGAAGTGTTGAAAATAGGAAGTCAATAGCATTTACGGTTCGGGAGATGTAGCGATTTCAAAGTGAATCATTTTTATAACTTTATATATAAAAACGTGATACGCCAGTTTCGCGTGAACTGTCCCATATATATATAATATTTCATGTTTGCGACAAATTTAAGCATGGTGTTCAGACTTAGTAAACCCTTTTTTTTTGTCCAGTGGTAGTGATAATACGCAGTTGCCATTAGATTTCAATAACTAAAGATGTCGCGTGAAATTTCAAAACTGCAGTAGATGGACAGCTGAGATGAAAAGGAAAACTAGTTCGTTTTCTTTCCTTGAGAACCGCTCGACCATCAAATGCCCAAAGTAGAACGCGCAGCATGGCACGCAAAAAACACACAAATCTCAGGTATAAACCGCACCAACGATGACTCAGAGTGTTTCGTCCGTACCCCCATAAGCTCACTCGCTGACTGAATCGCTCGTTTTACCTGTCGGTAGCTTTACAAATAACTTCCTTGAGATATGCAATAAACGCATACCTCAAATCTGATTGTTCCCCCCAACAGTCTGGGGGAACTGGACAGAAATTTGTACAGGAGGACACCAGACCCACTATTCGCGTAGCGGTCGTGATGTAATCCACCCGGCAGCTGCGTATAGTGGGTCTGGGAACGAGACTAGCACAAAACGAACAGGAAAATGGCTTCATGCAGCCTACAAGCATCCTGAGAATGACTGAAAGGTGTTAAAAAAAACTCAACAGCGCTAAGTATACTCGGTATATGATAAACAATTACATCCTAATAGACAAAACATACATCAGTATTCAACGTAAATATCCGCATCCATTTTTGCACCAGAGCACTACATGCTGTAAACTGTGCCATTACACATTTAGCTGGCGTACATCGGTTGATACTAATGCCATTACTCGTGTACATGCATGTATAGCCTGCCTGCCGTAACAGATGGTTTTTAATTACATGGGGCCCAAGGGCTGTTTTAGAGGTCCATGAAGTTATTTTGGCCTTCATGCTTGAAAACACTTATTATTTTATTCAACTGCTTGAGCATAGAGCATAACTAAGCACCTTTTTAAAAAAATGAGTCATTTGTGATCGTTCGATTACCTTGTACGCTACGAAAGACGCAATTGTAAACAAAGGCAATGTACGACGGTACACGCATCATGATCAGCTGTGATGCAGCACCATGCGTTATTTATATTCTTCAACTAGGCACTGCAGATTAACAACAGCAATCTATAATACATCATGCATGCATGCTGCTCAGTGTTGCACACATTAATTTATTGTGCAATGCACTCTATATATTCATCATGTGCATTGGTCCATGTATTCATTAACAGTTTGCCATTCTAGCTCCTTAAATATAATAAATGGATTAATTTTTTAGTAAAAGTCATGTGAAGCTAACTCCTTAATTTGCCTACCTTACCCAGAGACTATCAGTTGCCATCCAATGGGGCAATGTGTTGGGGACAATGTAGGTGGACAGTGAAGTTGAAATGGTTATTGTATAAGTATTGTATAATGTTTTATGTTTTTCTCGGCCCAATCATAACAGCAGTTGTTATTTTACAGCGTTACTATTCAGTACTGTTGTGTTAAGTCGTTATCAGCTTAAAAACTGCTTTAACCTAATTGGGGAGTTACTTCGTCTTCATGCTATTGTTTTCTAACTATTAAACCTATTTAGCGGCATAGTAAATTACAACGGTAGCGGCGGATCCAGGTCTTAGGAGGCATGGCTAATTAGCCTCCAGGAGCACCATAGGCCCTGCAGCCTCTGCTTTTATATGTCCTAAATCATAAAACTAGAGCGCCGTATACAAATTTTTCTAGATTTTTTCTCAACGCTATACTATATACCCCAGAGAAAATTTTTTGTCTTTTTAAATAGAATGATTGTGAACATCACTCGCATAAATTCTCAGTCAAGCCTCAGTTAGATACTAGTGCACTGATACAGATTTATTTGAGCTCTGACTACGAAAGCCCATCAGGTAAAGACATGCACTTGTGCCTTGTTCTACCAGTATGTGTATGTTTGTGCATGGGAGACATCAATTGTATCTTGGTTTTGTTGCATGCCAGTGTGCGATTTTTCATAACACAGAGGTAAGCATACCACGCAATCTATAGGTTGAAGTACGTGCTATATGAAATAACAGTATACATGTACCAACTCCTGGCAATAGCTACAAGGGGATCGACAAGGAGAGTGTGTACATGCTTACAATATACAGCCATACGTAATATGACCACACAATACAGTTCTCATTCTCCGCTGTCTCAGGAGTATTAATGTAAACAGCCAAACATGTATGTTGGCCATGTATATTGGCCATGTTAGTATTTACATTTGACTTACATGGCCATGTATATTGGCCATGTAAGTCAAATTTCCTTGAATAGGTCGTAGGACTACTGATCTGTAAGTGAGTACTAGCTTCGACCATACAGGAATAGCGCGTAAAGTCGTCGACATGGTTAAACGATGTCGTCAGTGGTGGTATAGATTTACGTAGGTACATCCAAAACACTTCTACAGATGTGGCTGACTTTTATTGCGACGTACGTGAAATATCACAATGGCAGGTAGTCTGCACATAGCTAGAAACTAGGCTTGCGTGGCTTGCTAAAGTACTATCCAAACAGTACAGCACCATTACAAAGCGAAAACCGCCTTTAATTAATATCTATTGTACCGGGCCTCCTCCGGGGTACGTTTGTCTACCGCGGTGTACGAAATAAATTTATTCACGTTCTGCCCTCATGTAATTCTTCACGATGCTGATACCAAAGAACCTAGCAGCGTTTATATTTGGTTTTAAAAAAATATAAACCAGGGTTTCTGGGGACGGTGCTATGTTTTCAAAAACGTCAGAATTCACATCTGGAACCTTCCATTGAGTTCCGAAAGCGAATAGGCCTACTCATGTAGTTGTGTTTACTGTTCATATTGTCGGTAAATGCCGGCAGCAGCCGTAATATTCCCGCAGCGAAAGGTATGGAAGAATATATGAAACAATCTCTGCAGCATTTTCTGTGGCCTTTGATGAAATTAATCATTTTCAGCAGACAGGCTTTGTCAATGACAATAGTAACCTTTATCCTATTGACATCTTTCAGACAGCTTTGTTTGGTTTAAGGAGCAATCACATGCATGTTTTTTCGACATTCAGTTTTTACTTCTGTTTTGATACAGGGTCTAAATTAGGCAAATTTTGCATTTGTCTTCAAGCATCCCCTGGCCTATGTACTGTGAAGATAATGATGCATTCCAACCGACATCGAGTAGCGCGCTTTACAGCACTTTTGTGCACCTACGGTGAATACATGAATACCAATCACAGGAGTTACATTAAAGGTTTTACATGTAGCCGTCAGTATCTGTGAAATACCCTTATAATAAACATGTTCTTCGCAAGGTGTCACTATACATCAGGCGGAATGAGAATAGTTATACAGTGTAGTGGATATATTTGTTTATTTGACGTAAGTTCAGCAGCAAACGTTCGATGCAATCAAAAAACACGTGGAAAACGTACTGTTCTGTACAAGTAGCTCACGATTGTGGGATCTTGCCCCATGTTTTCATCCTTGTAAACCCCACGCAATCAAAACCGCTAAACTTTGAGCCTGCATGTACGGCTATTATGACTGGCCGAGTGCTTTTTCTTATGTACTGTGTATATATATTACTATAGAAGTACTATTTGCATATCATTCGTTTTGCATGGAGATTACTTGTACTGTTGAAAAAAAAAAACTACGTGCACAATTTATCTCAACAATGCTGCACGTTGCACTGTGTATGGTTAACTGCTTACATTAACGGATGCAACCTTTGGTGCTCCTGAACTAGATGAATTGAGAGGTCGATGTTGATTATATAATTCAATCATAATTATTCATTAATTTACCTGTGGCTTTTAAAGCAGCAGTCAATTCAGCATTGCTTTGCTTCTTTTGATCACGATTGAAGTACAACTTAGGGTTTTAAAAGCTTGCTATCTATAACGGTGATAAATACGTTACCCCCCACGTTGAGACTAACTAATTACAGTAACAATCAAAGAAGCCAAGGCCAGTAAGTTCCTGTATTTGGGCGACTAATTGCATCCAATGTACAACAAATACCAATCTGTGTATAGTAGCAAAGTACATACTAACAGTACGCATGCTGGGAAATTACACCAGCACAAACTAACACCAAACGTAAACTCATAAGTTCACAGTACACTACCCGGTGATACATTTAGCACATAGCAACATCACCAATGTATTTTCAACTCACATGCAGCATATATATATATATACCACTAACCCCACACACACTAAAAATACTACCAATTAAGCGTTCACTCCCAATTCCCAACACTCCAACCTACATAGCAAACAAGCAAGTGTACACACTCCTACATTACACAACAGTCCTCCTACACTCACACACTCCACACTTACAGACACACGTGGTGAAACTCTCAACACACATGCACCGGCACAACTTAGTACACTCACACAAAACACCAGCACAGCACATTTATGTAAGTTGGATCATAGAAGGTATATATGGTGGAATATGGAATACATCCTAGGCCATCTCAGCGACAACGATAGATTATGCAACGTTTCTATTTGACCGATTACCACAAAAATCCGTCACCTGTGTAAAATCTGGATGCTGTCCAAACTGGATTAGCCAGGTTACTTGGAACGTCCATACAGGCCTGCCAACCATGTAATGCAAACGCCAAAACAAGCAAGTGTACCGTACTATTTCCATATGGAGAAATGAGAATGTATGGAACTGCTCAGTACCAGGCCCAGCAGATTTTTCACAGCATGGCTCCCGAGAAATTGTTAATACAAACACACATTAGACATTATTTTTATGTATGTCACCAAATTTTGGTTTCAGTTCCAACTTCCAATGAATTATAGGGCCATTTTTTCTAATGTACGCGAGGTCAATGAGTTGCGTTCCTCATCACAATATTCCATGTACCGTCTATTATGTGAAAACCTGAAAGATCTGTTGTCTGCTCCTGAGGGAAACACAGAAAGGATAAATAAAGCTTGCTTCCCGCCTTTCAGTCCAGGTTAACTCCTCCACTTCCACCACTCTGGACAGCATTTATTCCAGACTAAACCTTTCCCTTGTGCGCTCAAATGCCAGAGCATTTCTTGCAAGGGCAGGTCCCCGTGCTAAAGTCTCAGACCTCTACTTAGTTGGTTGACTCATACATAGTTACATAGTTTACTAGTTAAATACTTGTTTATCCTGTACGTGCATTTGTCTTTTTAACCATATTCTCTAAATATTAATTTACAATCAATTAGGCAGTATAAATACTTTAACCTGCACTAAATTTATAATAATAAAGCTAATAAATTCCAATTTGAAAATTCGGCATCTGAACGGTCCTTCAGTCTCGTACCGCAAGTTTTACATGATGAAAACTACGTACACCTAAGGTTAAAAAAATAATCATAACTATCTGTAGTTATTAAGCTGCAATTACCTGCAATCTCTCTCACACAAACATCACACACACACAAAGCACTGTACACTCTCACACATGCACACATGAAATGTACACAATGTACACACATACAACACATACACAATGAAAGATGCATAGAAATGCAGAAGATATCTAGCCCAGAGTAATGGCCAACAATTCAGTGTATAAATGCACCTCACGATGGGGACTCACAAAACCAAGTAAATGTATGCAGTACATTAGGAATTAAAGGTTTGACGATTCTTGAATGATGCATGAATGATGCATCTATTACAGCAGGCCAAGACCAGGTATTCAACTTCTGACCGATCTCGGTAGAATGGGAACATAGTACTGAGTAAGGGGTTAAATGTGCAAAACAACCGGGTAATAAAAAACCAGGTAATGTGCAACTACTTTTCACAGCTATTCATTTATATCTGTAAAGGGTAAAGTAAAAATTAATGAACAGGAAAGCTAACTAATGATTTACTGAATTTGAAGTTATTTCCCACTCCTGCAGAAATATTTATAAATAAGTTTTGAACCCACATGAGTAATGACATAATGAGAGACTAAGGGGCAAATATATCATAGTGAATGGTGTGTTAAAAGAACTAATGCAGTTGTAATCACTTGAACCATTTTAACAGTTATTTACTCCAAAGGTCAATTTTATTTTCGCGTAAATACTAATTTTACACATAGTATTTTTACTATTTCAGACTTAATGGCAGCTTCAAACTCGTGCATTCACCATCTATGGTGGACTTCCCTAGCCGTTAGCAGCATATTTTACTTTGTGGGAACTGCAATATCCATAGTCCTACTAGTGATCCATCCTACACTGCAACACAGACTTACATACAAGACATGGATTGGGAGGGTACTCCGGATTGTGAAGATGACATGTCAACAGTGCACCTCTGTGGATCACTTCATTGGCCGTATTATGACAATCCTACACATCAGCTGCAATGTGGCATACTGCACCTATGCCGTCTACCGACTGTATCAACCTGTAGTACGGTGTTTTGACTCATCTCTTCCACCCGATATTATATTAGAAATATTGATTTCCATTTTACTCGGTCTTTTCTTTTTTATTCGTTTCCTGGCAGCAAACAACATAGCTTTGTTCTGGTTCAATCCCTACACTATAATTGATATCTTCACCATCCCAATCGTTTACACTGCTAGTGTATTGCATAAAGACTGGATTGATCTGAGACCATTGAGGTTTATATGGCTCATACAGATTTCTGACATTCTCAAATTTTCACGTCGCATTCGTTCAACATCAATAATTGACATAGTCACAATCCTGCTTCGTTTCACATGTATTTGGTTAACTGCATCAGGAATCATCTGTGTTTTGGAGTCAACTGGTGACCCTTGGATGGATTTTAAAAATTTTCAACATGTAACTTTTCGGGAATATACATACTTCATTATGGTAACGATGGCCACAGTAGGATATGGTGATTACTCTCCAAAAACTGCTTGGGGACAGACATTTATCACTTTTTTCATAGTTGCTGGCTTGGCAATATTTGCCTTATCCCTTCCAGTTCTCATCGATCCACTTGTACAATACTACAAGACAGTTTCATATTTAAAATTCGACACCACCAGAATACAAAAACACGTATTAGTGTGTGGTCACATAAATATCACTAGTGTGAATGATTTCTTAAAAGAATTCTTACACCCTGATCATGGGGATAAATTAACACACGTTGTCTTTATTGACCCAAGATACCCAGACCCGGAGCTGAAAGCAATTATATCAAAATACAACAAATCACACTACCTCCTAGGGTCAGTACTGTCATCCAAAACTTTACAAAATGCAAAGATTAAGGAGGCCAATGCATGCATCATTCTTGCAAACAGGCACTGCAGTGTTCCAGTTAAAGAGGACAGCACAAGTATGTTCTATCTGGTTGCTATCAAGAACGCTCGGGCATCAGTACCTGTCATTATACAAGTTCTCAGTACAACCAGTAAGGATTACATCAGTGCCATTCCAGGTTGGAACCCAGAAAAGGATGTTGTAGTCTGCCTGAATGAGCTAAGACTCGGTATGCTAGCACTAAGTGCCTCATGCCCAGGAGCATCAACATTGATAGCAAACCTATTCTATGCTTGTGGTAATCTCAAATCAACTAACTATTGGAAGTCCCTTTACCTTGAGGGTGCAGGTAATGAACTGTACGAGGTGCCCTTCTCTCATTCATTTGAAGGTATGATGTTTATGGAAGCAGTGAGGGTGTGCTATGACAAGCTGAGCTTGATGCTAATAGGTATAAAGAAGGATGGGGCATTCCATATAAATCCATCTAGGTCAGATGTTATCATTTGTGAAGGCACTTTGGGGTATTTCATTGGTAAAAGCTTTGAATCAGTTCAAATTGTTAATACATATTGCATTAATTGCCAGGAGTTTGGTGCAAATCATTATCAAATGTGCACACGCAAAAATGCCATTATGTGTAACCAAGATGTACAACTTCAGTGTAAAAGTGTGGCAGAATTATTACCTGATCACCGTTCCCTGAATTCAGCCCAATTCTACACAATTGATCCACAGAAATTGAGCACATGTATCCTCCGTGAGCATCAGAGCCTACACGATCATATAGTTATATGCATTTTTGCACTCAATTATTCAGCAAAGTTTGGGTTGCACAGCTTTATTGCTTCTCTTCGAAGCATAAATATACCATCATCAGAGCTAAAACCCATAGTGATTATCAGCTGCTCGTCTTTTATTCAGAAGGAGTGGTTTGATCTTTGTTCATTTCCACTGCTGTATGTCATTGTTGGATCACCACTAGATTGGAATTGTCTTACCAAGGCCAGCATAAAGAACTGCTGTTCCTGCTTCTTGCTGACAGCCCCTGCAAGCAGCTATAAACATGATAATGGGTTGCATGATAAAGAGGCAATCCTGTGCAGCCTTAGCCTTCAAAAGAAACTGCAAAACTCATCAGTGCTTGTGGTTACTGATTTGGTTCAAGATAGCAATGTTCAATTCCTTGATTTTTCAGATGAGGATACCGAAGGAGAGCTATATCAATCTGAACCGTTTGCGTGGGGCAATGCATTTGCAGCCTCTGTGTTCAGCTCAGTAACAACAGCGGCTTACCATCGACCAGGAACCATAGAGCTGGTGAGCACTTTGATAAGTCCTCATCGAAGCAACTTATCAAGGATACTTCCAATCCAGCTCAGAGGTACAGATTATGCTTCACATTCTCAATTCTCAGAACTGTACTTTCATCTGCTAGAACAGCAGTTGATTTGCATCGCCTTGTATAAGCAATGTCCTCACAACTCATCAAAGTATTATGTTATCACTAACCCAGCTAAAGACTTGCCAGTGGATGCATCGGACACAGCAATTGTTATCACCTCCAGTACATAGACATCACCTATATAGCTAGATCATTTATACAATCCTTGTATTGATTACGCTGTACATGCATATATGCACTAGATGATCTGACATGCACTTGAAAGTTTTTGAGTAGCCTGCAGAAAACATAATTATTGTCATTAATGATCTATCTTAAGCACCAATGAAATCAATCTGCATTCTGCATGTGCAGCTGATTGGTCTGGGGTATTAAAAACCGATTCATATAAACTTTCATCGTCACCTATTATCCCAATATATTGGTGGATTTCAAGATTATAGTCATTAGCAGTTGCGTACTGTAAACTAGCTATTGGTACAGTTAAAACCACCACAATGCTTTGAATCAAAGGTGACTGTGTACTAAATATAATTAACATAAAACAGCAGACGTTGGTTTGCACTGGTGGAAGTGGGGGGGTGGATGTCTAAGGGCGAGTGCATTCTGAAGCTTAATACCTGAGCCAGTGATATACAAGCAGGTTATCAGCTCTCCTCCTACATTTTGCACTCCTAGAACATTAAATTCTAATTCCCTAGTGGCAAATGAGGTGGTTGACTTGTTGTCAGGGTTCAGAATGTAATTAATTCAAGTATAATGAGAATATGTTTCTAAACAAATTGCTAGAGGCCTTTATGCCAGTATGCATTGTTTGCCATTACAAGTAATAAAACTTTTCTATGAGAAAGTTGGTGGCATATACGATTGGAAGGCAATAGTGGTATAAAAAGCAAGAAAACATGGGTCTAATAAGAAGGGGAAATGCAATAGTCATATATTTCGCACACAAACTTAATGTCATACAAATGGGCGAAATATAGGACTGTTACATTACCCCTTCTTATTAGACCCTTCTTTTTTTTTTACACCACTATTGCTTTCATATCCTATATGTGTGATAGAGTCCGTTATCGCGCCAACGACGCTCGCCGTATTACGCCAAGGATACATCGACTTATTCTCCTCTCAAATGCACAGCGTGTACATATTTATACGCGACTACGGTCGAGAACCTTACACCTCTCTATGGTGAGTGCGTAACAACATAAACTATGCACACCAACAATAATGTTCTGAATCACTTGAATAGGGATTGCTCCAGCCCGACATTCAGCGTGTGAATCGTCTCATTCACCTCCATGGAAGACTGGGCTTCCACAAAATACCACCAACTTTCTCATAGAGAATGTTTTTATTACTTGTTTCATCTGTTTTTAATTTCTTCATGAGATAAGAGATAGTAACTAGACAGTTAAGACCATTTAATTTTGTGGTGTTATTCATCATTCTCACACCCTTTGCTCCTACAATTTAACCAGTCACACAATTGGCAAATTTGAATAAATACTACCTCATATGAATACATGTAATTGTATTCTGTGGGTGATAATGACATCGTGTCCAATTGGACTGCAACAATATTTTAGTTGCAGCAGACCCCTCCCCCGATATGAAGATGGTGTATTAGGACCCCCAAATGGTGTCTACTTGTGGAGATGGCATCTACAGGTGGAGCAGGAAGGGTATACTATGCGGAGGGGGGCGGGAGGGGGGAGATTGCAAGTTATCGAAACTTATGAAGTACTCGTCGGCAGTTTTTCATGTGTATGAGATTTCCCCAGTTACTGACAGGTAACCAAGGAGGAGAATTGAAAAGCAATTTTGACAGAAAGATGATGAAGATGTTAGGAATCAAGCATCATTTTACTATACCGGACCCCCACATGCATGCAGGTAATGTGTTTGCAGTGCATGACTTTCATACAATCTTGTATTAATTGGCTTGTCAGGGGTAAGATGAAAGGTGGAACCAAACATTGAAAAATATGACTGTGAAGTTATGTCAGTTCAAGAAAAGAGTTATGGGATGAATACCTGGACACATGTGTCTTTGGGTACAATACAAGTTGTCATGAGTCATCATTACACGCACCCTTCGAAGTTGTGTTTGGCAGAAAAGCTGTCATCGCTATTGAGCTGACGTATTTGGATCCAGGAAGCCCATTGTTGATAAATGACACCCTTAATTGAGTGGCTGCTACATATTATATCATTCATACAAACATTTATTTAAAAATCAAATCACATAGGAAAAATTTTTGCAGCTCAAATTAGTCCCTGCAATCATTTACTATAGCTACTACCTGTATGAACCCAGGATTATAATGGTGGTCTTGAAAAAGCTGAGCAAGCTGTACTGTAAGAATGTGTATTGGATACCCCGCTAGCTTCTTTTCATCTTTGGATGTCCACGCCACTGTAAGGCCCCTCGCTCCTCCACATCAGGATTCCTCCTTTTCCTTAGATGCTGCACTTCCACATTGGGATACCTCCCCCCCCCCACCCTCACTCCCCCCCCACCCTCTTGGACCATTCCATACAGTAGATGCCCCTCCCTTCCGCATAGGATGCCCCTCCTACATTCAACCCTCACTTCCACCTCCACAACTAGACCACCAATGTTCTCGTAGAGTATGTTTTTATTACTTGTAATTAATATGTCCTATAAAACAGTGCTGACCTTTGGGTGATCAAAGGTATCCTAACTTGGACAAATAATCTGTTATGGCATAACAATGGATGCTCATGGATTGTTGCAGCAAAAGTCAGGCTAATGTGCTCCTTCCGACAAAGAGGAGCATCGAATACTGTCATGGCAAAAAGTATCAACCTAAAAAAGTATCCTAGTATAAATTTTCTATCCTATGGGATTAAAAATATCATTGTAGGATGATTTCTTGCAGCAAAATTTCATCCTATGATAATTTTGTGCTGCCAAAAATCATCCCATATAGTAAAAAATCATCCTAGTTGATAATATTCTAGCATTAAAACATTTCGTTTACCTACATTAGATTTTAGCAACCAGGTATATGTAACTCAAAAACAGTGTAATTACTTCACACCAGCGTGCACCTAGGTGTGAAGAAGGTACATGTATGCGCAGGCTTGCATATGAAACCATACACATACATCAGATAATGAGCTTTGCCATTGCTCTTACTGCGCCCTTACTGCAACCCATATAAAAGCAATGTGCCATTGATCTTGCTCTACATTAACATACTATTTTGATGGTAGTTTTGTTGGTAGTTCTAAGACCCTCGACAGTGCATTATCTTTGGAGCCTGGATGTCCAGGTCTTGTATTGAATTCGTTTAGCAAATCAGACAGTTTTATTGCCATGACCTTTTACATGCACATGACCGGCGGAGCCCACCAGCTCCCAACTGCCTAGGTAGACTTTTGGTCTGTAAAGTAATTAAGTAAACAATGGTTACCAATAATTTTCTGGACTCACTGAGAGGTTGAGTTACATATACCTGGTGGCTAAAATGTAATGTAGGCAAAAGAAATATTTTAATGACTGCAATCATTTCCTACTCCCTGTATGAACCCAGGAGTATAATGGGGGTGCTTGAAAAATCTCCGCAAGCTGTACAGTAAGAATGTCCATTGGACTTCCACCAGTGGACACACCGCCAGCTTCATCAAGTTTCCTTCATGTTGGGACATCCGCACCACTACAAGGCCCCTCGCTCCTCCTCATCGGGGTACCCACATATCCTTAGGTGCTGCACTTCCACATTGGGACACCTCCTCTCTTGGACCATATTGTGTGGTGCTTATGTAGAACAACTTTATTACGCATTCTTTCATATATGCAAACATACGGTTATCTCATCTCTATAATAACTGAATAATGACATGCAACTGCTCTATATTTGGAGTGAGTGCAACCCCATATAGACGCAATGGATATGACCTGCATTTTATCCAAAACCATGATCGGCAATACAAGATGGTATGTACGTTGAATATTCGTTGAATACTCAGTTGCGTTCACCTATGTATATAACAAAGGCTTTGCATTCTAATAACGGTTAAGTGTTGCTTTACTCCTCCATCAAGCAGTGCAATTTGACATCTGTTGATTACTCATTATGTCTTTTGTAAAAAAAATCTCCATCTCTGATCTAAAAAAATAATACCCCAGGGATGCATCTTGCCATTTTTTAGCACTATTAAATAACAAACTCAAGGTAACTCTATATGTAAGACAACTAACCCACCCTCTTCCTCTTGTAAATCGGCATCTAATGCATGCATTGACGCAAAACACAGTGTAAGCATTGTTTAAAGTACCATTCAGGTTGCCATGGTTCCAGATGCTATTTCTACTTGGCTAATATGAAACATGGGAACTTGAAAACGAGTGCCCATTTTTGCTGTCTGTTTAATCATTCAGCGGTGCTTTAGTGAATATATCATTACCTTCTGCAGCAATATCATTTGCCAGGTGAATTATGACAGTCTCAAAATATTTTATGGCAACATAATTCAATGTATTGTATAAGTAAGAGGGTAGTAATGATAATGTGTATACAAGTAATAATACAATAAATCACTAAAAGGAATGCATTTATCAATATCCATTCACAATGGCGATGTCCATACACTAGTAGTGATAACAATTGCTGTGTCTGATACTTCCAGTGCCAAGTCTTTAGCTGGGTTTGTGATAACATAATACTTAGAGAGGTTGTGAGGACACTGCCTATACAAGGCTATGCAAATAAACTGTTGTTCTAGCAGATGACAGTACAGTTCTGAGAATTGAGAATGTGAAGCATAATCTGTACCTCTGAGCTGGATTGGAAGTATCCTTGATGAGTCATCATGTTTTGGACCTATTAAACTGCTGATCAGCTCTATGGTTCCTGGTCGATGGTAGGCCGCTGTTGTTACTGAGTTGAACACAGAGGCAGCAAATGCATTGCCCCACGCAAACGGTTCAGATTGATATAGCTCTCCTTCGGTATCCTTATCTGAAAAATCAAGGAATTGAACGTTGCTATCTTGAACCAAATCTGTAATCACAAGCACTGATGAGTTTTGCAGTTTCTTTTGAAGGCTAAGGCTGCACAGGATTGCCTCCTTATCCTGCAATCCATTATCTTGTTTATGGCTGCATGCAGGGGCTGTTAGCAAGAAGCAGGTGCTGCACTTCTCTATGCGGGCCATGGTTATGCACTTCCAATCTAGTGGTGATCCAACAACGACATACAGCAGTGGAAATGAGGACAGCTCTGGCCACTCCTTCCAAATAAGAGATGCGCAACCGATAATCACTATGGGTTTTAATTCTGATGATGGTATGTTTGTGCTTCGAAGAGGAGCAACAAAACTGTGCAATCCAAGTTTCGCAGAATGATTGAGTGCAAACACACTTAGAACTACATGGTGTTGTAGCACCTGTTGGCTAGAGAGGATGCATGTGTTCAGCTTCTGGGGTTGAATTGTGTGATAGTGTGCCAAATTGGTTTTAAGGTGGTCTGGCGAAGATACTGGCACATTTATGTACTGTAAGGGTAAGTCATGTTTTTCTATAATGGTGTACTCAGTACACTGCCTTACATGACTGTGATTTGTGCCAAAGTAATTGCACTGGATGCAATATATATTAACAATTTGGACAGATTCAAAGCTTTTGCCAATGAAATACCCCAAAGTACCTTGATGAATAACAACATCCGACCTAGATGGATTTATATGGAATGCCCCATCCTTCTTTAGACCTATTAGCACCAAACTCAACCTGTCATAGCACACTTTCACTGCTTCCCAAAACATCATACCTTCAAATGAATCAGAGAAGGGCACCTCGTACAGTTCATTACCTGCACCCTCAAGGTAAAGGGACTTCCAACCGTTGGTTGTTTTGAGATTACCATAAGCATGGAATAGATTTGCAATCAATGTTGATGCTCCTGGGCATAACACACTTAGTGCTAGCATACCCAGTCTTAGCTCATTCAGAGAGAGAACGACATCTTTGTGAGGGTTCCATCCAGGAATGTTAGTGATATAATCCTTGCTAGATGTGCTGAGAACTTGAATTATAACAGGCACTGATGCATGAGAATTCTTGACAGAGACCAGATAGAACATACTTGTGCTGTCCTCATTGCTTGGAACACTGCAATGTCTATTAGCAAGAATAATACATGCTTTAGCCCCCTTAATATTTGCCTTTTGTAGTGTGTTCGGGGACAGTACTGATCCTATGAGATAGTGTGACCTGTTGTATTTTGATATAACTGCTTTCAGCTCGGGGTTTGGGTATCTTGGGTCAACAAACAAAACGTGTGTTAGTTTATCTCCATGGTCAGGGTGTAAGAATTCCTTTAAGAATTCATGCGCACTTGTGGCGCTTATGTAACCACACACTAACACGTGTTTTCGTATTCTGGTATTGTCAAACGTTAAATATGAAACCGTCTTGTAGTATTGCACAAGTGGATCAACCAGTACCGGAAGGGAAATCGTGAATATTGATAAACCAGCAACTATAAAAAATGTGATGAATGTCTGACCCCAGTCTGTTTTTGGAGTGTAATCACCATATCCAACTGTAGACATCGTTACCATAACGTAATACGTATATTTGCGAAATGATACATGTTGAGAATTTGTAAAATCCTGCCAAGGGTCACCGGTTGACTCCAAAACACATATGATTCCTGATGCAGTTAACCAAATACATGTGAAACGAACTAGGACTGCGATTATGTTGATTATAGATGTTGAATGAATCCGACGCGAAAACATAAGGGTGTCTGATATCTGTGTCAACCACATAAACCTCAGTGGTCTAAGATTGATCCAGCCCTTATGCAATACACATGCCGTATAAACAATTGGGATGGTGAAGATATCTATGGTAGTGTTGGGATTTAACCAGAACAAAGCTATGTTGCTTGCTGCCAGGAAACGAATGAAAAAGAAAATACCGAGGAAAATGGAAATCAATATTTCTAATATAATATCCGGTGGAAGAGATGAGTCAAAACACCGTATTACAGGTTGATACAGTCGGTAGACGGCATAGGTGCAGTATGCCACATTGCAGCTGATGTGTAGGATTGTCATAATACGGCCAATGAAGTGATCCACAGAGGTGCAGTGTTGACATGCCTGCTTTACGGTCCTGAGTACACTCCGAATCCATGACTTGTATGTAAGTCTGTGCAGTAACGTAGCATGGATCACTAGTAGAACTATGGATGTGGCAGTTCCCATAAAATACAGTACACTGCTAACGGCTAGGGAAGTCCACCATAGATCCTCCGTGCACGAATTTGAAGTGGCCATTAAGTCTAAAACTGAAAATATGCTTTATTGAATATGTTTCGTCCATTAATACACGTGCATGTAAAACCACATGCACGAGAGGTAATCGCGGTTACAGTAAGACTGAATGAGCACAATGTATTACTGGATTAAACGTATAATCATATTGCATTCATTGATACAACTTTTGCCTTGCACCTATATCCATCGAAGATAATGTTTTTTACTTGTTTATTTGTTTTGCTATGAACACTTAGCAGCCGTAGTTAATTGATCCACCTTTGTTGCATAATTTTGGCCCGATCACTCTTTGCGTGCATGTAATTTTCGTAAGGCGCACATTTAGGCTGTTTTCGTGATACCACTTTCTACGAGTTTTAGCTCAACGATCTCGTAAAACTACTGCCTTGATGTTGATACACACTCAGAGAGCTAATTTTGACGTGCTGAATTTAGACACAGAATGATATCCCTTTCGATCGGAAGTTTCGCTGGAAACTTCCATATAAGATTTGACCCCGACTATGAACTCATTAAAAATACGCGACCCGACGATCGGATCGTAAAGCTTGTTATAGTAATCGAACTAGAAGTCAAAAATGAGCAGTTTCCTCTTTGTTTTATGTCACAGAACCGCGCGGTTGTAGAGAACAAAAGGGTACTGTCCGCCCTCGTACCCAGTCCCGGAACATGGTCTCCTTCTTCGTCTTCTTCTTCCTGGCAAAGCATAACTCGGGATAGGAACACTTTTAAACAATGAAAATTTCACCAATAGCTTTCATATAAAATAGCCGATGTTATATTTTGGTAAACAATCGACTATACGGTGTATGCAAGACGCATATTTAGATAACATTTTAGATGGCGGTATCAAGCAGACCCAATTAATAGAAACGGTCCGCTGAACGCGAGCAGTATCTGATCAAGAAGTGAAACGGTCCGCTAAAAGGCAACGTTAGTGGGAGAGTCCTGAATCTGCTTGCTTGCGAAGAGAGTGCGGTACGGGAAGGCTAAGCGTACTAGTACCCTGCAAAACCAAACGAGGCCATCGAAAGAGTACTGCCAATAAAGTTATTCAAAGGTATGTAAATGTAGCTACCTACTCTTACTAAGCTTGGTTTACAATATGACATTGGTGGCTGAACATTACGGATCAATTACGATCATCAACTACATCAAATCAAGGACACTTAATTATTACATGGACTGGAAACCACCACGTAACGTAATACAATAAATTGTCGCAATCCTCGTTGCGCCTCGTTCCCAACCTTCTCGGACAAACAAAGGCTTTTGTGTAGTTGTCGTAGCTTTTGAGTGACTAAAAGTTACAGAAAGCTGTTCTTTTGTTGAGGTAAACCCGTTATAAGTCTTAAAGATTACGTTAACGTACGGGTTTTAGCTTCTACGTGCCTGTTTGCCTTGCTACGCTACTTTGGTTAGGCTCCTGGACACACCGATGAGCAGACATTTACTAAGAAAGGTGTTTCCAGCGCTTAATGGTATGATACAAGTCCTATGTTAGTTTGTATTGAAAAGGATGTTTCTTAAAGTAAGGGCAAACGATTTTAATCGAACGATGCGCATGTTTTGTTGTCAGGCCACTGCAAATATGGTAATAGTTATGGCCTTATTTAACGTTTCACAGTATACCAGGATGGTTTCTCTAAGTCCAGATTATATTTACATGCTGGTTGAACCTATATTTATTTCTATACATTACCTGGAAATGATGATAATCAATTCTAGGTTCATTAGCTCAGTATAGTGGTCAATTTGAATTGGCGATGCCAAAAGTGAAAAAAGGAAAGCGACGACGGTTAAAACAAAGGAAAACAACCCCAATCAAGTCCCAGTCTTCTAGTACAGCCCTTGATGCACCAGAAGAATATTGTTTTAAAAACCTTCAAGCTCAGATAAATGGCTTATTTCATAGCTGCAACTGGATAGCACATACCACTTCTGATGACTTCATTCAAATAAGTAGCCTTGTTTTTAACCCTCCTCAATACCCAGTTGTAAGCAAATGCCTTACTGTCTTTCTAAACTTGAAATGGCAGATTGCTGTAATGGGTAAAATTGTTCCAGATACAAGTTTTTGTTATAATTCTGTTCCACAAGTGATACATAGTTTTAATGATTTTATGAACATTTTTCAAAACATTGATACAGCTGCAGTCTGTGGTGGGAATCCAGACATTTTTATGGTGGAAACTGTGCAAGAAATCTTAACCAATAGCAACCGTAATATACCAGTTTACATTGATGCCACAATGACTGTTAGGCACAAAGATTGCCTCTTATTGGTTGTTATGTCACAGAAACAGTGCAGTGTATGCTGCAAATACAGGAACTGTCTTAGAGCTATGTATAGCAAGTTGAAGGTTTCAAGATGCACTCAGGATGATAGTACCACTCAAAGTAGTCATACTAACTACCGCTGGCTAAGTGACTTAAAAATTAAACTGCGTTTGAAGAACATACAAAAATCTCTTAGGACACTACAGAGAGGAAGACAGCGCTTAAATGACAGATTGCAAAGATTGATTGACAGAGAAGGAGTGGATTTAAATGATGAAGATTCTGCTGCGATTAGTGAGTTAGTTGACGATTCTAGTAAGGCTATGGATATGCAATCTTTTTATCGAATTTTTTTAGAGCAACAGCAAAAGTATAGGCATCTGAAAGACAAACGCAGCATGCATTGGCACCCTCTTATTATCAGATTTGCCCTTAGTGTTAAGTACTCATCTACTTCAGCATATCAAACACTTGGCAAGTTTTTTGTCCTACCATCTTTGCGCTTATTACGCGACTATACTCATTGGATAAAATACCCATGCAGTGGAACAAACATAGATGTTATTCAATCTCTTATCAAAGACATCACTCAAGAAGGTTTTGATCCACATGGATTCAAGGTTGCTGTGCTAGTTGACGAAATGAAGATAAAAAGTGGATTAGTGTTTAATAAATCGTCAGGCAATCTGGTGGGGTTTATGGATTTGGGTGATGTTAATGATGATATTGAGAAGTTAGAAATGTCAATGAAGGAACTGAATGACCAAAAAAAACTAGCACCAGAGTTAGCATCACATATGCTAGTTGTGATGGTTCGTGCTATCCAAAAACCATCATTTACTTACCCAGTAGCACAGTTCCCTTCAGTCAACCTTACGGGGAGTCAACTGTATCCGCTTCTTTGGAATGTCATTGAAGCACTAGAATTGAATGATGTACATGTGGTCTCAATTACTTGTGATGGTGCATCTTCCAATCGTAACTTTTATACTCTTTGTGCGGAGAAAGGAGTTTTATCTTACAAGGTTGAAAACCCCTATCGATCATCACATAGTATTTATTTCTTTTGTGATGTCCCTCACCTACTTAAAACATCAAGAAATTGCTTTAGTAACTCATTTGGTCACTCACGGAGCCGCCATTTGATGGTGAGTTGCAAACAATGATTATAAATGACTCATGCATTTTGTAAACTTTTAGAAAAATGGAAAGTATATCAGCTGGCAACACATCGTTGACCTGTACAATTTAGAGACAAGTACAATTCATCCAGGTGTCAAACTTTGTCATAAACTAACTCCAGACCACATACTGCTAAATTCCTTCTCTAAGATGAGAGTTAATCTGGCTGCTCAAGTATGTACTGTGAAGTTACAAGCCATGCATGCTTATATCTTTCCACATGCAGGTCCTTAGTTGTACAGTAGCAGATGCTTTATCATTATTGGACAAAGATGAAACAACAGAAACTAGAACGTTTATAAGGATGATGGATACTTTTTTTGACTGTTTAAATGTACGCAATACAGTTGATGCCAAAACCAAACGTAAAGAAAACCTCAAACCTTATCAAAGTCCTAATGATGAACGGTTCAAAGTAAGCAATTATTTTATGCATAATTTCTTAATCATACTAAATTTGTAGTGGCTTACAGAAACTTTCCTCGGATATTTTGAGCAGTGGCGTAATGAAATTGAAGCTATTCCTAATTTGAAGAAGAAAGAGAGAAACAAGATGCAATTGAGCCAGGAAACACTTCTTGGTTTAAAAATAACTGGTAAGTGTTAAAATGAGTTTGTATTCATCTATGTGGCACATTGTGCTCTATTCATGCAGTGAAATCTTTTGTTGAACTGGTTCCAATCCTGCTGAAAGATGTTAAATGTGAATATATACTCTCTGAGGTTTTTAGCCAAGACCCATTAGAAATCTACTTTTCACGCCAAAGACATCGTGGAGGCAGCAGAGATAATCCTAGTGTTCTGGAGTTTTGCAACAACACTGCTACTCTAATTCAACAGCGTAGCATATATAGAGATATCAAAACAATGAATGTTAAGGCACAAGAAAGTCAGAAAATAAATTTGGAAAAACCATTGCCAAAAAGGAAAAAAATACACGTAAGCTAAATAGTGTGTACACATATCAAGTCACTTCTTCACTGTTCCTATTGCTTTAAGAGTTTTTCTTGTCCCTTTCTTATTTGCAGAAGAAAACTGTTTTACCCATCCTCTAGCAAAGGCATGGGTGCGAATTGTGGTCCAGAGTTTTACTACTTCTTTCAGCAAGTCTATTTTCCAACTATTATTCCCAGGGATTACTGAATTCCATGCATTCAATATATCTCTGCTTTCAGACACATCATGGCGTATGACTTCATATATATTCCCACTGGGAAGTTGTTGGGTGTTCAGGTGTTTCCTTGTTATTAGCTCTATCTGTTCCATTACATGTTGAACCTGAAGGAATGAAATTCATATTATAACAACATACCATGCAGTTGTAATAAAGTAACCTCATTGCTAATTCTGTAAAGACCACCCCTGTCTAACTGCTCAACCCATTGCTCGGTGTAGTCCTGAATGGATGCGTAGTCTGTACTGAGAGCAGGCACATGTAGATGTAATGAGTTTAAAGTGCTAAAAAACCAAGCTCTTTTGTCTTTATTAGACTTTTGGGTCTTGCTAAAAGAATTTTTAAGCTTCATAAAGACATATCCAGCCATGTATCGAATAGCATTTTTTTCACGTAATGACAAATACAAAGGAAGTGGCACGTAGGAAGTGGTTGATACTGCTTCATTCGTCAGGGACTTAATCATCAGCTTGATGCACCGCGTTAGCAGCAGTTGCAATGCTAGGTAGCTAAGCTCCTCAGGCGCGAAGTTTACGAGTGCATGCCATACTGTTCGTAATGACTTAGAAACACGTGTGATAGCAAACCTATTCCAAAGTTTATGTGGTGAATAACCAGTTCTAGTACGACTCTTATAAAAGCATTGATGGAGTTCATCTACAAGCTTTTCACAAAACCTAGAAAACCTATCGCCTCTTCCAACAACTGAATCGATCAGTAGGATAGCCTCTTTGCCACGACAAGATGTCGAAACCATATCATCGGCTTTTACCAGAGCAATACTTTGCTGAACCATTTCCAACGCACTTGGTACCGTCCCATTTGGCCCCTCCGATGAGGATGCAACTTCAGTGAAGGACTCTTCATCTTCTTCCTGTGTATCGCTCTCATCGCTCGCATCATCCGATTCATCTACATCAGAACTCGTGTTCCGTTCGGCCATACTACACCAGTTCATTAATAATTCATGAGCAACGAGGATAGCGACATGAATTTATTGTGGTTTCCAGTCCATGTAATAATTAAGTGTCCTTGATCAAATACGCATCGGAATAATGTGCATGAAAAAAAATGAATGAAACTAGTAAATAAAAAACCTTCTCAATGAGAAAGTTGGTGGAATATAGGATTTGAAGGCAATGGTGGTGAAAAAAGCAAGGACACAAGGGTCTGTAATAGTAAGGGAAAATGTCATAATCCTATATTTAGCACACGAACATATAGTATATGCTACAAACGGGCCGCTAAATATAGGACTGTGACATTTTCCCTTACTATTACAGACCCTTGTTTCCTTGCTTTTACACCACCATTGCCTTCAAATCCTATATCCCACCAACTTTCTCATTGAGAAGGTTTTTTTTTATTTACTTGTAAACTTCGAGTGTCAGGAATATAATTAGATTGTAATGGGGATTTGTTTAGTGACAACAACTGATCTGAATAAGATGGTGAGTGTTCTTTGAGATTAAACATCTACAATTTTCAACTTTTACTTTGTACATTTAATACTGCATACATGAAGAAAAGTTACAACTATCGGTATAGAGTTATTGGTTGGGGAATGGCATGCAACGATGCAAAAAGAAACGATATGCAAGCCTCCTCATACTGAAAAGAAATAATTTATTTACAGTGTTTACGAGTCACACCTATTCTATTCAAAACCGTGTATTTCTCACCGCCCAGTGACTATTTTCTCACGCCTAGCGGTAACACCGTTAAAAACCTGTCTTGCACACATACATACTTTTATAATTCCTTGGATAATGGGAGGCCGACCAGGTTATAATAAATTGAAAAATGCACCGAACTAGCAGGTCTAAAGTGATCATGTTAGTACGGATATTCGGGTGAAACCATTCATGCGTCTGGAATATGGCTAAATAAATTCACAGCAAAAAAAGTGCGCAAATCACATTTTGATTTTGGTTTGAATTTACAATGGTATCTGTTGATTTCACGTGTGATTTATAATCATACGCTGATTTCTGATATAATTAAAAATCACGTTGTGATATGTCAATGATCCTAAATCCATTGACAAATCTGAGAATGATATTCGGATGATTTTCCAAATGGTTCTATGTATCATATAATCAGAAAATCAAATTTTGATCTTTGCGTGATTTTAGTTTTCACATATGATTTTTTCAACATGCATGAGAAATTTAGTTTCTATACTGTGATCATAAAATTCACTCAATGTATTCCTTGCATTGGAACGAATTAACATTTGGTTTGCAAAGCAAAAATTACAGACAAAAATGCACACTTTTGTAAAGTTAGCGTGGCAGTTTAGCACAGTGTATGTCATGCCTTTGTCACTAGGAATAGGTATGCAGCGATTCATAAGGCGTCGAGGGCTTATAATTTAGTCACGTTACCTGGATAACTTCAAAACACCTGAAAAGTATCATCATTCTGGTCTTTATATAGTAAAAAAATCATTTTACCACATATGCCCAAGTTTTAAAGACACATATATGGTGGCAAATCGTGTTTGGCACTGTCTTTATGCTTGATTATTATTCTAAAAAAAGAATCTGATGATCCCAAAATATGGATGTATCTCATCTGTACCACTTAATGCAAACATTGATTTCACGCTCTGTCTGTACTATTAGAGTCTGATGAATAGGTCATTCCATTAACATAAAATCTTCCAAATTTATCAATACGATGGCTCACATATACCACATTATCAAACGTTACAGTACAAAAGAGCTGTGTTTCATCATACAAATCATCTGTTACTTTCACATTACACTTGCTAGGATGCTTTAGTTGAATTGGCCGGTCATCATCGATGCCTTTTCCGGAATCAATTCTTCTATAGTAGTCAAACACTGCTTCAGAGTGCATGATGAGCATTAAAATGTTTCATGAAACTGTAATGTGAATGGTACGTCACAGTGGGGTGCGGGGCGCGGGCACATTTTGAGTCTTGTTAACAAACATCTGCACTCGATCTGTAGTCTGGGGACCCGATAGTACAGCCGTAAGTAGGGGGTCCCCAGACTACTCGATCTGCACGCAAACTTTTAAATTTATTTCTAATCACCGACATTGAAGATACGGTATCCAATCGTCACCTCCATAATCAGTTGAATAAACCCAACTTCAGGGTTATCGCTCGCTGCCATTGTGAGCCTGTTATGCACAGGCTCACAATGGCAGTGAGCGGTTAACCATTATCGTACAGACAGGTACACATAGCGCCAGCCATAGCGCGAGGGTAGTTTGCGGGGGCGGATACATCCCCAAACTAAATTTCCTGATGTAAACGATTGAATGTACGTGCGAAGGCATAGGTTGCTTGCGGAAGCAAATGCAGTGTATGCGAAAGTATCATGTTTTTGTGGCTTAAAAAGTGCTAAAGTTGCAAAGCGGCTGGGGCTCCGCCCCAGACGCCAGACCCTTTGGGTGAGCTTTGCATACCCCCTTGTGGTATGATCGAGGCCCGGCATATCCCTCTCCGCCCTTAATTGCAGCTGCCTACCAACCCTCGTGCTGCAATATCCTAGATCCACCCCTTTATTTGTGGGCGCCATTATTGCATTATGTCCCCGGGCGCTCAACAACCACACTACGCCACTGCCCACTTGTATCCCTCATCAGTTCAAAGCGTTGAATACATACTGTCCCCCCCCCCCCCCCAAAAAAAAATACATGTAGTGTTGCAACATGGTTGTTCCATTGGTAAGTTTAAATATGGTCACGTGACAATAGTATGAGATAATAAATTCACAGAAAATACTTCAAGTAGTGTTTGAAGAGCATGCTGAGCAATTGGACAAGTCCTTAGTGTCTATTGTCCTGAGTGTCCACCCGGGGGTACAATTGGACACCCGGGTGGACAGCAAAAAAAGTTTTTGCCGTTCGATCATGGAAGGGAGCTAGTGGCATTTAACGGTACCGGCTTATAGAACAAGTCTTTCTAGGATCGGGCCGAGATAAGTAAGACTTAAATCCTTTTGATACCCGTAAAACGAGCCGTGCTAGCGGACCTATCCATTACGCTCCGTGCGGTACGTACATATCGTATACGAGCTACGTAAGGTAAGTTTTTTTGGCCAACGTTCATACAGATAGTAAAATAGCTGTTTCTCTGGACTAGTGTTTGTCAAAAAAAGGTGATTGAGAGCTTTCAGCTGTCTGTTTAGGCCTATGTTTAAAAGGACATGTACGCATATAGACTATATACTCGTACATGACCTTTTAAACATAGGCCTTAACAGACAGCTGAAAGCTCTCAATCACTTTTAGTTGAAAAACACTAGTCCAGAGAAACAGCTATTTTACTATCTGTATGAACGTTGGCAAAAAAAACTTACCTTACGTAGCTCGTATACGATATGTACGTACCGCACGGAGCGTAATGGATAGGCCCGCTAGCACGGCTTGTTTTACGGGTATCAAAAGGATTTAAGCCTTACTTATCTCGGCCCGATCCTAAATAGACTTGTTCTATAAGCCAGTGCCGTTAAATGCAATTAGGCCACTTCCATGACCGAACGGCAAAAACTTTTTTTGCTGTCCATCCGGGTGTCCAATTGTACCCCCCGGGTAGACACTCAGGACAATAGAAATTAAATGAGACAATTTGGAGTGGCATTGATGATGATCAAAAATCCAGAATACTTCAATCAGTTGAGAGTCACCTTCAACTGTGTAAGCTTCCAATACCTTCTAAAGGTGACATGAAGAAAAGAATCAAGGCATACTATGCAAGCTGGAGGAACACAGCTATCATGAACCTGAATGAAGAAAAGAAGAAGGCGAAGACGTATGTCATTGAAGCAAAATCGCCTTGCGTATGTAAGTATATTTGGATAATCATGCACTAATCTACAACTTTATCTGTCCAGGTTGCACATGATAAAGCAGTACAGGAGATACAAAAGAGGGAACTTAATGCTGGGGATGCTGAAGCAATTAAAGCATTCAGGTGTGCGGTCAGAATATATGCTGGTGCTGTTTCACCTGTTGTCAGTTGAGATGATGATGAAGCTGTTGCTCAGAACAAAAAAAGAACGTTTGGAGAACCTTGCACTGAAGAGCTTGAGCTTTTCGTCAGCAACAAAGTCAACAGTTTGAGAACTAAGTTGTTGTTTCTTATCTTCCAGTAGATTCTGCTTATCCTTTTGTCTTCGATTTTCATGTATGCTGATATTTTTACAGTGTTTTCTTTTTTGTTTATTTATATATTTCATGGATACATATGTACATGAGAAATCATTTGAACAATCAAGAGCAATGATTATGATATGATTAGTCATGTGATTTCACAAGCTAAATCACATGAAAAATCGGGCATAAATCTTTGATTGATTATACATTTGAAATTCCAAGTGATTCTTTGTAAAAATCCTATACTGTGATTTTTAAATGATTTGTCAGTGATTTTCCATTTCGAATTACTATCAGATCATCTGATGATCTTGTGTGTGATTTCCGTAACAAAATCACTCGATAAATCATAAATATGATTCGCGAGGTTTTTTTGCTGTGAATTAATTTTACCAAAGTGAGGGGCGACCCCCCCCCCTTTTTTTTTTCCTTTCCAGTGACGGTAATAAAACTTTAAAACTATACATATGCTTTTTTAAAATTTTTAATCCACTCAGGCACACGCAGCCCCATTTTTCGCTGGCTTCCGAAATTTAAATCAGTCGTCGTAGAACGATTACTCCCCACCTTTATGGGCCTGTAAGTATTATATGAACATGCATTTAGCGCACAACAATGGACCAGTTGCGCGTAAGGCTATGAATTTAATTAGCCGTTAATTACTCGTGACGTCACAGCTGGCGGCAGAATCTCTTTTCTAAAAAATTTGTAAGAGGTGGTACGGAGAGTTACGGACAGGGAAATGCCTGGCGATCGATGTGCAGTGTGTGGGATTACCAAGGCAACAGATCCAAACGTCTCTTTTCATAGAATTCCGAAGGATCCAATTATGCGAGCTAAGTGGACAGACGCTCTTCACCTTCAGAAATTAAAGAGAACCTCCTCGAGTATGCTCCAGGCATTTTCAAAATGGAGATCCCCGTAATTCTCCAAGCCTGTTTTTATGGAAGCGTATCAAACAAGATTCGAGAGCACAAAGAGCTAAGAACAGAGAAGCTCGAAGGTTATTCACCATAACACCTGAGCGTGTAACTACGTATAGTTCAGCTGCAATTGTTTCTGACATTACTACTACTCCATCTTCTAGTACTCCTCTGCCATCTACCTCTACCATCTCTACCATCTACTAGTACTCCTCTACCATCTACTAGTACTCCTCCACCATCCATGGGCGTCCCCAGCTTTTTTGGAAGGGGGGGGGGGGGGGGCCAGGATAAGGCAAGGGGGGCGCCATTTGACAGCCGCGAATACGTTGTCCGCTTTCGGCCGATTCAACCAGTACGCCTCTACCATCTACTAGTACTCCTCTACCATCTACTAGTACTCCTCTACCATCTACTAGTACTCCTCTACCATCTACTAGTACGCCTCTACCATCTACTAGTACTCCTCTACCATCTACTAGTACTCCTCTACCATCTACTAGTACTCCTCTACCATCTACTAGTACTCCTCTACCATCTACTAGTACTCCTCTACCATCTACTAGTACTCCTCTACCATCTACTAGTACTCCTCTACCATTTACTAGTACTCCTCTACCATCTACTAGTACTCCTCTACCATCTACTAGTACTCCTCTACCATTTACTAGTACTCCTCTACCATCTACTAGTACTCCTCTACCATTTACTAGTACTCCTCTACCATCTACTAGTACTCCTCTACCATCTACTAGTACTCCTCTACCATCTACTAGTACTCCTCTACCATCTACTAGTACTCCTCTACCATTTACTAGTACTCCTCTACCATCTACTAGTACTCCTCTACCATCTACTAGTACTCCTCTACCATCTACTAGTACTCCTCTACCATCTACTAGTACTCCTCTACCATCTACTAGTACTCCTCTACCATCTACTAGTACTCCTCTACCATCTACTAGTACTCCTCTACCATCTACTAGTACTCCTCTACCATTTACTAGTACTCCTCTACCATCTACTAGTACTCCTCTACCATCTACTAGTACTCCTCTACCATCTACTAGTACTCCTCTACCATCTACTAGTACTCCTCTACCATTTACTAGTACTCCTCTACCATCAACTAGTACTCCTCTACCATCTACTAGTACTCCTCTACCATCTACTAGTACTCCTCTACCATCTACTAGTACTCCTCTACCATTTACTAGTACTCCTCTACCATCTACTAGTACTCCTCTACCATCTACTAGTACTCCTCTACCATTTACTAGTACTCCTCTACCATCTACTAGTACTCCTCTACCATCTACTAGTACTCCTCTACCATTTACTAGTACTCCTCTACCATCTACTAGTACTCCTCTACCATTTACTAGTACTCCTCTACCATCTACTAGTACTCCTCTACCATCTACTAGTACTCCTCTACCATCTACTAGTACTCCTCTACCATCTACTAGTACTCCTCTACCATTTACTAGTACTCCTCTACCATTTACTAGTACTCCTCTACCATCTACTAGTACTCCTCTACCATTTACTAGTACTCCTCTACCATCTACTAGTACTCCTCTACCATCTACTAGTACTCCTCTACCATCTACTAGTACTCCTCTACCATCTACTAGTACTCCTCTACCATTTACTAGTACTCCTCTACCATCTACTAGTACTCCTCTACCATCTACTAGTACTCCTCTACCATTTACTAGTACTCCTCTACCATCTACTAGTACTCCTCTACCATCTACTAGTACTCCTCTACCATTTACTAGTACTCCTCTACCATCTACTAGTACTCCTCTACCATCTACTAGTACTCCTCTACCATTTACTAGTACTCCTCTACCATCTACTAGTACTCCTCTACCATCTACTAGTACTCCTCTACCATTTACTAGTACTCCTCTACCATCTACTAGTACTCCTCTACCATCTACTAGTACTCCTCTACCATTTACTAGTACTCCTCTACCATCTACTAGTACTCCTCTACCATTTACTAGTACTCTTCTACCATCTACTAGTACTCCTCTACCATCTACTAGTACTCCTCTACCATCTACTAGTACTCCTCTACCATCTACTAGTACTCCTCTACCATTTACTAGTACTCCTCTACCATCTACTAGTACTCCTCTACCATCTACTAGTACTCCTCTACCATCTACTAGTACTCCTCTACCATCTACTAGTACTCCTCTACCATCAACTAGTACTCCTCTACCATCTACTAGTACTCCTCTACCATCAACTAGTACTCCTCTACCATCTACTAGTACTCCTCTACCATTTACTAGTACTCCTCTACCATCTACTAGTACTCCTCTACCATTTACTAGTACTCCTCTACCATCTACTAGTACTCCTCTACCATCTACTAGTACTCCTCTACCATCTACTAGTACTCCTCTACCATCTACTAGTACTCCTCTACCATCAACTAGTACTCCTCTACCATCTACTAGTACTCCTCTACCATCTACTAGTACTCCTCTACCATCTACTAGTACTCCTCTACCATTTACAAGTACTCCTCTACCATCTACTAGTACTCCTCTACCATTTACTAGTACTCCTCTACCATCTACTAGTACTCCTCTACCATTTACTAGTACTCCTCTACCATCTACTAGTACTCCTCTACCATTTACTAGTACTCCTCTACCATCTACTAGTACTCCTCTACCATTTACTAGTACTCCTCTACCATCAACTAGTACTCCTCTACCATCTACTAGTACTCCTCTACCATTTACTAGTACTCCTCTACCATCTACTAGTACTCCTCTACCATTTACTAGTACTCCTCTACCATTTACTAGTACTCCTCTACCATCTACTAGTACTCCTCTACCATTTACTAGTACTCCTCTACCATTTACTAGTACTCCTCTACCATCTACTAGTACTCCTCTACCATCTACTAGTACTCCTCTACCATTTACTAGTACTCCTCTACCATCTACTAGTACTCCTCTACCATCTACTAGTACTCCTCTACCATCTACTAGTACTCCTCTACCATCAACTAGTACTCCTCTACCATCTACTAGTACTCCTCTACCATTTACTAGTACTCCTCTACCATCAACTAGTACTCCTCTACCATCTACTAGTACTCCTCTACCATCTACTAGTACTCCTCTACCATCTACTAGTACTCCTCTACCATCTACTAGTACTCCTCTACCATCTACTAGTACTCCTCTACCATCTACTAGTACTCCTCTACCATCTACTAGTACTCCTCTACCATCTACTAGTACTCCTCTACCATCTACTAGTACTCCTCTACCATCAACTAGTACTCCTCTACCATCTACTAGTACTCCTCTACCATTTACTAGTACTCCTCTACCATCTACTAGTACTCCTCTATCATCTACTAGTACTCCTCTACCATCTACTAGTACTCCTCTACCATCTACTAGTACTCCTCTACCATCTACTAGTACTCCTCTACCATCTACTAGTACTCCTCTACCATCAACTAGTACTCCTCTACCATCTACTAGTACTCCTCTACCATCTACTAGTACTCCTCTACCATCTACTAGTACTCCTCTACCATCTACTAGTACTCCTCTACCATCAACTAGTACTCCTCTACCATCTACTAGTACTCCTCTACCATTTACTAGTACTCCTCTACCATCTACTAGTACTCCTCTACCATTTACTAGTACTCCTCTACCATCTACTAGTACTCCTCTACCATTTACTAGTACTCCTCTACCATCTACTAGTACTCCTCTACCATCTACTAGTACTCCTCTACCATCTACTAGTACTCCTCTACCATCTACTAGTACTCCTCTACCATCTACTAGTACTCCTCTACCATCTACTAGTACTCCTCTACCATCTACTAGTACTCCTCTACCATCTACTAGTACTCCTCTACCATCTACTAGTACTCCTCTACCATCTACTAGTACTCCTCTACCATCAACTAGTACTCCTCTACCATCTACTAGTACTCCTCTACCATCTACTAGTACTCCTCTACCATTTACTAGTACTCCTCTACCATCTACTAGTACTCCTCTACCATCTACTAGTACTCCTCTACCATTTACTAGTACTCCTCTACCATCTACTACCATTAATTAATGTTCATATGACTTGTATAACAAAATGTGCATCATAAACAACAACATACACACACATACGCACACACACACACACGCACACACACATGTACACACACACGCACGCACACGCACACACACACACACACACACACACACACACACACACACACACACACACACACACACACACACACACACACACAGGTTTTCTGAGTGGGGGGGGGGGGGGGGAGGGGAATAAATTATTCCGAGGGAGGATAAACTATTCCGGAATAATTTATCCGAGGGGATAAACAATTCCGGAATAGATTACCCGGAGGATCATTTTTTAGGGGGGATAATCTATATCGTGACACCGGCCCTGCATGTGCGTCCAAATGCCCTTGTGGTTAGGATATCCTGCCCGTTTGAAGGTAGAGTTTCGCTTGTCTCGTACCAATTAAAACCTTTTAACCGCAGCTGCGGATGGATTATATACGTCACCGCTACGCTGAAAGAGGGTCTGGGAAATCTCTCGGCAAAATCGTGGGCACCGCCGTTGGAATCATAATTGCTAGCATGCGCAGTTAGACGTTTTAATTGAATTTTTCACGCGTAATTATGGGTACCCCATGCATGCATTGCAATCAATCTTGAGTTTCTATCTGTATCTTCTGAGCATGCAGTTGTTGAAGCCTTTATTAGTGGTTTTTAATGCCTTTGTTTGCCCGGAAGAGGGAAGTTCATCTGTTACTGGATCAGTCCTGCCATTCCTACACTGGTTCGAAAGACGAGCGGGAAGAACAGATGGGTCAGTAATTATCGTAGCTAGTCCCTTACACGTTCTAATGAAGGACTAGATCGAAACACTAACCGGCGAGGAGAAAAGCTACAGCACTGTATGGAGATGACGCAAACAGCGATGTCATCGGACTAGACAGGCAGGGTTGCTGAGAACAGCTATCAGTTTTTTTATTTTTATCAGCCCCGAAATGTTGCTGACAGAACAACAGTGGCGCGACCTGATTGTGTCACCAGCATATACAATAGGATAGCCTGCATGGTAGCTTTCGTAGCCGATGAAGTGTACTGTGTCAAAACTTGGTGAGGCATTCTAATTACACTAGCCTATACTCATGGCAAGCACAGGGGAAGATGCATCGACATCCATTCCATCGTGCATTAGTCGCCTCAGCATGCAAGCATAATACGTGAACCGTAGAGGAGCTGTGCAACACTCTCTCTGGTTCTTTAAATTACCGACTGAAAGCTTACACATAACACACAATGAATCCATCTTAATTGCAGTAACTCTTTCGCGAGTTTATCACTCGCAGCGCGTGACATTGGTATGAATTAGTGTTATCATTGTATTCCATGCACCGGCCACGATTTTGCTGACAGATTCCCCAGACCCTTCTCCCGTTTAGCGGTGATGTAATCCATCCGCATCAGCTGCGGTTAGAGGCTCTGGGTACGAGACTAGAAGTCCGCTTCATTGGATACTTTTTTATTCCGCATCGAAGTAATTTTCCCAGTGTCTTACCCCGTGACCCATACCCGCGTACCGTACTCTTTATGATCCCGCTTCGAATTCCCTCGGCCGGCCGCTTGCTTATTATAATGATTGACCATATGCATTGATTTTCAAAACATGCATAGGACGAGCGCGAGAGAAAAAGGAAAAGGGCAGCTAAATGCTGCCAAAGTATAAAGTGAAGGTAATTAAATCGTTAGTCAGGTTAAGATATCGGGTTTATTCTAAGTTATGCTTAGTGACAGTCATGTAGACCAATCCTTATTCTTTATACTTTCAGAAATATCTACCGCATATGATAAATGCATGATCGTAATCACGGTATGTCTTACCTTAATGGTATATTTTATAATCGATCTTGCCCGCAGTAAGAAAGGCCCAGAAGACAACCCTTTATTGGAGCCTGCAAAAAATATTATTATAATAATCCACTTGCCGTTCTGCACAAACCACACTTTTTTGTATCTGGCTCCGAAGTGTACGGTTACTTGGGGCGTTAATACTTATATCGACTGGTTTTCATCATCCTAATTAAGCGATGTGTTATGTGTGTACGTGTTTTTTTTTTTTTTTTTCACATTACGTGCGCTGTCTTTATGGGTTACACCTATACTCGTTTCATCGAATTCCTTGGATTGATGGACCACATGTCATTAGCTCTGCCAGGTTGGGTAATGACCTGTCTGAATGCTCACACTAGGCTGCGATTACCAATAACAATGCATAACCAGATGCGCAACATTTGATAGTGACTGAAAGTATCCCTACAATATGCTCCGAAGCGAGAATTCAATATTCATAAATGTATTACCTCGTGTCATATAGTGTTGCATGTGTTTCAAACGTATGGCATTGCTGACTGACATCGCGGCATCGTGACTGACAAACAGACAATTGTATGTGCTGATGATGCTCACCTTTATGTTTTTGCACCTCTGGCTACATTTTTCCAAGCATGGCCCCCCCCCCCCCCCCCCATGCTGGCATGTATCAACGCTCACAGATGCAGCATCACCTGCGCATTCCAAATTTGCAGTATATGCATATCAGGGACCCCTCACCCGGTCCGCCCTTCCCTTCTTTTACCTCCTCGTCGACGCAGAATCTGATATAACATTTCGTTATCTTATGCGGTCATCCCTTCACTTGTCACTCTATAATCAGCGCAATCCCCCCTTTAGTTCCAGCTTTATGGTTGCAGCCTCATGCTTTAAGCTCATGCATGCATAATATATTACTCAGTAACCTTCTCGTCGTTGTTCTCGGTACTGTACGATTCCTGAACTATAATATCTTATAACACTATCCATTGACCGTGCAAATGACTCAGCCTCAATGATTAGTTGTATCTATAATTACTTCAGCTTCATATCATTTAGCACATGCACTGGACACTGCCAGCTTTTGTCACAGTCGCTCCAAATATAGTCTGGTAATGATACATATGTGTTGTGAAATCTCTCACCACAAACGTCACATTGAATCATTCTTCCATGCATCTTCAATTTGGCTACAAGCGCAGTACAATGGCAGAAGTGTAGCGGTGTGCTGGTCACGTGGCTTTGCTTGCCGCTTTTTACATGGAATGGCTGTTATTTATTTTTTTCTTAATAAACTGGAACAAATGGCCATCAGGCTATTCTGATTGTATTCAAGCATTACAGGATCATCGACAACACAAACGGAGATTGCATAGGCAATAGATAACTATCCGCAATTGTGCAAATTTTAAGTTAATCTCCATCTCACTGCTAATTAACATTGCTGCTATCTGTTTCTTTACTTCCTTTGAACCATAACCAAGGTCAGTGATCTCGTTAGTTAGTGTTTGAGACTGTCACTCATATTCAACATTTGTACAGAAGTTATTTGTAAGATAATTTAAAGCCAAGTGTTGTAGATTGCAGTCCATCCACTTCCGGAAAACAGGTATACGTTGAGCAGCATTTATAACTGCATCTGTTACCCTAGCCTCGTCCCCAGGCCCTATTTTTATATTAAAGATACGGGGGCGAAAAATATCTATTAGGTGAATGATGTGAACTTATTTGTACAACAAACCTTCAACATGACTCTGAGATGGGTTTGAGACACCAATCACATTTATCTCTTGGTCTCCTGTACCCTCTGTAGTATCCTGATTAGATAACTGACACTGTCACTCGGTGGTTCAGTGCTTAGTGCTGTACAAGCATAAATAAATTTTAAGGTATAACATTAATTATTATTTCTTTCCCTTACAGTCATGGCTATCCAGATAAGTAAGCCTTCTTCCAGAGCGCTTGGCCACAGGTCTGCACTGGTTCGTGTGAGGAGATGCCCCAGGGCCACTGGTATCCTTTGTTCTCTTTCTACCGGTGCCAGAGAGAATGAGCTCGAGAGAGCCATTATTCTTCCGATACGTTTCCTTGGCTGTGGTTCTGAAGGACTCAGCTGACAAAAATTTATTTTTGCAACTTCTGCAGATGAACCTTGACTGACCATCATCTGCAGCTACTGGGACATCAACAACCCTGCTGAGCCTATCTGCAAGCCCTGACGCCAAAGAAACCTTGAGAATAACATTATTGAATGTGTAGGAGTAACAGCGTTGTACAAATGCTACAAGACCTTGACTCTGTGGCAGCCATAGTTAATTACACGTTCAGTATAAACTTTTTGTATACGCGTTGTGTATTACTAAATGGAGCGCTATGAAAATCTGCGGTCGACGCACATATACGGAACGGTTTCCAAAATAAACTACAAAAGTATACTATTACCACTTTTCTTGGTAATGGCTAGCGCATGCGTGCTAGGACCCTGGCAGTGTCTTCCGACGAGACTACTGTTGCCCATGCTTCAGATCGCTGAATACATTGCCTATCAGAGATGTGTACAATCCCATGCAGTTCTTTAATCCAGTATCAGCATTTTTTTTTTTTGCATCCAAATTTGGGATTTATTGTCAATGAAGCTAGCTGAAATTATTATACTCATCAACGTGAATACACAGCTGATCATTATTAATAATTAGCCTAATGCTATCCAAAATTATATTTGTAACTGCCTCATGATATTCCGTTAAAAACTTTTCCGTATTTCATTATGAGAGTAATGCATGTAACTCTGTACATCAAATTACTTAATCTAAATTACTATGGCGCCTATGTCCATAATTATGTACATGTTTAACTACTAATTAAGGTGTCTAACCTGAGGAGAGCTCATCTAGAAATCCACAGCCGCTTGACTTGGACATAATATGCATAGAATTGATGGTGATGCATGTAGGGCACCTTTGCGCTGCTGATTAATGTGATTGGAATTTCCAACATCAAGACTGCTCTTCAAAGTGTATGTAATACTACAGATGTCCTGCTTGAGTGGGGATATAAACTTAAAGAGGGCAGGCTATATTTCTTTGCGTCATGGATGTTGACGCGCGTTTAAAATGTTTTGCGGATGACGCAACAGCGACCGATGTTTAAGCCTGGTTCACAATATGACGCAAGACCCCGCGATGCGACGCGATAGTTGTCACAGGAATAGAAAAAAAAATTCTATTCCTGCGACGCGATGCATGCGACGTCGCAGCGATAAATCACAGCTAAACCACGCCCGATACTGGTACGTTATTAAAAATTGATGGCCGAAGAGTTCTTTTCTTTCATTCATCGCGACGCATCGCGTCATAATGCGAACCGGCTTTACTTATACATCCAATTACTGCGCCGCAAATATATAATGAATCGCCGTAATTTTCCACTGTTCCGAGGTGTTACTTTCCACTATTCCGAGCCCCCTCCCCTGTATGTGACGGCGTAGGTATAACTCATTAATATGCATAAACTTTCACATGGCTTGAGATGTGGTAGCATCAATGGCCTTTATTGTATACAGTCCCTTTCCTAAATTTTGGGTGAGACACAAGGGCCAGTCCACTTGTTATCCATTTTCCCTCCTTTTCTCTTCTTGTGTCTGAAGTCTTTTAGTAACATCTTTGATCCTACTTCATACATTCCTTAGCAATGAAAATCAATAAATAAATATGCTTCAGTGAAAATATGGATCAAACGGTTTCAGAACGGGACGACAATGAAAATCAATAAATAAATATGCTTCAGTGAAAATTGTGATATACCCACGTAGGCCTATTGTTAAGTCTGACAGAATGAGTATATCAACTGATTATCACACGACATCACACTATTAAATACCTGAATCACGCATGCGCTGCACAACTAATAGTTCCCTATATGACACTCCTCTCTCCTTAATATCTATCTGGTGGTCTTCTATTTTGTCTCAGCTGATACTTATGTCTAGTTACTTCAACCTCTGGTTTCCTAGATATCTCCCCTCTTTCATCTGTTTCGTTCTCTGTTATTTCTCCTTTTTCGCCTGTTTCCTTCTCTGTTTCGTTCTCTCCTTCGGCGTATCTTGCTCTATCTGTACTGCCGCTCTTTCCTCCAGAACTGTACGCTTTTCTTCTTCCTTGGTAGACTGTGTCATTTGTTCATCGTCTATATCACTTTCCCTTCCCCCTGATTTTGTTACTCGCTCCTCTGCTCTTCTTAGATGGTCGATATGTCGTCTCCACATTCTCCCATCGGCTAACTTCACTATATACGATGCCGGTCCCGAACCCTGCTTTATTTGTCCTTTTATCCATCTCTCCCCAGCCCCAAACTTTCTTGCCCACACAACGTTATTTGGCTCAAACCCTCTCTCTCTCGTACTCTTGTCATGCCACTCTTTTTGTTCTTCTTGCTTCTTTCGCACGATCTGCTCTGTAGTTTCCCGAAGGAGATCCAACCTGGTCCTTAGCTATCTCTGCAGAAAAAGACTACCAGGGGACACATTAGTAACAGTGTGTGGTGTACTAACAAAAATGAAGACAATCTATGTTGCCATGTCTGCCCGCTGTTCTTCATTGCTTCCATCGCTCTTTTGAATGACTGCACGAAACGTTCCGCTAGTCCATTTGTTGCTGGGTGATAGGGAGCACTTCGAATATGCTTTATTCCATTATTTAGCATGAACTCTTCAAACTCTTTTGCAACAAACTGAGGGCCATTATCAGACACCAACTGTTCTGGCAGTCCATAAGACGCAAAGATGTGACGAAGAATCTCAATCGTCATTTGCGCTGTTGTACTTGTCATCTCGTACACTTCTGGCCATTTAGAGTGCGCGTCCATCAACAAAAAACACATTTTCCCACTTACTGGTCCCGCAATGTCCACGTGAACTCTTTGCCATGGTCTCTCTGGCCACGTCCAAGGTTGCATTGGAGCCAGGGGTATGGATTGCTTTATGGCCTGAGAACATTCGCATGACCTAACACATGCTTCAATGTCCCGATCTATGTTAGGCCACCACACATGACTTCTCGCCAGGGCTTTCATTCTGGACATACCCGGATGGTTATGATGTAATTCCGATAGGACCTTATCCTGTAACTTCCGAGGTATTACGACTCGCATCCCCCACAGCAAGGTGTGATTTTCCATGGTTAGTTCCGTCTTCTTTAATTCATATGCTTGTAACTCTGCTGTGACCACTTCTGGCCAGCCTTTTTGAAGGTAACTCCGGCATCACCTTGCTCAAATCTCTGTCTTGGCTTTCATTTTGCAACTGTCCTGCAGTTACCGGGAGCGTTTCTATTTGCACCATGTTGAATATGCTAGCTTCTGTTTCTTCTTCGTGTTCTTCACATTTCAATGGCAGTCTGGACAACCCATCCACGTTTCCGTGTTCTTCCGTTGCTCTAAACTTCACGTCATACTGATAAGCTGACAGTACTAGTGCCCATCTTTGTAATCTAGACGCAGCCACCATAGGTAATCCAGTCTTTGGACCGAAAATTAACGGTTTGTGATCCGTTAACAGCAGAAATTTTCGTCCATACAAATACACGTGAAATCTTTTTACTCCGAAGATGATAGCTAAAGCCTCCTTTTCTATCTGTGCATAGTTTCGTTCTGCCTCCGACAACGTCCGTGACGCAAACGCTACTGGCCTTTCCGTTCCCTCTTCACTCACTTGCGTCAACACCGCCCCTACACCATAACTCGATGCATCTGTAGCCAGTCTCAAAGACAACTTTGGATTATAATGTGCTAGAACCTTAGAAGATGTCAACATGCCTTTGGCTGCTAAAAAGGCTTGGCTACATTCTTTAGACCACTGCCATCTACTATTCTTCTTCAGCAATGTGTATAACGGGGAAATAGTTGTCGATAGGTTTGGCAGAAATTTGGCATAATAGTTAACCATTCCTAAAAATGACTTTAATTCTGCCACGTTCTTAGGTTGTGGAACTTTCACCATAGCTTCTATTATGCTTTCGAGCGGGTGCAAACCTTCTGCATCTATTCTATGCCCCAAGAACTCAACAGAGTTGGCCATGAACACACACTTACTTTTCCTCACCGTAATGCCATGGGTCTTCAGACGCTCCAGCACTAGCTCCAGATTCCTCAGATGTTCATCTTCACTACCTCCTGTTACCAAAATATCATCAATGTAGCAAACCGTTCTTGACATGCCTTGTAAGACTGAGTCCATGAGTTTCTGGAAAATGGCGGGAGCCGATGCAATTCCAAACGGTAACCGGGTATACTGATACAGACCCCTGTGTGTATTAATAGTGCACATTTTTCTTGACTCATTATCCAAAGGAAGTTGTTGATACGCATTAGACAGGTCCAGTTTCGTGAACTGTTTCCCCCCAGCTAGTGTAGCAAATAGTTCCTCGGGAATTGGTAAGGGATACTGGTCTACATGTAGGGCTGAATTCACCGTTATTTTAAAATCCCCACATATTCTTATACTTCGGTCTGGCTTTGGAACTGGCACAATGGGTGTGGCCCATTCACTGTGATTGACAGGACAGATAACACCCGTTTTCTCAAGCCGCTCAAGCTCCCTTTCGATCTGTTCTTTTATTGCAAAGGGTACTGATCTTGGTCTACAGAAAACAGGCTGTGCTCCCTCTTTCAGGACTAGCCTTGCTTTAAACGGATGTTCTCACCTAGGTTGTCATTAAACACTCTGGAAACCTTTTACCAAAGCTGCTACCTTTTCTGCTACTCCCTTTCCTTTATTCTCTGTAACCACTTTGCTGTTTATTGTGGGCGGGGTTACCAATGCGTTTATTTGATGCCATTGTATTCTAAATGTCTGTAACCAATCTCTGCCCAACAAACTAGGGCCTCTTCCCGCCACCACAACTAATCTACACTGCCTTTCTTGCTCTCCCAGCCTGACCCTTACCCGCACTTCTCCGCATACCTGTATTCTTTGAGTAGTATAAGTGGCCAGCTTCAATGCAGATTCAGCCAGCCTTAGTTTGGGAAACTTTTTCCGATAGGTATCTTCTGAAATGATAGACACTGCGGCCCCCGTGTCTATTTCCATCATCAACATTTCTCCGTTGATCTCCGCCTTCACCATATATGCGCTCAAGGAGCCCTGTGACTTAAACAATGAACCCATTGTTCCCTCACATAATGTATCTATTACATGATACCGGTGACCTCTGCTCTCGTCTTCACCTTGTTTATCCACCCATTTCAGCTCTTCTCTTTGTTCTGTCTTGCCTTACACTTTGCTTCAATGTGGCCCTTCTTTTGACACCTATAACATACTGCATTTTTAAAACGGCAATGCTCAGCTTGATGCCCCCCCTTCCCACAACGCCAGCAACCCTGTCCCCCTTGTGCCCGACTACTACCATAATCCTGAACCTTCTGTACCTGCCCTTCTGAAACTTTAACCACTTGACTGCTTTTCTGCGCTGCTTCTATGCCTCGAGCGATTTGCACTGCCTTCTCAAAGTCCAGTTCTGGTTCTGACAGTAGCCGCCTTTGTATACTTTCATTTGCCAATCCGCACACGAAACGGTCCCTCAACGCCTCTGCCAAAAATGCTCCAAACGCACACGTACCCGCTAATCGTTTCAGCTCTGCTACATACTCCAAAACCGACTCCCCGTTACCTTGGTATGCAGGTTGAAATGGAACCGTTCGACCACTGGGCAGTCACCAGCTGTTCATACGTCTTATCTCCGGGTACTACCGGATGCAGCAAACTCCTCAGCAACGAATACGTCCGACTGCCAATCATACCGCCACTCGTCTCTCTGTTGGAATCTGGTTCGCGCGGAAATACTGCGCAACTCTTTCCAAATACACTGTGATAGACTCCAGTTCCGACTGGAACTCCGATATTTGGCCTACGGCTATAGCAGCCATCCCACCCTTGTCGCCAATGTGATATACCCACGTAGGCCTATAATTTGTTAAGTCTGACAGAATGAGTATATCAACTGATTATCACACAACATCTCACTATTAAATACCTGAATCACGCATGCGCTGCACAACTAATAGTTCCCTATATGACAAAAATATGGATCAAACGGTTTCAGAATGGGACGCCAATAACTGGATGTCCGTCACGTAAATGGTACAGCCGCTTGTGTAACCGGACAGATGTTATCTTAGACTAACAGACAGCCGGTACGTAATGGTACATAACCGGTACTGGTTACGTAACCGGTAATGTTGCATGGGTTACAGTGTTATAATGAATATGAGTAACGTTTCCGCAAAGTGGAACATGCAGCCTTCACTCCACTAATTCTTTCTTGCACAGGAAGGCTTGGCCCCTCAATCCACAACAAATTACAAGCATCTGCTCTCCACAAAATGGAGCCAGGCTTAAGCTTATAACCATCATGTGGTTGAGACTTGAGATGCCGCCTTATTACATCCTCTTTGCTGCGAGTGCGAAGCTCAATTATGTGTATTCGAGGGGCACGTTCTCATTTTGGTCATTATGTGCCCATGACACAACATAGCTACACTTGACCTTGTGTAAAGGGAAGCACTGCTAAGCCCACATTAGATTATTATAAATGGGACAGTTCACGAGGAATAAATAAATACGGTACATAATTACGCGCGAAATGAGGAAATACGTGGCATGCACGTATGGTATGCGTGCTACTTTAATTAGCATGTAAAGGGCCTGATGAAAGGCACGAGACTCGTCAAACTTTAGCTATAGCTCCGGCTCGCGTCATCGCGTTCCCATACACTCGGGATTGAGGTACGTGGTTTCTGTGCCTAATTCAGAACATGTTGCATCTCTAGCTAGCTGGCATAGTTTCTGCCAGGTCTTCTATACAGGGCAGGGCTATTTTACTATATCAATAAACAACTCCCTCTACATATGTCACTACGCAATGCTTATTGTATACATGTACAGCATACATGACGTTTTCTTATATAGGCCTATATACGAATGTTCGGATTACAATGTATTCATACATTCACTGACGAGCTTCGCGCACACGTCTGTGTGGATACGGTAGTGCTGCATGTATAGCGATAGATTACAGTGTGCGCGCGAGGTGCAGTGTGTAAGCCGTCACTGTGTGTCGCTTTTGTTCGAGATGCCACGATTTTGCCAGTCGCACCCTAGTGCTAGCTAGATGTTCAATTAACTAAGTAACTTCCGGGCAGCTAAATTTAAATTAATACTTCAAAGCAAAAAAGGTACATCGTGCGCGCGCGTGCATAACTATAGAACCGTACTACTTTTGACAGTACAGGTTGTGTTTAAACACATCTGCACTCAATGGGCTATCGTTTGTTCGATTCATTTCTTCCCAGCATCTATGGTGCTCGCGATATACGATATTGATAGGCGTACGGTCTGTTATCTAATCGGACATGTTGCAAAGGGCTTCCTAGTTGAATTTTTCGGTTCCTTTTGAATCCTTTGTTCACTCTTAGAAGCTGACATTCATCCTTCTGAGACGGTGGAAGTGCACTTTTAGCTAGTACCGTATCATACAAAGTTAAATTTAACATGCCTTGTTATCGTAAAGAAGCTACTTCGCCTTACCATAGATTATTTAGAGAAATAATCTATGGCCTTACCGTCGAGTTTTAATACCAAATCAGGCGTTCTAAGTTACCAATAGGCAGCTGTTCGAGTAAATTTGCGTCTTCCGCGTATATAAATCAGTCATCATTAATAAAATCAGCATTTGGGATTGTGGCAGAGAAACGGGACCTAGCATATATTATTTCATATTTTAAGAGACACGTATGCCCTCCACAACTTTCTTCTTACGCACTGAAAATTAGTCTGTCCATCATGATGGCCTGAATTTTTAATTATGCGTACATAATGCTCACTTGGAAAATTTTTATAATATGTGCTAGTTCCCTTTTCGCTGCCATGACCCCCATTCTTCGATGCATGGATAATTGTACACCATGCACTAATTACAGATTAGCACACACACATACACACACACACACAAACACACACACACACACACACACACACATATACACACACACACACACACACACACACACACACACACACCACGCACGCACGCACGCATACACACACGTGTGTACACGCACAGAAACATATTTTGGGTAGACGGAGCGGTGGTATAGCAGTAACAAAGCAACTGCTTTAGAATTCACTTGCAACACGGGCTTTATGGTTCCAAAGAAATACGTCTATGAGAATTTCGCGGAAATAATTACCAACCGATCAACTTAATTAATTCGATAACCAAGGTGGGTGTTACCCAGCAAAAATTTGGGTTTCCCACGCGCTCCAATTCTTTGTTGGCTGTAGCGATTGCTGTTAGTGCGCTGCCTTCCAACTATCATGAAACTGAACGACCGCGGGCACGTATATATATTTATTTATTTATTTATTTTTAAGTTTGAGAAGTTCGAGTACGGAACCAGAAAACGTAACATATATATAAATGGAATTGTTGCGGCGATAGGAAACCAATTTTTTTTCCGCAAGGAAAAAATTGTACGCGCGCATGCATGCATAACAATTCATGCTCCCAGTGATACAATCAGGTAACCGCATGCATTTGAAAAATCGAAATTAGTTGCATCGATCCTGGCAAAGATGCCTTTACGTGTACAAGAGGTTTTTAAGGGTTTATAAGCCTAAGAAACAGCCCTAGACGACATCCAAGCATTTTTATGCCACATACGTATATGGTAGAGTATCATAGGTTACTAAGCCTCTAGTGTGTGCTTGGTGATCGATAAGCACTGCGCCATGTTTTCTGAAAAGTTATGCGTAAACGACGTTCAATATGCTACTATGATGGGATGGGAGTTGAACTTGCATATACTGTACATATGTGTTTTTTTTATTCATATGCACATAATTTTTAGCATTTCAGACTTAATGGCCGCTTCAAACTCGTGCACTAATTATGAACTTTGGTGGACTTCCCTAGCCGTTAGCAGTTCACTGTATGTTGTAGGAATTGCCACATCCATAGTCCTACTAGTGATCCATGCTACATTACTGCACAGACTTACATACAAGTCATGGATTGGGAGGGTACGCAGGACCTTAAAACAGACATGTCAACATTGCACCTCTGTGGATCACTTCATTGGCCGTATTATGACAATCCTACACATCAGCTGCAATGTGGCATACTGCACCTATGCCGTCTACCGACTGTATCAACCTGTAATACGGTGTTTTGACTCAACTATTCCACCGGATATTATATTAGAAATATTGATATCCATTTTCCTCGGTTTTTTCTTTTTCATTCGTTTCCTGGCAACAAACAACGTAGCTTTATTCTGGTTCAGCCCCTACACGATAGTTGATATCTTCACCATCCCAACTGTCTATACAGCATGTGTATTGCATAAGGACTGGATCAATCTGAGACCATTGAGGTTTATATGGCTGATACAGATTTCAGATATTCTCAAATTTTCACGTCGCATTCGTTCAACATCAATAATCGACATAGCCGCAATCCTACTACGTTTCACATGTATTTGGCTAACTGCATCTGGAATAATCTGTGTGTTGGAGACAACTGGTGACCCTTGGAAGGATTTTAAAAATTTTCAAACTATAACGTTTCGCGAATATACGTATTACATTATGGTAACAATGTCTACAGTAGGATACGGTGATTACTCTCCAAAAACAGCCTGGGGGCAGACATTTATCACTTTTTTCATAATTGCCGGTTTGGCAATATTTGCAGTGTCGCTTCCAGTACTAGTAGATCCACTTATACAGTATTACAGAATTATTTCATATATATATTTTGACAACACCAGAATACAACAACATGTGTTAGTGTGTGGTCACATTAATGCCACAAGTGCGCATGAATTCTTAAAAGAATTCTTACACCCTGACCATGGAGATAAACTAACACACGTTTTGTTTATTGATCCAAGGTACCCAGACCCTGATCTAAAAGCAGTTATATCAAAATACAATAGGTCTCACTATCTCCTAGGGTCAGTACTATCCTCCAACACCCTACAAAAGGCAAAGATTAAGGAGGCCAAAGCATGCATCATTCTTGCCAATAGGCATTATACTGATCATGTCGCTGAGGACAGCACAAGTATGTTCTATCTGGTTGCTATCAAGAATGCTCGGGCATCAGTACCTGTCATTATACAAGTTCTCAGTACAACCAGTAAGGATTACATCAGTGCCATTCCAGGTTGGGACCCAGAAAAGGATGTTGTACTCTGCCTGAATGAGCTAAGACTGGGTATGCTAGCACTAAGTGCCTCGTGCCCAGGAGCATCAACATTGGTAGCAAACCTATTCTATGCTTGCGGTAATCTCAAATCAACCAACGGTTGGAAGTCCCTTTACCTTGAGGGTGCAGGTAATGAACTGTACGAGGTGCCCTTCTCTCATTCATTTGAAGGTATGATGTTTTGGGAAGCAGTGAAAGTGTGCTATGACAGGTTGAGTTTGGTGCTAATAGGTCTAAAGAAGGATAGGGCATTCCATATAAATCCATCTAGGTCGGATGTTGTTATTCATCAAGGTACTTTGGGATATTTCATTGGCAAAAGCTTTGAATCAGTCCAAATTGTTAGTACATATTGCATCAAGTGCCATGACCATCGCACGTGCAAGTGCAATGACATTACCACAATACCAAAACCAGATGTACAATTACAGTACTTATGTGCAACCACGTGTATGGCTGACAGTGACACAATCAATTCACCACAATTCTATATGCTTCAACCCCAGCAGTTAAGCACATGCATACTCACAGACTATCAAGTGCTTCGCAACCATATCATTTTATGTGTGTTTGCTCTTGATTATTCAGCAAAGCTTGGGCTGCATAATTTTGTAGCGCCACTTCGAAGCAAAAACATACCATCATCAGAGCTAAAGCCCATAGTAATTGTGAGCCATGGACCATTTATTGAGAAGGAATGGCTTGATCTGTGTTCATTTCCACTGCTGTATATCATTCATGGGTCACCATTAGATTGGAAGTGCCTTTCCAAAGCCAGCATACAACAATGCAGTTCCTGCTTCTTGGTAACAGCTCCTGCAAGCAGCTATATATTGGACCATGGATTGCATGATAAAGAGGCAATCCTGTGCAGCCTTAGCCTTCAAAAGAAACTGCAAAACTCATCAGTGCTTGTGGTTACTGATTTGGTTCAAGATAGCAACGTTCAATTCCTTGATTTTTCAGATGAGGATACCGAAGGAGAGCTATATCAATCTGAACCGTTTGCCTGGGGCAATGCATTTGCAGCCTCTGTGTTCAATTCTGTAACAACAACAGCCTACCATCGACCAGGAACCATAGAGCTGATCAGCACATTGATAAGCCCAAAACATGATGACTCATCAAGGATACTTCCAATCAGGCTTAATTATGGTTCATATGATCAATTCTCTGAACTGTACGTACATCTTTTAGAGCAGCAGGTCATTTGTATTGCCTTGTATAGGCAATGTCCTCAGAACCCTATGAAGAGTTATGTGATTACAAACCCAGCTAAAGACCTGGTACTTGATCGAACAGACACAGCAATTGTTATTACGCCCTGTGTTTGGACATCACACACGTAGATCACGATCAACTGCCATTTGTACATTGATGATGTCAACTTAATGTCTATATGCATATTCTAAAGTGAATTTGTGTATGTGCAAGTATTGTAGTGCACTTTTTTTTTTTAACAAAATGTATAACGATCTAACCTGTATCGGTAAAACTTTTAGAATTACATGTAGCCATTTTCCCCAACACTCACCAGCCCATGCAAGCAGACTCATCACTAATTTTATGTATGCAATAGGGAGTCCTCTCTCACTTGACTATATACGTCATATATTGTATATGCATTCAAGTTATTACATGGCCTGGTGGGTACTCGTGGTGTTTGCTAAAGCTGTCAGAAAGTATGGCTCACGGATGGAAGGGCATTATGTAACATTATGAGGCCCAGTTTGATATTTCAATGGTATCAGTCATATTAACTGGATTGCATTGGACATCAATGCTACTTTCCCACCGTCAGAAGGATGGCAGTGGGTTTGGCCAGTGATCATACTGACAATATCAAAGATTATGTTTGAAGCTCACTGAGTTCGAGACATATAGAGAATTGCAATGTTGTATGCAAAGGTACTGCATGGTAGACAAGACTACATAGCAATGCAATAATCATTTATCTGGAATGACCCAATTGCAGTTTCGGCCTGTCTCATACAATCGACAAAGTGAATCACTGAGTTTGTTTTTGGCTTCAAGTTCTTGATATCTGCGGTATAGTTGAAGAGCTGTGCGTGAATCTTCAGAACTGTCATGAGTAATTTCTTGAATTCTAATTCCTGTGAAAGTTTGAAATAAAGAGTAAAGCATCTGCAGGGTAGTGTGACCTAATATTAACTAGCAATAATGAAACAATTGCCTTACCAAGAACCAGAAATGCATTGGTGTACATGTACTGCATGCATATTGCAGTAACTTATGTCCATAATAAAACTTAGCTACATTGCATATCCCCAAAAAAGCTTAGAAAACATGAAGTTATCCTTAAGTTATGAACTGCCAACTCCTCAGTCTCACCAAGAAAAAACCAAGCCAGAAATCGTAGGGAGATCAACCTTTGCTGTGGCAGATGAAACAGCTCTACAGTGTCAATCACATTCTCTGATGGAACCTGAAAAACGTATACAAATTACAATCCAACTGACAGACACCGAAATACATAAGCTACATGTTACACATGGACATGCATGTACACGTATTGTATTTATCATTTCTGTTCTCAAGCAATACTCTCTAATATACACTACTGAGAAGGCATATATGATCTACATGTACATGTACAAGTAGATGTACATCCAGTTTGCCATTAACGATCATGTTGGCTGACTGCATTAATGCAGCACACTTATAATGTAATATGTGCAGAGCGAATCTCCTTGAACACACAAACCCGAGTAAAATTACTGTACATACATACCAGTAGATTAATAACTCGAAAGTCCTTTTTCAACCCATGTCCTACAAACTTCACACCAATCTCAAGAAGATAAAGAAGTTTCAGGTAGGTAGTTTTGAGGGTTGTGAGATGTTTGGAGCTCACAGCAACATCCAAATCTCCTGGCTTTATTCCAGAAAATTCAGTTAAATAGTCCACTACCTAATAAGTTAGACAATAATATGATAATCTGACACATGAGCATGTAAGAATTCCATGGAATTAAAACACCATGATAATGCCAATTACACAAAGCATTACAACATACATGTACATGTATGGAACCTGATCTTACAGTATGCATAATAGATACCAACAGTACGTACATGTACATGCAGCTGTAACATTTACCTGCTCTGATGATTCAATATAGTCATCAATGAATGGTGTACCTTCTAGAGATCCCTTCCTGTTAATAAACAAACCCCGTAATACATTACAGTGGCGAGAGAAGGCCACTGATTAGTAAATTCTAGCATACAGACACGCACATGTATTCACAGGTGGACTATGGTGTAAAGTTAAGGAATGGATAATAGGCAGAGACTGTCAACATACCCCCGCACCACAGTAATTCTTGCAACACTCATTTGGCTTGGTTTGAGTGTTGTGTGTGTTCCATCACACTTCACTTCTGCCTCTTCCTACAGGATACAATATGCATCATTACAACTAAAGAACTTAACAGAGCCAAGAGCCACCAATTTGTAACCACTAATTGCACCTTTTATTCTCAGAAATTTACATGTAAATTTTAAAAAGATGAATCTGTTGAATTATAAAGAACAGAATGTTGTACACATAAGAATAATCTCAAATTGCATGATACAGTGCACAATCTGAATGTACATGTACATTGGGCCTACAAAAACGGGTCAAATACGTTTTGAAAGACACTAGCACCTGCAACTACAGCTGGCCCCACCTGCACCCTAACTCTACATCCTAGGCCAACATTCATTTACTAGGACAATAGAGTCATGGGCACGTTTGTAATATCTGAAGCATGTCTGCCAGGAGCAGTGTCAACTTCCATGCAAGCAGCAGTTGTAGTATACTGGGAGCTTGATCTAGTCTCGAAAGTACATGTACAACCAGCAACTTAACATTGCCATTGGGTCATTTTCAACCTGGGTGGCATCACAATCAAATCACTCGGTAGAATTGAATAACCATTTATATAAATTTACTCGTTACCACGATAGCGGTACTTTCGTGGAATTTAGTAATTATTTATATTTAACACAACAGCCATACTTTCATTACACATTCTAAACGATAGCTATGCATACATGCTTGTTCGCTAATTCTTTGTAAATAGTGTACAAGTGTGGCTAGTAAACAATATTGTAGTCAGGCAAGCCACTTGAACAAAGTGTAGGCCGGCGCGCGCGCGCACACACACACACACACACACACACACACACACAAACATGTAAATTTTATATGCAAACAGATGTGACAAAAATAGGACATCAATAATACACATAGAACATACATTGTGCACATATGTGCATTATGAACTGTATGTCAATCAATGGGTAAAAAATTACAACAATCCTCGCCATGCACACATACACCACACAAAAAACTGGCACCACAGTACCTGGTTCACAGTCACAAACTCAGCATCAATTCCAACCAGATCGCCTTTAACAAGGTGCTCTGAAATTCCTAGTGGTATAAATGTAGCTGGAGACTGCATAGGTCTAGGGCTATGTGTCTCTGCCAACAGCACTGTCTCATCAATCTTTGCTGTGACTACATGGAGGCATACGAGGTGATCAGAAGGCCAATTAAAGCTCATCATTGTATTGACATCCTAACACCAAAGCTCTTTCATGCAAGGAACCACAATCATCTTTTGTGTTCCAACCAAGAAATTACACAAAAGAAGGCACATGCTACTGAGAGAAACATAGCAAATCTGATTACTACTACAGAGAATACATGTACCCTTGTCAAGTGAGGTGTAAGCTAAAGTAGATTATGAGACAGAATAATGAAGTGTTGCAACACAGCTTCACAACCTAGCCTCCACAACACTTTGTACATGTACAAGCATCCTGCATGCAACACAGCTTCACAACCTTGCTTTCCTTAACCTCCACAACACATACAAGCATTCATGCACCACTCCAACCCATGATCCATCTACATGTACTTACGTTGCTTTGACCATCGCACAATCCTACTGCATACCTGTGGTATCAAAATGCTGCTCACAGCCCCTCTGAACAAAAATAAGTATACAAGGTGTAAGCCACTCCAATGGAAAAGCAGCTGCTGAGGACTGGTGGGCCAGAAAGATGATATTAATAACAGACCACACAACATACATTGTACACAATGACCTGCTTTCAAGCCAAAATCCAAATCTGTTATAATGAGAAGACGTACATCTACATGTATTTGCGGATGTGCAAACATTGCATGTACATGTACATGTAAAGCATGCTAGAAAAAGTAACTAAACGGAATTTTTACAAACAATTTTTAACGTAACCCTGGTGTCTGTTTAAATGTATGTACAGGTATATTATATTTTAAAGCCATATGAAGTATGCATGTGTCCAGCAACCATGGGAAAAACTTTATTGTTAAAAAATTATGACCATAGATGTCAATAGTTGATTGGAAGGCGTCTGTACTTGTGGTAAACCACAAAACTACAGGTTATTAACATTGAAGCCCAACTAGTACATGGTTACCCTCTGGTTACCCTGACATTACTATCCTCTGGTTACCCTACTACCCTCTGGTTACCCCCTGGTTACCCTGACGTTACCCTCTGGTTACCCCTCATAAGTTAACGCCCCGCATCATGTGACCACTACCAGTAATCACGTGAGATATTTCGAATACAAGTTTTGAGGTGAGAATTAGAATTTCTGATTGTGCTTGCTTGATAGTGCGCTTGAGTCTCTTGTGCTACATGTATATCTATATACATGTATATGGATATTTGGAGTTAAGCACGTACTGCCAGCTAGCTATTAGGACCCTAGCATACGGGAAGCTAAAACTCACAAAGCAGGATCAAGGGGAGGAGACAGTAAGCACACTGACCAGGGGATACAGGGACCTGGGGAGGAGACAGTAAGCATGTTCCTGGCAAGGCTATACTACGGGGACCTCATACAAGGTCTGCCCGACTTTGTTGTCCATGACACATGTTGGCCCCTCCCACCAGAGGACCGTTGGCTATGTTGCTATGCATGCATTTCTACCTGAGTGAGTCATAAATCAACCTAAGTGATACGTAAGTTGTGACCTAGATTTATCCTATCTGATTGCATTTACATATATATATACATCTGTGGGGGCAGCAGCTTATGCTGCTGAATGTAGGAAGCATGCTGCCAATGACACCAGGTGACAGGAGTGAGGATGGTTGTGTATCTCCTTAGCTGTGGAAACATATGGCAAATGGGGGAAGGAGGCTCAGAGTGTTTTTTCCCGGCTTGCTTCCCTGCTTTTAATCAGCTAGGCCATCCCCAAACCCAAAATGTTGAACAAAATCTATGGCCACCTCAACATGTCATTGGTGAGGTTTGTGGCAAGGGCCATCATGGGAAGGGAAGCTGTCCAAGGGTAGGTTAGTGGAACAGTAGGGTGATTAGATGTGTTTGTAAGTAGAACTGTAAAATAAATAGTATAGCAATAATGTGTCTGTATTATTGTACATGCAATAATAATAATAATAAAATTGTTCCGTTTGATAATACTTTTCCTAAATCACGTGTTCACACTTGCATGGGAGGGGGGGGGGGGGGGGGGGGGGGGGGTCTATAATGCTCCTACATGTAGGTGGATCCTAGGTTTCACCAACAAGTATGGGATCAGCCTAGGATCAGCCTAGATCGAAGATACCGGTATGATCAACCTAGGTCGAACCTACCTCTGATGCACCATACAGTATATCCTGTTTCCAAGCAGACATGCACAGTGTACTTTCAATACAGACATCACGATCAATTTTATGAAACCAAGAGCATACATCCCATTTCTCTTGGCACATGAGGGTGCAGTAATGCCCCCTCCTGCCTCCCCCCCCCCCCCCCCCTTTCCCCACTATTACCCTCCCTTGCTCTCTTTACAACCCCCGCAGGAAAAAAATTGAAATAGTACTTTTCAAGTCGAAATCACAGAAATGAAAGAACAGTGGGAGGGTATGGAGCCAGAAGAACACACAAGGCTAATTCACACACAGACACACACGCACGCACGCACACGCACACACACACACACACACACACACACACACACACACACACACACACTAGTAGGCAATAAAGTTCACGTACACATGTACATTCAAACATGTACGTGTAAGTGTACCTGCTGCATAAAGTAAGGGAACAAGTGGGTTAGGCCTTATGGCACATGTGAGAGCTCTAACTAGTGAGAGGCCAAGACAACCATTGAGGTCTCCAATACCTTCAACTTGGAGGCATTCTCACAGATGGCAAGGTGAGTGGCTAGTCATGAAAGGGGACTCACAGCCTCATGGCCCATGTACATGTTAAATACCTATCACTGAACAGCTGAATACATTCTACTCCTCTGATGTCATTGTCTGAGTGTTTTCTAGTGTACATGCCACTTCCATAATTGTGTGGGAATGTACATGTACATGTAACAACACTCCAATGTAGCAATTATCAATCATGCACACACACACACACACACACACACACACACACAGCTTACTCTCCGAGTATGAACACTACACTGTAACTGCAAGCACATGCATAAGTACATCAGTAGCATGACAAGTACAGCACAGCTCATTACCACATGTATAAATACATCTTAATTGTTACGGCTTCATTGTTACACAATGCAGTCAATGTGCTCAAAGAGTGTTTGCTGATAAATGTGTAACAAGCCATGCAGTGCAAACAGTACCTGTACGTATAAGAAGCTTACCTCCTCGATTGGAGTTATAACAAAGTCATTAAAAAGGTACCATTGAGACTTGGGTTCTTGCTGAAGAGAAATAAAGGCACAGTGCCCAGAGATTGGGTCATGGACATGAAAAGAACTTAGTCAGCACATGCAGGTGAAATCAAATGGGAAATCTTGACAGCACAGCTCATAAGTACATGTAAAGGGTTCATGTACAGTGTGAAGAGTACATACCATTCAGTACAGTACAGTATACAAGCAATTTTGGCACTAAACACTCTGATCACCATACCCTCTTGTGCTCATGTGCTGCAGGTCCAACCTTGATGCGAGCTATGAGGTTCCCAGGTCCCTCCATCCACTGCTCCTTCACATAGCCCACCACCATTGCCAGGTCGTATATGGCTGACTGTGGAAATGTAAAAGCTAGACACCATCTTCACGCACATCTCCAGAATTGTGTGTGCTTACAGATGTATTTGACATACATGCACATGTATATGGATTATTGTATCTGTGCAGTGATCAAAGGATTACCTTCCCAGTGGGCCTCCTAAAGTCCCCGTATTGCAATCATTTGTCAGAGTGAAGGATTAAGGAATTAAATGAATTCAACAAACGTCATTTTTAACCTGAATTATCCTCATGCTAAACATGTCATTAAAACCTGCAAACATACATGTACATGTACATGTAAGCTGCATTTGCACGAAGCAGGCTGTGTTCTCAGATGTCTAATGCAGTAGCATGATAAGTTACTATCTACATTACAAAATAAGGCAGTGTGCCAAGCCTTGCACATACATTGTATCACTGTCTGACTAGTGAAGACTATAAGTGCATACATGTACTGTATATTCCGGGGCTATGGGTGTTACTTGAAATTAGTCCTACACCTAGAATAAAGGAATGAGGTGAAGAAAACTGGGTACAAGTCTGGGATATGGGTACAAGTCTGGGATATGGGTACAAGTCTGGGATATGGGTACAAGTCTGGGATATGGGTACAAGTCTGGGATATGGGTACAAGTCTGGGATATGGGTACAAGTCTGGGATATGGGTACAAGTCTGGGATATGGGTACAAGTCTGGGATATGGGTACAAGTCTGGGATATGGGTACAAGTCTGGGATATGGGGACAAGTCGTCTGGGATATGTCTTTTAAAATCAGGTACATGTGGTGCTCTAAAATTGATGTTTTTTATGGAGCCTGAAGGTGCGCCATTTCATTTTTGTCAAAGAGCTACAGTGTATGGAATATAATCATTGGGACACATTAGACTCTGACCACATTTTACTGATTTTCATGACAGAGTCGAATAAATGTTCTGAACAACACTATTATTCATGACGACATAACACTAATTAAAGCACTGAAATGAAAGCAGTCATAAAAGAAGGGTTCGTGCAGCAAGTGCTGCTCCATGATAACTTGAAATACAATGGTGGATAAAGGCAAAACGAATCTAAAGAAGATTTTAATATAATACATGCACTTATAAATTGGAAGTTGTTAAGCTGCACATTAGCTGATCGATTTTCCACATTGCGATATTGTGGCATGTTTAAATGCTGGTCATAATGAAGCCATTAACATTTACATGGACTTCCCAGGTGCTGCTGCAGACTTTAATGTGGGTGTAAAAAATTTACATATGAAATCAAATCATGTCCTCATATTCAAATAATGATCAACTGTGGACAACAAAAAGATTTTATACCAATTAACTTGAGTGAAAATTGCCCGTTCATTTCAAATTCAAATTCAATTGGTACATGAACGTTTCACAAAAATCACGACTACACTACACGTACATGTATCGTAAATTCATAATTAGACATTGCAGCTACTAAAGCACATGACACCAACAAGGAAGTAAAAATAATTGTCACTGAAGGTGTCCTTTGGACCAAACAATACATACAATGTTTTTTTTTTAGTAGACCAATCGTTTAAATTTCAGTGAGTTGAATACTATAGTAATGAACAACACTACTGTTCATGACAGTTAACAGGTAGCGCATGTGACATTAATTATTTCATATGAAAACATGTAATAGCAGTCACAAAAGAAGGGTTTGTGCAGCAACAATGCAGCTTGTTACAAGGGTGAATGAAGGCACAAAGGAACGGATCATGGATGCAGAGGGTTGTAGCTGGTCATATCTATCTACAACTGCATCAGTTAATGCTAAGCAAAGTATGGAGTCACGGTTAGTTTAGAAAGTTGTTCAGTTTACACAAGGTAAGAGGTGTATAAAGATGGTAATGAGGCAAAAATTGTTAAGATTGTATTTCTGAAAACCAAAGACAATATTAAAATGAGAATTTGTGTATTTAGAGGTACAATTCAACATAGAAATTTTGGATGCTGTACAAAATTAAATTATGGTCGAATTGAAATTTAAAGTACCCTCTCTTGAGATTTGTGACTAGTTGTTAAGCTGCACAAGGTTCATTTCTACAGCCAACATAGCTGATAGATTTTTTACACATTGTGGTATTTGCGGCATGTTTTCATAATGAAGCCATTAATGTTTACTTCCACAGTGCGCTGTCGTGGACTATAATTCAAACTAAAACAATTGCACAGAAATACCAGCATATGGTAATTCGTCAAAGGTACGCAAATGCTTGGGTCGTTGAGGACTGCAATCCAAACTTGGGTTGGTATGTTGGTTTTTTGTTGTAGCCCTAAATAGAAGCCGTGGCATCTAATTGCAAGTTTAACGCACATGTAATGTACACGTAGTATTTTATGATCAGATCTGCAGTTAATTTGACGAAACCAACTACCTGTAACCCAGGAACCTCAATAAGTTACAGTAAATACTGTGCGCAAATTGCATCAATGCACACAAACAGAGCAGTGATTATATATAACCTTTTGAGATGAAGACAACGGCTCATGTGAGCTTGCACATGCATTGTGGTGATATTCTACAATGTTGAGAGCTTTGTCTTCAGAGATGGCTATTTCCATTGACAGTGGCACCCAGGCCCCGCCTTCCTGTCCTGCCTGATGGGACTTCCAGAACTCCCAGTCTTGTTCAGTTTCTACTTGACAGTTAAGCGACAGCACGTATGGAAGTGTGCAAAGAGATTTCTGGTGGGTCTGTAGGGACACAATGCAGTGAAATCGTTTACACAAGCCCACTTGGTACTTGCTTGTTTGCACACATCAAACACTGCACTGCATATGGTTTATGGGTTTATATTAACACCAATGAGCAACAGATGCAGATATTAACTTCATGCCGATAGTGTAACATTCCCCAGATGACTTTTCCGTTGAATTCTGTACATTTAAAACTGTGTTATTCAGCTTGCTAATAATGCATTTAAGGTAAGCCCGAGGAATCATTAGACATGTTCTATAATACTGACAACTGCACATCAATTCTACAAGCCACATATACATGTACATACATGTAAGAAGTTGGGGTGGAAGCAAATAGGACCAAGAACGGATGTGGATATTATTTACACATCCATTGGAAAACTGGCCGTGTAGAAGCCAATACACAAAACCAGGCTTGTGAAACCATTATAAAATTAAATCAATTTCAAACCCACATAAAACAACCCATGTCCTTCATATTTTCAGCACTTACATGTACATGTATTGCCACATCGGTTCTGTATATTATTCAATTTTTACACACTATGAGCCCTTTACACTAGTCCATACCAACACTTGCTAACCTTCAGGGTTAAAAAAACACGAAAAACTGAATGAAGGAGTGTCTCTCCAGCATTAAAATTGCAACGTACTCGAAAGAGTCCTGTTGAATTTTACTTAATCTTTAATCTATTTACATCCTTAATTTAGGATGGAAATCCTGAATTAAGGATGACTTTACGCCGCTCATATCAACTTCAATTCACATCATATAGGATATTTTTGGCGATACTAAGCTTCTATAGGCTTTCATCTAAACAGTGCTAGCTAATTAGTCGTTATTTCCTTCTACTTTTTCTCTGACTTTGATTGTAAGCGGAATTTAAAATGTTACACAAAGCCTAAACAGTGGTTTTACTTTGGAAAAAAAAAGATATAACGACTAATTAGATAGCGCTGTTTAGATGAGAGCCTGTAGAAGCTTACTATCCCCCAAAATATCCTATACAACGTGAATTGAAGTTGATACGAGCGGCTTAAAGTCATCCCTAATTCAGGATTTCCATCCTAAATTAAGGATGGAAATAGATTAAAGATTAATCAAGATATTGATAATCAAAGTTAGAGCAATTTTCCCTGTCGTTTCGTGTCCTTCTACATGTACATGTATATATTAAAAGACTCCATTCAATGGCTAAAATATAGAATGGCGCAAAATGACCGGGAAATTGCTCCGACTTTGATCACCAATATCTTGATTATAGATTTAGTAAAATCCAACGATCTGCAGAATCCAATAGCAACAGGACTCCTTCAAGTACGTAGCAGTTTTGACACTGGAGAGACGCTCATTCATTCTGCTCTATGTTTTTTTAAACCCTGAAGGTTACTGAGCATTGCATTGGCATGGACTAGTGTAAAGGGTTCATAGTGTGTAAAAATAGAATAAAATACACAACCGATGTGGCAATATGTGCTGAAAATAGGAAGGACGTGGTTCATTTAAGATATGTGGGTTTGAAATTGATGCTACAAGTAGTTTAGTGGTTTCATTGAAAAAAAACACAAGCCTGGTTTTGTAATAAAACGTCCCATACAGGGTGTATGTACACCTGTACATATCAGTCCATACAAGTGATTACACTTACATGTACATGTACACATACATGCACGTTCATAGAAGACAATACACCTACACTTTCATGTACATGTACATGTACATGTAGGTGGATACCTGTGCATGTAGGTACATACACGGCCAGTTTTCCAAGCATCTGCAGTATGTCCGCTGTAGACCCCAAAAATAGATTCTGCTACCCTGTATGAGGAATCCTGATTTCCCATGGCATCCAATTGTGTGGAACAAACTAGTAAATTTTGGGAAATTAGTCCTCCTCATGGCTAAATCACCACCTTTGGGTAGTGGATCTGCTTGGGATATGCGGAAAACTGGCTGATACAAGTACATGTACACTGTATGTACATGTATGTACACGTAGGTCCATAGAAAGGTCGGTAAGTGTACTATGCTGACAACAAAAATGACATGATACACATATACAAGTATGAACTGCTTTGAAAATGCATTTGGAGATGATTTTATGTGTATATGTAACTAATTCCTTTGCATACATTGTACCATGAGTATAAGTATAAAGATACTGATTACACCATATTAACACCATCACCACCACCCCCACATGTACACGTTAGTTCCACTGTACACTACATACTCACAGTGGCCATGTATTTGCCACACTTCTCACACCAGGCAGGTGACTGCTGGTGTTTACAAATACTGTACTCAAGGATAGTCCCGAAAGTATGCTTTTTATGACTGGATCCTATAGAACAGAACGATAACCTTGTTAACCACACATGGACAAACCCAACTCCATCACCACATAACCTGTTAGAACACTCACCAGCAGTGTGCGGGTAACAGAGCGAAAACAAAAGCTCTGTGCTAGTTCTTTCAGTTTTCAAACCACATTGACAGCACGTGTGCGTCTTCACCTCGCAACCAAAGAGACGCTCAATCATAGACTGACTTGACCCAAGGGAAGAGTGGTCAGGTTGCATCTCCTACAGACAGCACATTAACAATAGGCAATAAAACAAGATGCCAACTAAAAATTATCATATGGTGCATTTAACTAAACTTAAATACTAAAAGTCATAAATACTGAAGTACAAATATTGCTAAACAGGTATTCATCACAATGGCTCTATACTCCTCGGAGGATGGTTCTGGCATTCACTCTTATCCAGCAAATGCTTACAATAGAAAACAGGTCGCAAGATGCCTGTGATGGCTTTGGCAGCGACTAGTGTAATGCAAGCCTAGCTGTGACTTGTGCCAGAAAAAAAAAAAGAAGTCTCTCTACCCCAGGCCCCATACAAGTTAACTGCCAAGGGGGTTGAGACCCACCCACCCTAGAGCTAAGCACTTGTCATTATTGGCCTGCTGTTTCCTGCTCTCTCCTGCCTCAAGGACTGCACCAACCATTGCTCCATCTTCAGGTAAGGTTGAAGGATTTAGCAGTGAGACAACGGTTATGTCCAAAGCAATAAGCCTTGCAAGGTCCGAATTCTGCACCAGAATATCAGCAGGTCGTGACAATGAATGGTCAGGAAAGGGCACAGCGCCTGCTTCAACTTGGACTGAAGCGTGCGCACAATTGAGGAGCTGCACTAAAGCATCCCTGAGTGCACCAGCAACTACATTTGCATGTGAACGCATGGTATCCAGGAGAGTCCAGGCTGTGGGCAGGGCAGAAGGCACACTGAGAGTCCTAGGAGGTATCTAGGCCCAGCCACCACTTGAAAGCTATCCGGAATTCCATTGGGTCAAGATGTAGACTAGGGATGTGGAGGAATAACTGAAAGCTAGGATGTCGCGTGTGGGGGGCTGAAACTGATGGCAGCCTAGCCTTGTTAGCAGGGGAGGATTCATCCAAGAGGCCTTGCAAGCAATATTCATTCACCTTCGATGACAGAAACTTCAGACTGATGACAGGTGGTGAGACCACAGAATTGACAGAAAGCTTCTCGATTGGAGAAACATGAGAACTGAAGTGGTCCAAGGCATATGTCATCTGTATCATAAACACCAGAGGAACAGATGGAAGCAATAAACACTGAGGTTGAGTGAAGGGACAGTGAGTGCAACCCTAGACCACCACTGTTGAGGCCAAGCTGGGCCTGACATCATGCCTCATCAGAGGCTGCAAAACCTATACAGCAGCAGCTGGTGGACGACATCATCAAACAGCTTGGAAGTGTCTAATACCGAATTGGTTGGAGTTGAGCGAGCCAAGTAACTTAACTTGCAAAAACTATCACACAAACGAAGTAGAGTTAAAGCCACCTGTGGGTCTGTGACAGCAACATCAATCAAGCGGAGCAGACATTTGAGAGCTTCAAGACATTTTGAGGCAATAAAGCTTGCACAGTACACCTGCATACATGAATATAATCTCCTATTGGGCACCCTAAGATCTCAAAATGAGGCAAATGGGAAACATTAAGCGATGAAAAAGAGGAGATATCATTTGGGCAGTAGAGTTCACACTTAAGACACTGACATATAGGCCAAGAAGTGGTCCTAACTCCTCTATAAAGGACACGGATCTACATGTAAAAATGGAATATTTCATGCCTGCTAAGATGCCATCATCAAGATGCACCCACCTCTACTAGTATTAAACTTACATATACTGTATCTAATTTTCTTTTTTTGTAGATTAACGTAGTTTTCCATGTCCACTAAATCACAAACACCATTCACATACGAGTACTGCGTAATACAATGTACAGTATGCAAATCAAAGTGGTGTTAACTACGGGCAGCTTGGTCTGAGAAGTCATTCAGATGTGCAGCAGGGCTTACTGAACGTGAAGATGCACATATCCTTTGTTCGTATGTACACACAGTTATTGAATATTCCATCAAAATGCACGATGCATCGCTGTGGAACCAAAACAAACCTGGTTAAGCTGCTGGAGTATAAATCTGTTCCACTTCTGAATGAGTTTCCCCAGGTTGGCACTCATCTCCTCCTCCTCTCTGCTGATGAGCAGACCCAGGGGACCCACGTCTTTGAGAGTCCTGAAGGCCCTCAGGAAGTTGGTGGCCTGGCAGTTCCTCCCCTCTGCCCTGTCCAGCATCCTAAACAGGAAGCCCAGCTCGCAAGCAAGGCACAGCTCCCTGGCACACAGGTGGTTCTGCATGCCACAGCGGGTGGGCTCCAGGAAATAGAAGACCTACGGTAACATATGTCATGTGATGCACAATACGTGCAGATGTGCTGTGTGGAAGGCTCATACATGTAGCATGTTAATAAACGGTCGCGTTTTTCTCATATTTACTATTACAGTGTACCAAAGAAAGTTAGACAGACCACAGTAGTACATTTTGTACGTGCATACACGTGAACTGCACAAGTGGACCTCAATTTTGCAAAACGGGTGAATTGGAAAGAAACAGTTTGTGCAATGCACATTTGCATGTGTCAGTTACAACATGATACCTCTGTGCCCTTCAGGTCCACCAAAAATGGCAGTCTGCATATATGGACTTACCTGAAGCATTGAATTGCAGTACGCATTGGGAATGTGGATTTCAAGACCAGCAAAGTCTGTGTCATTGTAGTAGGCAAAATCAAAATATTCAACACCTGAACAAAGCAAAGAAGAATGCTAGTACCATGGTGCATTGAGGAACACTAGCCAATACAAACACTGGCAACTGATGGCATGTAATGCTTAGGGCTAGAAGGCACAAAAAATATCTAAATAGTGTTCCATACAGAACTAACATCACAATACATTGGCTTCATCGACACCACAAGTCTTATACATGTCTCTGCAAACCATGAAAATCCCCATCGTGACATGTACACACCCACTGCACTCACACCATGTAAACAATCTCCCCCCTCACACTTCACACACAAACCATGTATATACTCACTCACACAATATACACCCCTCATCTCACACTGGTCATGTATACACCCCTTCACACTCACACCACATACATTGTAAACCTCCCCACATATACACCTCACACTCACATCATATGCAACCCCCTCACACTCACACCATATACACCTCACCCAATTTGGAGTACTTCATTTCAACTTGCCTATACTTCTTGGGAATTAATGACAAGATATTATCTTCTGCAAATGATTCTAGTAAGCGCATATGAGAATGAGGTGAGACGTTACCTCTCATCATGGGTGACTCCGGTTCATTGTCAGCAGCCAGGTCGTAGGGCACTTGGTTGTGCGTCATGTTTGGGGGACGGGGCACATACCCAACAGATTGGCTGACCTTCATCTGGGAGTACAACCGCGGGTCAAGTGAACGTGGAGGTCTTCTATAGTTATGTGTGTGTATGTATGTGTGTGTGTGGTTTGTGTGAGTGTGTTATGGATTACAACATACAGGCACCCTAATAAAGAAAGTTGCAAAATACATGATGTTGTACACCTATACATGTACATAAACAGTGCATGTACATGTACATTATGCACTTAAGGCAATTTACCTTCTTTTGAATTTGGAGTTAGCTACTGGCCAGTCTGATAGCAGTCGTCCATTACTGGTCATAAAGAATACAGAAAGCCTCAAAGATAATGTTGTAACCAGACACATTGTTACCTACTCCTAACTGCAGAGACAATGAATACATTGTAATCCACACATCTCCCTGAGCACTTCCACACACCCCTAACCCCCCAAACTATGGTCATACCTGCATGTCCCTCCCTCTCCCTCCCCTCTAATTTATTAGGCATACATGCCCCTCCCCCTCTCAAAGATCAACTGCCGCTTCCCTCCCCATAGGTCACTGCCCCTCCCCTTCCCATAGGTCACTGCCCCTCCCCTCCCCATAGGTCACTGCCCCTCCCCTCCCCATAGGTCACTGCCCCTCCCCTCCCCATAGGTCACTGCCACTCCCCTCCCCATAGGTCACTGCCACTCCCCTCCCCATAGGTCACTGCCCCTCCCCTCCCCATAGGTCACTGCCACTCCCCTCCCCATAAGTCACTGCCCCTCCCCTCCCCATAGGTCACTGCCCCTCCCCTCCCCATAGGTCACTACCCCTCCCCTCCTCATAGGTCACTACCCCTCCCCTCCCCATAGGTCACTGCCCCTCCCCTCCCCATATATCACTGCCCCTCCCCTCCCCATAGGTCACTGCCCCTCCCCTCCCCATAGGTCACTACCCCTCCCCTCCCCATAGGTCACTGCCCCTCCCCTCCCCATAGGTCACTGCCCCTCCCCTCCCCATAGGTCACTGCCCCTCCCTCCCCATAGGTCACCTGCAGCGAGACATGGGTACAGATGCCAGACATGCAGAAGCAGAGGATGCATCGTCTAGACTAAGGAAAGGCACAGACTCCACCTGAAGAGAGACCAAAACAGTAAGTGTGCATACAAGCATGGAGGATCACTGATTGTCATGGATCGATTACCTAAACCACATCTACATGTACATAAATGTAAACTATCCAAACCATGTTCAAGTAATAGACCCTCAACTACATGCAGAGGTGGGGGCACATCTGGAGGCCAGACATGACAGCATCGAAAGGCAGCCAAGAGGATGCTACAGTACATGAGCCTTTGCTATCAGATCCCCCATAACACATTTTTGAAGGGTAGGTCATTACTGGACATACATGTACTGTAAAGCAGTAGTAGAAGATGCCAAAACAAATCTACACCCCTCCCCCTCTCCCCCTTCCTCTCCAATGTCAGGGGTGGATTCAAAAATGGAGGTGTTGATTACTGCTTTTCTAATGTAATTCATTACATGACCCATCCCCCCCCTTGGATCCACCACTGACTTTTAATTTTTGAAGTGAATTATTATCTCCCGAGGTTAACCTCATGCATGCACATGTACATCAATAGGATAACAGTATCAGACATACTGAAACATGTGCACACATCTCAAGGTTTGTCTCATGTACATAAAATATTACACACCTCCTCCATACATGTACAGACCCACACAATAATGTGTACATGCACATATACTGTACACACAGTTGTTTACAGTACAAATGAAATGGCTGCTGAATTTCTAATACGATATATGTATGTACATATATTGCATGTACATACATATGTACAAGTATAAAAAGCACGACAAACAAGAGTCATCATAGCCAATAGCAAGCATTCAAAGGTACGTTCGACCTTCTTAATGGCCCAAAACGAATGATTCAATTAAATATTCACTGGGTACAGAAATTAAATGATTTAATTGCACTGTATTTGGCATTCATGAGTTCCACAAACAAACTTACACTATCAGCAAAGATTGAATGCATGGCACTGTGGTTGAGCACTGCATTGTCCTCTGCTTTCCATAGATGCACAACACCTGGTGTACAGAACAGATCAACCATTTTAGTCTTAATGACAAATAAAAAAACACCTCCCCCTTCCCCTTCTCCACACCACTCCACTTGTCTGCCTTCCACCCCACTTACATGTAATATCCCAAAGACTATCTGCACACAAACACATTTACACACACACACACACACACACACACACACACACACACACACACACACGCAACACACACACATACACACACACACACTAACACCCATATCACCTCTCCCCCCCGTACCAGCAGAGTCTCCAAAGGCCAGGCACTGCTGGGACGGGGATACATCCACAGCACACAACATGGCCGCCTCATCCATCTCAACGCGGCGCACGCACATGGTGGAGGGGGTCACCAGCCCCCGCAGGTCCACCATCTGGAACTCTCCAGACTCCGACACAGCCACCACCTCTGGGGTGTACGCTGCAAGGGCTCTCAGCAGGACGGGGTGGATGGTGCAGGTGACGGCCGAGGGGGACAGCAGTCTGTTGGCCCTCAGGTCAAACACCTGGATGTGATCGTCCACACACAGCTGCCCAAACCTACATGTTTGGGAAGGGAAGTAAAAAAAAAAGTCCAACGCTTTTACAAAAACGAAGGGAAATGGATGATACAAATAGGCACACAGCCACATTTTGTCAACACAACTGTGTGTGTGGGAGTGTGCGCATGTGTGTGTGTGTGTGTGTGTGTGTGGGAGTGTACGTGGGAAGCATTATAATACGACACAAGAAGTACTGTTATTGTAAGCATTTGTACACAAAGACACTTTCATCTCCATATGCACTGTACATGCAGCACTTCGAGGTAATAATAAAGTGAAAGTGATTGGGAACAGGTGACCTGGTGACCCAAATGTCCCTTCCACACTGCCATCCACCATGAAGTAAAACACATGCATACATGTACATGTATGCTCCCACACACCACCCCACACACCATCCCACACACTACCCCACACACCACCCCACACACTACCCCACACACCACCCCACACACCACCCCACACACTATCCCAGACACACACGCTCACAGCCACAGCTCAATATGTCATCTGTAATACACCTCCTGCAAGTGGACCCCAAACATGACACAAGCTCCCAAACACCCTGCCTCACTGATGGCTTAGGCCACAGGTGACTACATAGTGACCAGCAACCTCCATGTCACATAGGCTAGCTGTGTGGGCGGGGTAGGAGTGCACAACCTTCAAGGAGGTGGGGTCCAGCAGGCTGACCTGGGGAGGAGGGGCCATGTAGCAGAGATGAGATATCACATGACACGGAATAGCAATAAAAAAATGGCTAACAAATAGACCTGGTCAATCTAGACACACTGTAGCATAGGAGTGTTCTTTCTTTGGGTTTCTTGTGACGCATAGTCTAATCCTAATCTTATCCGTTGTTCTGTACACACTTCTGTGCATGCACATGCACTGATACGCATATGTACTATAATGTGTACATGTGTAGAAAGTGGATGTGTATACATGTGTACAATGTACATGTACATATGTATTGGTACTGATGTACATTTTGGTGCCACTTGAATAAAATTACATCCATGTACATGTTTGCTTGTTCAAGTATCCACATGCACTTAGATTATATTCTTGCTGTTCAGGATAGCTATTTTTGAGGCTAAGATGTTGTGCATACACTGTATGTTCAAGAACTGCACTGTTGCTTACCCTGAACATCATAAAAGGTCAACTTTATCAACCAGCATAACTACTTTTAATTAATGTGTTACATCGTTTTATGCAGGATGATGTACCTTTTATGTGTAACCACATCGTTGTAAAATATTGTTTTAAAAATTACAAAAATAAATCTAATATCAAATTGATGGGGGGGGGGGGGGGGGGGGGGGGGGGTTTAACTTGGCACAATGAACGGTGTGTGTGTTAAATGCACCAACAACCTCTCTGACCCTCTGAACACACTGCACATCCAAAGCCAGCACATGATATGACGGTACCCTCACCTGTCCACCTGCATCACCACTGCACACATACTGATCTGAGGCTTTGAGAAGGCATATCCCCGATCTTGTCATAGTCTGAACATATGTGATTAGGTGCAGGTAAATACGCAGAAACAAATAAACACAGTACAAAACCACACCCCTCACATGCATATGTATAAACTGCAGCGTTCACTGGGACAACCACTGTACTTTGCACAGAATCAAACGTGCAGTGTGTTCTGCTATGTGGCTCCTTTGGGATACTAACCCATTTATCAACTGGAATGTTTTTTGTTTAACTCATCAACATGACCCTACATGCTTACCACAGCCTGGATCAACAGTGTTATGACATCATGTGCAAGGCATGGCACACTAAAAATTGATTTAACCATGGGACACAAGACATGCAGACCTCAGCAAGGCAGTATTGTTACTTTACCTCCCCTATGATGTGGCCAAAGGAGAGATCAATGGAGACCAGCCTCTTGTTCTGACAGCCGACTAGTAGTGTGTTCTCAGCATGGTAGAGCAGGGCCTGCATCTCTTCCAGTGCAGGGACATTGCTGTGATGAGGTGGGAGGTGTATATGAGTGGAGACAGTGGAGGTGGAGGTGTTGGGTGCAGATAGGGGGTGGAGGTTGAGAGGTGTATAGAGGGTGTAGCAATGTTTCATTTGATTTTTAACCATTCTATATCTGAATAGATAATCAACATATGCAGTCATACCACTTCGGGCTAGTGTCTTACAATCCACTGGCGGATCCGGGGGGGGGGGGGGGGGGGGGGGGGGGGGAGGGGGGGGGGAGGAGGGTTGCAACCTCATCCCTTTTGGACCCACAACGAATAATGTTGCATGCTGTGTTATTTTTAGCTCAATGTGTTCATGCACACACTGTAGTTACTACACACTAAAAGCATTAGCTTCAAGAGCTCTGCACCAGACCCCCCTTGGGGGGCTTAGAGCACTCCCCATACCCCCTCGCAGGGGGGGGGGGGGGTGCACCTCTTTCCCTGGGAGGGGGGGCCACCTTTTTTTATTATTCACTGATGCAATTGAATTAAAGTTTACCACGTTGACCTACCATCACCAGACCTAGTAGCTAGTAACACGTCACATTGGGAGATACGATATGAGAAGCTGACTGCAGCCTGCTACATTAGCAGCTGACACCAAACAATATCACTTCCCTCATATTCACCGTACCTGTTCTTAATGCATGCATGCATGAATGTGAATCAGAGGACAAGCTCCCTGAACTACATGTGCATTCTCAGACATGTCAGAAATAAGGAATTTGAATATCTGCTTAAGAGATATTTAAGTGAAACTGTATACTCAACGAATGTGTGCATGGAACCGCCCCCCTCCGCACACGACAACAACGCGCAAAACAGACACGTATAAAATAACCGCCCGCATACTTCTACACCGCAAGGGCGTACCTCAGCTGTAGCATGCACAGCCCGGTTCTGGTAGAATAGCGAAGTTCCCTGTCGGTGATAGTAATGACTCCATGAAGGGTCGGCTGACTCTGTCTAACGCTTGCATTGTGCGCCTGAAAGGCTGTGTATTTGTTCAACTCTGTTCCCCAATATGAGGTAACATGGCCCTGTGATATGCGACGGTCGAGAAAGGGTACCCCGAGAAAGATAACGTATGTGCATTAATTCGAAATCAAAGGAACTTACACCGTGTGTTGAAGTCCACAGAAGTTCTTCTTGGTAATCAAACACACAAGAAGAGATGCCAAATTCCTGTCCTCTATAGCACTCTACCGATTTATACTCCTCATATTCCATGCACGTCGTCCTTCCAGCGCCTGCAAAAATCACTAGGCATTAATTGGAATGTAAACCGAAATATTGCAGTGCCAACGGAGACAAAAATGTTTCGTTGCCAGTTTTAGCACAACACACTGTTTGCATCCGCGTGCCCAGGACAGCCCAGACCACATACATAATTACATCATCACCGTAAAAGTTTAGAGGGAAGCACAAAACCACATGCATGATTACGGGTGTACGGCAAAGAATGTACAAAATGGGCTGCGCTGCATGTACTTGCAATCGAGCGCAAAAGATTATGCAGTTCCCCCCCCCCCCCCCCCCCCTCCCCCCAAATTACGCAGTCAAAAAGACGCTCCATTCCCTAGGTCTAGTATGATGTGAGCGACAAACGTCTAACCCTAGCTTAGAGGCCCTCCCTCATTTTACATCAGACTTCCACCACCTCCGCAACACACGCATTTGTTGGGTGCTCTCAATCTCGATCGCTCAACAAGCCTACGTTTATATGGACACTAAAGCATAGAGCCAATTATAGTGAGCTGCAAGGAAATTATTGTCTCCTCACTCCTAGTCTGGGGACCAGCTAGTCATCTGGTCCCCAGACTACCTCACTCCACCTTTGTTGTCATAGACATGTATGTGTACAGTTATTTATTTGAAGTCTAAGTAAGGCCCCTACTCTTAGTTTCTGGCCTTGTCATGCTACGATATGACCGAGCAAAAAATGAACATTCATTTGTGAAAATGCTCAGGTAACAATTGCATGCCGCGTCTCAACCACAAACCACCGCTAGAATGACCAGAAACTAATTATATAAGAATCATTGAATAGGGGCCTACATGTAATTGAATTTAAAGTGCCCAAAAGTAATTCATGGCGGTACATTGTGGACTCACATATGTGGAAAAATAATTTCATTCATCACTGAAGTAAAAGGAACTGATGCTGATATAAGCTGACACCCTCTGATTGGTTGCTCTCCCCCAAGAATGATACGATACGTTCTCTATCTTAATTCCATTTGCTCATCTACTAGACTAAGTGTCCATGCTGAAGTATTGATCACATGCTCAGCGCGAGACTGCTATTGCAAACTAAAATGTCAGATCAATGGGTAATTTGGAGTGGTGAGGTCAACTTTCATTGACCTTCCAAGATAACCCTCTATACCCTTGAGGTCTTTGACAGTGTAGTGGGTATATAAAATACTGCCATTCATTCATCTACAGTATGATTATGGGGAGGGGGTGGGGGGGAAGAACATGCAGGTTCCTGGGGGGTAGTGGTAATACCTGGTCCTAGGAGATTTGATTATTGGGTTTGTGTGTAGTGTGACAATCGAGGTGGAACTTGGTCTCCTGTCCTGTGCATGGCTTTGGTTCTCAGACAGGTCTCTGGATACACTTCACCCTTTCTGTGTTTTTTGATAGTCACTGCCAATTTCTTTTTTCTTTCAGTTCATCATGCAACACCTCTACTTCTCTCCTCATCTTCCTGCAAGTGGATATCCACTTTTTTGGTGTTCTCATCTTCCTGAGCAACAAGAACTTTCTCAATCTTTGTGACTCTCCCTTTTTATTTAGGTGGCGGATGTCGGCTGCTGTAACCTCCATCTCGCCCGTAGGATTCACAAACTCATCTCTTAGTTTGTCATCAGCTGCCATTGTGGCACATGAGCCAAATGCCCTGGAAAATGCCATTATCCAGGCACTCCTGGTTAAAGTTAAGGTTCGGTACGGCACAGCATCTTATAGAACTCGCATACTTCGCACAGCGTCTCACATTCCTTTCATGATGTTATCATTGTCCTCATTCCCACACAATGGGAGGCTAGGGCTAGCTGGTGGTCTATTCCAGCAGGGGGGATTACATATGACAGTGGGTCTTGGGGTGGGTGTGGGAGGAGCGGGGATGTTCTAGACTCCATCAGGGGTAGCTGGGTTTCAGGGACTACAAGGGGTGGGGGTCTTATATGAAAGTGTGAGATGGGAGTTATCAGCTGTGGTTGGATTTGCCTGGGTTGGAGATATTGGCGGGTCTTAGGGTGGTGGTGGGTAGGGGCCCTTGCCTTTGGCAGGGATTTCCAGGGTTGGAGGATTTGCATGGGATGGGGGGTGGCAGGATTCTTCTAATTTATGCTGGTAGGGGGCCCACTGGGGTGATGTGATGGCTGGTCTAACTCATGGCTGGTAGCAGCATGACTGCAGGAGGTGCTTTTGCTGGGTTTACAACAGCGAGGCTGATGTGTGTGTGATGTGTTCTGGTGTAGGCGGTGGTGGGGTCACAGGATTCTAAGTGTTTGTGGGGGTTTCTGATGCTATGATAGTTGGGGAAACCAGAGCTAGAGTTTGTGGGGTCTGGTTGGAAGGCTCATCAGCTCAAAGGGTCAATGGTTCTGAGAACTAGTTACAGAAGTCATCTGATACTGTAAACATGCTTGGGGCATTTTGGGCCTGCTTTATCACCTTCGGCAATAGGCTGGCAGGTTTTCAAGGTGGTACGCCATTCTCAGAAAGAGGCATTAATATTAAACTCTCCCGACTCCCATTGACCACAAGGTTTGCATTCCACACAATGAAATACAGCCGCACTTTACATTTGACTACATGCAATTGCAACCAATGTATACAATTATGATCAGTATGCGTCAATGAAAAAAAGCCAAGCCAGTAAACCATCCTGTCCTGATCTAATCATTCTTATATCCGATGAACATTATGCGACGAAAAGAAAAGCAACAATCTGTACATGATCCATGTTCGGTCATGTGCAATTTCCAATACTGACCACATCCAGTGAAGTCTGAAAACAAGTGAAGGTCATTGTCAGCAAGATTAAGCTGATTTAACGCTTGTACAATTCTCCATGGACCAGTTGGACTGTTACTGCTCAGTAATGTTGCAGACTTCACACCACATCGAGAGCTACCATTGTTGTGAAATTTTATAGCTCTGACAGTGTACACACTGTGCAGGTTGTACACAATCCATGCTTCTGAGGCTTTATTTGGAGCATAGTATACACCATTATCACTTTTAAGTGTATCAGTGGCAGGATATTCCGTACCAAATGACCTGTAACATCCACTGTGTGAATGAACGCTGGCATTAATTTTAGTCTAACTCTGAAAGGGCTACCTTGTATGTCATGATCTCCAAGAACAACAGAAACAGAGCACTCACTATCCTTACACGTTTCTTTAAATGTATAACAGACATTGTAGGTTCCATCACCTTTTTTCTGTACCAAAATATTACCTTTGCTTTGAGCTGAAACATTCATCCCAGAAGTTTTGTTCACGTTGCATTTAGGAAATGTATCACGAGCTATGCTCACAGCAAATGTATCATCAGCTGCATTTGTCCTGCCATGTTCGTCTTTTGTAGTACGTATTTTCACAGCCATTGTATCATCATCTACACTTATGTTGCCATCTTTGTCCTTTGTAGTAATGGTGAAAGTGGCTTCTTTACCTGCTCGGGCAGTGACTAACCCTTCCCCTGAAGCTGTTGTCTTCTCTACACATGTTGAGCCATCATTCAGAGTCCCTGCTTTTTTAATGTTCTCAAGCATTGCATGCCGTGGAAAGGACAATGAGACAAATGATTTTGTCAGGGGCTTGAGAGGAGGCATGTTAGTCACGAAGAAAGAGTTAATAGCTGAGAGCTCAAGCTTCTTAGCTATCACATCTAAATGCCTTCCCCTTTCAATGGTTTGTTTGATACCCTTGACATTGTCTTCCAAGTTGATTTGAAAAACTTGTAATAGATCACCCTGGGCACTAAGAACAATTGCCTTTCTCATCCTGATCTCCTCCAGTTCATCTAACAGTACATTTCTTCTTAAAACAGCTGCGGCACATATTTCCTCAGTGAACTTGCAGATGTCTTCCTTCACCTTAGTCACATTTCTCTCTAGCTCTGCTGAGACTACTGCCACAGCTTTCTGTGCTTCGTTCATTGCAACTATTTGGCTATTGAGCTTATCTAAGAAACCATCACAATCCTGACGGAATTTTCCTGCAACTTCATCAGTAGGTCTGAAATTGTGTCCTTCGTGGTCTGATGTTGCACACTTGGGACAAATAACCTTTGAACATTTGTAGTCAAAGAAACAAAAGTTTAAGTTGTGTTTCTCACATTGTAAGGGTGCAAATTGCTCTTTTGCAGGAAGTGCATGTATTGTGTGCTCTTTAGATAATGCCTGACGGGCATGCATATTCCTAGCAACATAACACATGTCCTACAGGAATGATAAATGATACCAGTATGTGCACATATATGAAAAACTGAATAGTCAGGTGGCAATAAAATGAAAACTGAAACAAAGCAAAATAATGACAATACAAATTTAGTTGTCCTCATGGTTATACAGGTATGGCATGAATGGATACAAATGAGGGACATCCAGTTCACGTGTACTATTTCTACGAAAACGTTATAAACAAGGAAGTTGGTGGCACATAGGATTTGAAGTCAATGGTGGTGTAAAAAGGATGGGAATAGGGATCAACGATTGTATGAGAAATTTTTAAATCCTATATTTAGCAACGTAAAATGAATGTGCTACAGTACATTAAAATTTTATTTTTCATACCATCATTCATCGTTCCTTTTTTACACCACCATAGCCTTCAAATTCTATATGCCACCAACTTTCTCAGAATTTTATATCTTTTTTCGTTCATTCTTTAATCTTGCATGACATACCGGCATTGTATAAACAACGCTAATTATAGGTGAAATGATGCCATGGAAACGCTTTTAATATAGCACTCCATATTACATAATGATTACGTATACAGTTTAATGCTCATTAAAATGTATTTGATACCTGGAGATGTCCTTCCGGAAAATTCTAAAGCTACTGGTAAATTGGCACTCTTTAAAACCATTCCTATCCCAAGTTATACTCTCCCGATAAGACACAGGAGAAGTATTGGCCTGGGTACGAGAAAAGCAACACATTTATTTTTTGTTCTCCTAAGCTAATAGTCAGAAGACTTTGACAAAACATAATAATGGCCGTCTGTGCCTTATGGTTCGACAGCAACATTACAAAGAGATAAACTATCTGTTTCTAGTCTCGTACCCAGACCCACACTCGCAGCAGCGGATGGATTACATCACCTCTGCACAAGAAATGGGTCAGGTAAACTGCCTAACAAATTGGTTCTAGGCATCGTTCGTACCAATCATGATGTCATAGGGTGTAAGTGTTGCAGTTAAGGCTAGAAGCCTGGTGGATAAGTAGAGAACCGGTTCTAAGTGGTTATTTCTAATAATGAACCTATCGGTTAAGGTTGCAGTGTCATCCCGGGAAGAGCGGTGGCCATGTTTTTTGGTGTCTCCAGTTCTGTTACAGAATGTTTCCAATCTGTAACAGATTATTTAGAACATGTAACAGAACTGGGGACACCAAAAAACATGGCCACCGCTCTTCCTGGGATGACACTGCAACCTCTCTATTGTGCAAAATAAAAATCAGTAGGTTAGGCTACTATGTAAAAATTAACCAGTTGTAGATGTTAACTAGTAATAATTGATGCACAACATCAATTGTGCAATATTCCTGTGCTAACGTTTGTATACACTATGACAGCACAAAAATAGACGTTTATTTTTCAGTGCCATCTTGTGTCATCAGACAATATATGCACAGGCAATAATAAAATTAATAGTGCTAAATGTTAATACTGATAATTTAGTCTGCAAAATAATAATTCAGGGGCGGATTCTGGGGGGGGGGGGGGGGTCTTTGGGGTCTAAAGACCCAAGTCATGAATAATTATGCCGCATATTGTTCGTACGATAATGAAGCGATCAAACAATTATATGCTACAGTAATAGTGTCGTAGTCAGGCCGCTGCTTAGTTCTGTCACTATTCATTACAGATACACTTCAATAATTCCATACACATTCTTTAGCTGATCATGCATACTTCAGTCCTCAGACACACACACACAACTGTTGTGACTGTTCACTCCATACACAAAAACACACACTATTCAGTTCACTCACGCTACACATGCGCTAATCTGTTAATTCACACACCTGCCCACATGGACTGGAGATGAGTTCTTTGTATGTGACTAAGTGTGTAGCATGTGTGAATGTGGATGAACAGTGTGTTGTTGTGTTTGGGTGAAGACTGAATAGTGTGCATGTTCAGCTGCGCCTGAACGAAACAGACGGCATATAACACACACCTACGCTTATACCACAGGAGCACAACACACAGAGGGAGTACGTGGTCATCTCCTGTCCAGCTGAGCCACCCAGATTACCATCTACATTTTCAAGACAATTCAAAGCAGTTGAGGAAGACTGCAAAAGAACAGATGTCATATGGAGTCCCTTGACTTGATAAAACTGTTTCTCGTATAGTGAATGCCACAATTGGTCACACCCACCTCCAGGAGAGAGAGAACTACGAGAAGCTAATTAGCAGTCAGGTTCAGTTTGATTAAGGAGTCAGTAGTGAGTACTAGGCAGCCAACCAGCTGCAGACGGAAGTGATCAACTGGCCCTGTATGTTGTGGATGCATAAAACAAGGCTATAGAACTATGATGTATGCTAAGTAAGGGCATCATTAAGGCTAGCTGCTGTGCATGGTCCTCACCCATTGTGCTAATCAAAAACAGGAAGATGGTAGTATTACATTTGTAAATTTTCATTAATGCCAGGTCAAGGCTGGGCATCCGTTACAGTGACTGCATTATTAATGGAATGCTAGGTGATGCTAGCTATTTCTCTAACACTACTAGTGGATAATGGAAGGTTGAGGTGCACCTGTAGACAAGGAAAGAACAGCATTTTAACCCCCTTTGGCTTCCGTTAGTTCCGTGTTAAGCCATTAGGGATAAGCAATGCAATGGCTAATGGAGCATGATTTAGTGGATCTCCACTGGTCCACCAGTTTGTATCTAGATGATATCATAATATTTAGTAGAACAGTGGCAGAGCATTTGGGCAAGCTAAGGATCGAGGTGTTTACCCATCTGAAGATTGTTCAGTTACTCAGTTGGTGCATCAGCTGTTACGACAAGTATTTTTGGTTGCATGTAAAATTCCACCTTCTACCTAAATAAAGTGGGCGGTACACAAAAGGATTGTTTAGTAGTTTTGTCTTGCCACTTGCACTGCAATAGATAGTAACTACACCAGCAGCAGAATAGTTCTGAAAATGAATATTAAAATTAAATAAGAATGAGCAAGTTAGGCAGCTGGAACTGTTTCAATTAGTGCACACAGTGTTAAGTGGGTGAAGTGAAAATTCCAAAGTCACCCACTCTCCGCTAACAAGAAGATTGGTGGGATATAAGTAAAAGTGATGTAAAAGGGAAGGGAACAAGGTTGAGTGAGAAAAATTAAACATACCTATATTTATAGCACAATTTATAGACTTGCTAAATGCACACATCCTTATTCCTTTTGTTTTAAACTTCAAATCCTACATCCCACCAACCTCTTGTTAAAAAATTATTTACTTGTTAACGTATTGAACCCGAAGGGAAAAAAACCTTCATATACTCAGATCAGTATAGAGAGGACATAAGGGGAAGAAAAAAAAGCCAGTATACCATAGACAAATCATGTCGTATGCTGGTTTAAAAATTCATACATAGAGCTTAGTATATTAAGCTGCCATATTTATTGTTCTAATTACATTATGAAGTCTTACTTGCTCACAATCAACACATCTATAGGTGGCCTCGTGTTTGTCTTCACACAGTTCACAGTTTGATGGTTTCATGTCCTCGAGAAAAGCAAAACATTTCAGGTCTCTTATCAGTCCATCAAAATTACTTGTGGGGACAGGTGTAATATGTTTACACAGAGGACATGTAATCGAGTTGTCTTTGCACATCTTGGGTAAGCAAGAGGAGCAGACTGAATGTCGACAACCAAGCAAGCGAGGATGAAGCTCCCTGCAGTTGTAATGCTCCTTACATGTAGGACACACTGGAGCAGCTTTAGAAGCCATAATTCTGTAGTTGAATGAAAGAAGAAGACATGATTCATGCACGACAACTTCAAATAAAATATGCAATTTTATTGAAGACATACAGTGTTCTATTGTGAACGGTTTTAAGTTGGAATATGCAAGCCTGAACAAAAGCAACAAAATAACATTGCTGGCTATGTTACGTGAAATAGCAAACGTGGAATGATCTGCAACGTTCACAGAGGTGATTTTTCTCTCTCAGCCAACTAGAAACCAAGGGGCATACATTGTCCCTTATATTCCTTAAACGCACCAGTAGTATGTAAAAACCATTTAGCTACAGGTGCTTCATTCCATACACAGAGACGGGTTAAGGCCAATATTTTCTCCTTGGATGTAATTAGGCAACTTTGTTATTAAGAGGTATTAAACGGCTGTACTCAATAGGTACATGTATATGGAACAATATGAATTAACATAATGCTATAATGCTAAATCTAGTCTGGAGGCCCTGCATATACTAAACCCATAGAGAAACACAGGTGTCGTAATGCGGTATAACAAGTTATGACGGGTCACATATGCTGATGCTAAAACCACCTGGATTTATTACGGCTGAATTGGAGTACTTTATGCACGTTTAAATGTCGTATATAATGCTTAATCGCAATGCTTATTGCAATCCATTTAGTTCAGACAACTAGAGGCCCATTGCAGCTCTGCATGCTTTTTTCTTAGCAAGATTGAGTATCATCATTATTGCACATACAAGGAATGTGGCACATTTGGTTTGCCAGTAAGTCCACATGCACTGTTTAGTTTTGTCACTACATTCATTGCAATTGAGTGGTACATAATATTCATAGTGCCTTCTGTGAACAAAAATCAATGAAACAAATAGTTAAAAACATTCTTTACAATAAAGTTGGTGGAGTACTATATGATTGGGAAAACAATAGTGGTGTAAAAAGCACAGGAGCAAGTTTGACTGATATAAAAACGTTGCACATACCACAGATCATGAAATGTGCAAAATATAGGTGTATTTCATTTCTCCATTTCAGCCAACTGTGTTCCCGTGCTTTTTACACCACTATTTTAATCATATACGCCACCAATTGCCTCGTAGAGATTTTTTTAGTAAATGCTTTAACTTTTTACAAAGAATTAGCTATAAAAATTGTCTCATCTGAACGTAGTATTATTTCTGATTTGCTGGACTAAGCTGCACTGAGACTGCGGTGCAGTTTCCCCACAACTAAAGTTGTATTTGTTGATTACAACTGTACACACCTTAGACCTAACGATCTAACTTATCTATGTCTGTTGCATTGACAGTGCATGTGGTTCTGGTGCATATGTTAACATGGACACAGTAGATCATCACAAGATACCGGGGAGTGCAAATGTTTAGGACCATGTTTTGAGCAAATATATGAATCAAAGTAGCAACTGGGATCATTGTCCTTGACATATATGGCCTCTAGCAACGATTTACGTTATATGTCAAGGACAATGATCTCAGTCGCTATTTTAATTCATCTATTTGTTGTGGTCATGAACCCTTTCATACAATTACCCCTTTTTATAAAAGTGTGGCATGTAATGGGGGTCGTGGCAGCGAAAAAGGATCTAGTGCATATTATAAAAAATTTCCAGGAAGGAACTTTAGTTCATGCGTGCAACCAAAATGTATGCGTAATTACAAATTCAGGCCACTGTAACTCTATGATGGATAAGACTAATTTCCAGTGTGTAAGAATGAAGTTGTAGAGGACATAGGTGTCTCTTAGAAAATGAAATAATTTGAAAACTTGAAAAAATATGTGTTAGGTCCCTTTTCGGTGCCATGATCCCTAAGGTTTTTAGTGTGGAAGATACTGAGGTTGTTACAGTTCAGTGAGCAATAGGGAGCCATGACAAATACACTTGTGCAGAATTGTGTAACCCATTCTACTGTCTAGTAAACATGTGTTTTTATGATCGATGACATTTTCTCTGTACCTAAGTCTAAACACCCTGCATTGTTTCAATGGTCTATATATCAGTAACTGTTTCAGAATTTTGCGATCTTTTATGTTTGCTCGAGACCATGTTATTGAATACCGGGACATCATACATACACGTGCATGCCATACCAATTTCTGTAATGAACAGTGTAAATACTTATATAAAGTCCATTTGGCAGATGTTGATTTACAGACTGCTAACATTGAGCATCAGTAACATTTCTTGGAGTCAGAGTATTGAAGCAATCTATTAGTTGAATCGACACATTGTCACGAATTTGAAAGTATATCCACAATAGTTATGATAAAAACAATCCACAATCACGTCACTATTGTTGCTGAAAAATGGTCTACAATGCCTTTACCTGTGGGAAATGGTTAGAATTCAAAGAACATCAGTTCAGTAATGACAATTTTATTCAATATTTGCCATTTCCCCCATGCCTTATTGTTCGTAACAGGAAATTGGAGTAAAGGTACCCCCCATCATAGATTTACATGCATTTAGAGTGAATGAAAGTGTCAACTTTTAATCCTTTAAAATACTAATTAAAACTAATTAAGACTTAGCACATATGTGGCCCCCCCCCCCCCCCCCCCCCTCCCCCCTCTTCTAACCCTCTTTTCGGGTATCTTCTTCTAAAATATAGGTTTGTGTTGAGCCCCCTGCCCAGCCTTGTGTGGGGTGCTATTTGTTGGCAGTCTGGATGTTGGTGTTATGTTTGGAGTATTGGCCTGTGTGCTGTACCATTCCAGCCTATTGTGCTTAAGTTGGCATGCACAGGCGATGCAACACTAATTGTTATGTGATATGGAGCTGTGGGGATACCATGTAAGGCATGTGGCGGGAGAATTTTGATGTCATACTTTTTTTAAAAGACCAGCAGCATGTTCTAAGATGCATTAAGGTATCTTGGGAGGTGGTGTATTTCATTTTCCATTTCAGTCAACCTTGATCCTGTACTAATGTATCACTACCGATTTGCATGCCTTCCATAATCCTATACGCCACCAACTTTATAGTATTGAGAATTTTTTTCATTACTTGCATTTTAAAATAAGAACAAAGCTAATCCCATCTCATACTTATCAATTTACGCGTGTGTGGGAAGTATGACAGATGTTTTTAAGCAGGAATTGCTAGAGATGTCATGTATTATTGGCCTACATGTGCTTTCCTCCCCCATGCATTGACTTTCACTGCCTGGTAACATCTCTTAAGTTTTGTTGTTCCACATACGATGTTAATTGGCAGAGTGTCTCAGGCACTTTTTAATAGTGGTGGATGCACATCGTTTTTTGTGGACGCCACAAAAAACATCCCCAGTCGATGCATGCAGACCAGCCCACAGTAGCCCATATTAGCCAGTTCTAATCATCTCCTGCATTCCGGACCAACAGATGTGTTCCTTGTGCTTGTACGTGCATGTGCTTGTCCATCTTACACCAACCCTGGAGTGCATGCTGTATGGTATCCTGCTACAATGTATCCAACTGCAGCAGAGTGAAGTGTCCATGCTGCACTTCGATTCTGACTCAAGCCGGCAACACCTATTATAAATACATGCACTGTTGATGTATTGTTGATGGGTATTGTGGTGCAGTACATGACGTGCCATGCCTGCAGGGGTCACTCACAAGTGTGAAGATTCTTCAGATACTGATGTGGAGACAGCATCCTGCATGTGTGCTCATGTGGCCTCAATTGGTCACAGTTCCAACTTGCTTTATACACCATAGACACTTACATCCATGCTGATCACTCGTGCTCATGGAGGTAAGTGTTATTACAGCCTGGTTCATGGAGCAGTTCAGGATTCTTTCCCCAAACTCTTCAATACCCTTCAAAAATGCACCTGCTGGGAGAACATACAGTGCCATAGGCAAAGAGAATATGCGTAGGATTTGGAATTTTTGGAGTGCGAGGAGCTGAGTGCCGACATTTTAATCGCTTACAAACGAGCCCCGCATGACATAATCATTTCACGTAGTGTCCACATAATATATACCGCAAACACCCATGAGAACGGTTTACCTAGTCTCGTCCCCCGACCCGTTTTTCAAACTGTCAACATACGAACATAATTTAGGAACGTATAACGATGTCCTGAGACCCTTATCATCTATGGTGGGCTGATGATGTATCAAAGTGGGCTCCGTTTGACTACTCTGTAATCGCTGCGACCCACCTTTCTCCATCCGATGGTGCGAAGTGACATATCCCAAAACAAAATTTCATCTCTACAGCGCATACGTAAAAACGACTGAAATGGCGTCAAAGAACAAGAAGCCTAATTGAACCGCCATAGCTGGCTGGGTGTAGCCCGATCTTCGCGTTTTGGCGGAAGGTCGGTACATGTATACCAATATTTGTATCCGGCCATATATAATAGCAAGTGTGGGTATTACGTATGTGGGCTATTATCACGTATAGCCACATACGCTATCAGATGAATGCTGACAAGTCGAAGGTCGGGGTACGTCCAACTATGCTATAGCCATGCATTGCCGGAGAACTATAAAATATATGTTCCGATCTTTTTTTTAAAAAAGCGCAAATATAATTATGAGGTTGGTGAAGCAATGTCAAAGTTCAATCTTACCGACAAGCATAAAGCGAGGACTATGTGGATAATTATACCATAAACTTTTTAAAGAACTTTTTAAAGGGCAAACAGCGATTTGAGTACATAATTGTCTAGTCCTTTTAATCAAGTCGAACTGACATAAGCATGTATAATTATTGTCTGTTCCACTGAAATACTTATTGATTTAGGTGAGTACATTCTAGAGTGCTACTATCTTAGAATAATCAATTCACTGTAAAAACGGATTGGTGCATGTCACTAGAAATCGTGAATAGGGCACTCGATTTTGATGCACCAATCCGTTTTTACAGTGAAGCTGGTAAAAAAAATTCCTTTCCACTCAAATGAGGTTTTGTAAATTAAATTTATTTGTTACATTATGGAAAAATCGATTCAACTGATGCAATTGAAGTAGAATGAACCGTGTTGACCTTCCATCATAAGAGCATTATTGGTTGGCCGACCACCACGTTTGGTTCTGGATCATATTAATCTTTGTGAATATCGTTATATTATTTCATTGTAGTAGGAGGAGTGAGGTTATGGAAGAATTATTTCACAGCAGCTGTTAACCTCTATCACCCCGATTTTGGTCCTCAATTGAGGATCAGCCACGTCCTCAATTGAGGACCACATCTGCAACATGTACTTCTCCCACAAACGTTATGCAATTTGTTGTGCCAGAGATGATATTATCTCTGGTTGTGCGCTCTTGCTCATTGCGGTTCGCGCGCGCGGGAGACGCTAATTAATTGCCTTTCACTTGACGGATGTGACAATGGGCTTGAGAGGCAAGTATGTATAACACGAGCAAACTTTATACACTACTCACCACTATGGGTTAAAAGACACGTGATACGCAAAAGTATTTGCTACATGACCTTTTATTGGATTTGGTCCTCAATTGAGAAAGGCGATAGAGGTTAAGTGGGTAACAATGAACCCACTTGAACGCTGGAATCCGAATGGACTGCAATCCGCTTGCAGCAGAACAAACTTTTGTACAGTTGTATAGGCCGACCACCCGACTAACGCGGTGGTCGGGCCACGCCCAACTAATTATAAGCTATTATCACACATTGGAAGATGGAGAATAATTAAATGACATAATACTTCGCAATTTAACAGCAAGAACAGAAACACAGAGAGAAAAAGGTGAGACATTAGCCCGCCACTGTCTGTGCAAGAAAGGAATCGAAAGAGCCCAGTTTTATCGAAAACGACCTAGCAAAACGCTCAACTGACAAAACAAACACTAAATTTAAATACGTTTTTTTTTCAAAACACGGATACTGAACCATTTTAAAAGGCAATTAATTTTTTGTCAAAATTATTGAGACTATTCCAGGTGAGAAATCTATTTCCACACTCTTGTTCATGAATTGTCTCTCAAATTCTTCCAAAGCCACTCGTTCAATAAACTCTGGGTTGAATGCTCCGTGGGTTGAAGCGCTATACCATTTGTACAGAGAGTCTGCATTTGGGAAAGGCTGCACCCTTTGATTGATTTGACTCCTTTCCACCGAAAATCCACAAGAAAGACCAAGTTGTTGGTACGTCTCGAAGGGTACGTAATGAAGCTTTTGTGCTAGGCCACTTGAACGTGTGGGATCCATAAGTTGGCGCAACTGACGCAGAATAGCTGGCGGTCCTAGCATTGCAACAATTCCGAACCTCCCTCCCGCCTTCAGGCTGCGATACACACTTTCAAAGACAGTTTTCTTGTCCTCTATCCAGTGCAAGACGTAATTGCTGAAAACAAGGTCGTAAACTCCTTCGGAAAGATTTTCTGCCCGTCCTTCAACAAATTCGAGATTCCCGTTGTCGCCGTACATTGCCCGGGCTTGCAGTATTCTTTCATGGTCGGGGTCCAGACCAAGCACTTTGCCATTTGGCGCCACCCGCTGCGCTGCGGCTTGCGTCACGCTGCCCGTTCCACACCCCAAATCAAGGACGTGATCACCTGGCTTAAGATTTAGCGCGTCTAGAAGTTTGAGACCGCTTTCGTATTGCAAAGATGATACCAAGGAGTATTGTTGTGCCTGCTCTGCCATCATATCACTTAAGGCACGCCTACAAACCACTCATGTGATTTCACACGTGAGACGTAAATTTCGCCCGGGAAACACAACTACCGAGCCACCGGGACGACGGTCTGTTGATTTGAATTCGATGGTAAGTGATTTACCAGTGGTAATGCTTTGGAACAATGGCCTATTTCCAATTTGAAAATGCGGGAGAGCGTGTGCATACATTTTAATGGTCTATTTATCCCAATGGTCGTTAATATTTTTCAGTTATCTAGACTCCACCTTTAATGAACTTTTCGGAAGCATTTCAACAAACCAAGAAGCTAGTTCGTTTTTCTCCAAATGGGCGCTACCTTGCCAGCTGCTCACAGCACAGGCTGGCCATAAGAGATGCGGCTACTCTTAGCCTTCTGTCTGTGCATACATGTATGGATGCCATAGACACCATTCAGTGGTCACCGGATTCCTCGCTCGTGATGTGTGGCATGTTTCAGCGCAGCGTTGTGCAGGTATGGTCCTGGTCATGGAGCGGGGGGGGGGGCACCCCCTTCCTTCCCTAACTTTTGAAGGGGTTTCATTTATGTGTGCATTCATAGAGTACACTAAGCAAGAGGCGCAGCACGTTTATTACCTATGTATGGGGTATGTGGGAGAAGGCAAAAACCGTTGGATTCTAAATCCGCACAAGAACTTCCCTTGCCCAATCCCCAATACACATATCTTAAACCTATTTCTGATGCCTCCATGTGTACCCACAGTTGGTAAAAATTATATTCAGTAGATGTATTCAGAAATTGCCAGTTAAAAGTGAAATCCATAGCTGTAGAGGATGTATTAGATGTTGCCCATTGTCTAATGATCCATATTGCCTTTGTAACTTGCAGATATGGCTAATGGCAAATACAGATTGGACATGCAAGATTGATGAGGGCTCCATTGGGTTGTTGTCTTGCTGCTGGTCACCTGACAGTCGTCACATTCTAACCACCTCAAACTTTCACCTGAGAATCTCAGTATGGTCACTGGTTACGAAGTCTGTACTTTACATCAAGAATCCAAAACCTGGTGTGGACTTTGCTTTCACCAGCACAGGTGACCTTCTGGTCCTACCGGAGCGAGCAGACATAAAAGACTTCATCTGTATATTTGACTGCTCTGCGTGGAAGCTGTGCAAGAGGTTTGCAGTGGAGACCCACGACCTAGCCGGGCTATCTTTATCTTTGGACGGGAGGTTCGTTTGTATTTGGGACAGTGTCTTCTACCACAGAGTGGTGCTGTATTCAACCGAGGGGCATCACCTAGCAACCTATGTGGCTCCCGAGTGCACTCTCGGAATAAGGGGTGTGGCTTGGTCTCCTAGCAACCAGTTCCTGGCTCTCGGTCGATGCGACCAAGGATTTGTTGTTCTGAACGCCGTCTCCTGGAAATCACTCACTCACTGCGAGCATCCCCAGACCGTCCCAGCGGGTACAGCCATCTACACCGAAGTCCCAGACGGGCAACCCCTGGCAACCCACACCACCGCCCCAAGCAAGTACCAAATAGTGACAGCGGCCTTTCAAGTACCGACGGTTGTCATGGACCCCGACAAACCCGTCATCAAGTGTGGGGTCGTTACCATGGCGTTCAGCCCCGACGGGATGTACCTGGCCACCATCAACGGGAACACGCCCACCGCAGTGTGGGTGTGGTCTATCCCCACCTTCCGCCTGTGTGCGCTGCTGGTGCAGCTGCAGCCCGTGGGGGACGTCCGCTGGGACCCCGCCCACAGCAGGCTGGCCGTCTGCACGCGCGGTGACAAGCTGTACGTGTGGTCGCCTGCCGGCTGCGTGAGCATCAGCGTCCCGCGCAACTCTGGAGCTGCCGCAGAGTCTCTGGTGTGGCACCCCGCGGGGACTGCCATTGCCCTTGTGGACAGCTCTCAGTTCACTGTCTGTTATTTACACGATGTGTAAAATTCCTTTTTTAAATTTAAATTTTTATCTTGTGTTGTGCATGTATGGTGTACATGTAGTTGGAAATGAGCGCGCGCCAAATTCAAAGTTGCTATATTACCGTAAATATGCAGCACATCCAAGTACGTATAATTAGAACAGCGTAGTAGCTGTCACAGGGAAAAAAATCGTGTTCCGGTCCTTGGGTTTTATCCTATCGACCTTGGGATTTGTTCCATCAAATGTATTCACGGTTGACTTAGGCACTTTGAATACGTTTAATGGAACAGATCCCAAGGTGGATAGTGTAAAACCCAAGGTCCGGAACACGATTTTTTCCCTATGTGTCGGTCTCTTGCTCCTTCTGTTCAGCAGACGTCAAAGAAGCCGCGCTTTCAGTCTCCGTTTCTAGGACCAGGATGTCAAAGCCAACCACTCGTATGTTTAAGAATGATACATGAATAATTCTCTTGCAATTTATGTCTCTTAAAAAATGTGTGGTTTTAACATACTATTGATTCATTAAAATATTAACTGTGCAGCTATATACTCGACCGACATTTGCATGTATACATGTAGAAGTCAACCGTGTGGTTTTCACTTTTACACTTCGTAGCACACGACAATGGAAATACCAAAAGTGGAAAATACTTTAACCTGTCTGTTGCCATTTGCAACTAAGCAGCACCTAAAAACGGAGGACGTGGAGAATGCTGTACCTCAGGCTACGCCCACTGAATGTGATCAAACATCAGATCATGGCCAGTGACCCTTCAATGATTGCATCCGATATATTGTAACTTTCTTTTTTGTTTAATGCACAGTTGCTAAGGAACAGTACTACAGTGTCATGTGGTGAGTAGGCACTCTTATGCTGGTTAATTGTATGGTATCATTATTGAAACTTCTACATGTATTGCAGGAAAAAAGGCATCCAAAATATTCTCGCAATTTGACATGTATCCCCATGTTCTGTGCACGTGTGGTACCTCATCATTAACTGCTGCTGTAATGATTTACTCTTGAATGTTGCCTTAATGGTTATTAAGAGAGCAGCATTTCATCCTGGTATGGTGCACCATGATGGAAGTATGCATGTATGCCAGCCAGTGCAACCGCTGTGTGCTTATTGCCTGTGGCAGATAGTGTTTGAGGCAAAATCCAATTGGAATCGTAGCAGAAGACATGATGAATAATTCTGTTTGGTTAATTAGCATCCCTTATAATTTTATCATTAACGCACTGCAACACACACAAAATCTGACAGTCAGAAACTTGAATGTTAACATCCTATGTCTGATGAGATGTGCATGCCCCGACCGAGTGCATCCTCTGATATGCTCTGGCTGTGATGGTATCTCAGTGTGTAAGAGAGGAGTTGTCATTTTTTCAAGCTGCTGACAATGCATTTGGTGGATTTTCATGCAATCACTGTTTTTTTTTCACAGCACAAGACATGGGAAGGAGATGGTAAGTAAAATTTGTGGCTGTTGCTGTGTATGTGTTTCCTGTGCCATTACATGTGTATGTTTGAGAAAATGTATAGGCATTTTAACATGATTATATTTATAAAAAAAGATGTGGCTCTGACCCAAAGATTAACAGATTTGGGACGGAGACACATGCATGCAAGTAAACCTTAGTCTTGTGCAAAATCCTGAATTTGATACATATTTTAATTATCTGATTGGTCAGGTATTGTATGGTACACCTTTCTTTTTGACTGATATCATTCTGTCTTACTTGTACATCAGTGGTCTTGTGTGTCACTGTTGCAAGTACATGTGCAATATGTCCATGCTAGGAGTACTGATCACAGTTGGCAAGTCTGCTGCATGATGTATGTATATTATTTGTATCGTTGTGTGTACATCTGTCTGTTTTGGGTAAGTTTCATGACACGTTGCTTGTGTGTACGGATGTGGCATTGTTTGTTCTCTTGTGGTACAGTATCGCCAAAGGCAGTGGGTACAAGATCGGAGAGTTGAACGACCTTCAGGAAGGAAGTTCATTGCTAATTGGAGGGAAGGAAATTGAAGTGAGCGTACACATGCAGCAGTTTTATTGGGCCGCCTTAGGTGGTACACACGTAGCTCACCTTTCTTGAAACACTCTGTCCTGTGGTGGTACCTTCACATTGTGACCATCACCCTCTCCACACCTGCTTATTTTAGGTGATCAGCAAGATAAGCCAGGAGGACTGGACCAGTGGCAGGTGCTTCTTAATGACTGCTAGTGGACCAGTGTCATCAGGTGTGTAGAGGACAAGAGGCAGAGCTGAAACATTACCTGCATACCATACATTGCACATGTATGCATGCTTGTACCCATGTATGAAGAGGTGTTTCCATCGTGATTTTTTTTTGCATGAAAATTTTACTTAGGTACAATCTTTCAATCAAAACTAGTACCAAAAGTGTCGTCCTTTGCTAAGAGAACTACTGAATCTGTAAGCCCGTTCAAAATAGTTGTATGTAAATTTCATATATACATGCACATGCATGGGTTTTTACATGGTCATTACTAATGATAATATAACAGCACAAATGTGCAGCCCCTGCAAGGAATAATAATAATGTTTTTCAAACATGGCTGATGCAATAATGGCATGAGATACATGTAGGTGACTTGTGCTGTCATTGCGAATAGTTAGGGGGTGTTACATTTCATTTTCTGTACCATAGAGAGCAAGGCCACTGTATGATGCAACAGCCTCGGATGCATTTGTTATGCCGCAGCCATCCCAGAAGCACCAGGTATGTTCCACCATGATGTGCTGTGCTTTGTGGTGCACTACTCTTTCACCTGGTACCTCTGTGCACAAGATGGAGCACAACAGCTGCGGCTTGCCTGTCGTTGACGTCGTTGTGGATCCTCGCCTTGCCCATCTCCTTAAGCCTCACCAGAAGGAAGGGGTGACCTTTCTGTACGAGTGCATTATGGGAACGAGGGACTTTCAAGGCCATGGAGCAATTCTAGCGTGAGCACTAAGGGTGTGTGGCTGTGTGCTTTGGCCACATTGTGTTGTTCCACTCTGGTAGGGACGAAATGGGCCTGGGGAAAACCCTGCAGTGCATAACAGCTTTGTGGTACGTTAAGTATGATTAGTCTGTTTGGTACATGGCATTATTGTCATTTAGCAGATGAGGTGTTGTTAGTGCAGTAAACTGTTGTGGCAGCCCAACTGTATGCACACAGTTTGCACAATGTATCTGTATGTGTTTGTATACTTGTGGCACTTGGCTTTGTATGTGTAATGGCCACTGCCCTAGGTACATGCAGGTTTTCAACCTCAGAGGGCTGCCTATTAATGATGGTCTGATAAGGAGGCCTCCTGCTTACAGCAAGGCTTACATAGATTGACCAATTGTGACACAAGTTACAATTTCAATGAAGAAATGTATGACATATTTTAAATAGAAAACGGTGAATTTGGAGCTTCCCTCAAACACTGGATGCATGTGTGTTCTCAGTATGTAAATATAAACACTTGGCTTTGCATACCTTTTTCAATACATGGCATACTCTGTACATGATTTCACATAAAATGTGTAACGACCCTCATCATTCACAGTACCTTTAAAAGACTAAACTAAGAACCTGCTATCAACTAGTTTAATTCAAAAATACAGGATAATAGAGATATGTGTTCTCATAATATGGTGTTAGAACAGCTCGTAGATAAATTTTACAGCAGTTACAAGATTTTTTGCCTTCCTACCCCTAAATGTACATTGCGGAACAAAAATTGTGACTTTGTCACAAAGCTCTGAACAGAAGAAAAGGTACAAAGGGCTGTTTCAAAAGGAAGTTAAGTTAAGATATTGTTCAGGGAGCGGACATGCGTGTGATAAAGTTTGAACTAGGAAACTGTTACAGCCTGAAACTGAATATAAGGGTGAATTGAGCATTCCTTTGTAAGGCAAAACAGCCCTTATGCTTGATGTTTCTGATGGAAAACAAGCTCTATGTATATTCATATTCAAAGTGTATTCATGTACAATGTAGTGTTGTTATATCATTTGGATCTGTTTATATGAAGGTATTGAATGTGATTTTAGTCTTGTGACTTAATATACAAATCCTTGGTCTATCTGTGGTTAAATAATGTACATAGGAAGCGGCTGCTGTGAAGGACTTGAATACTTTCTGCATTTGTCCTTGCAGTACTTTTACATATGTAAACGTGTATATTTTAATGCCTTTTTATTGATTGCATTTCCCATTATTTGGAGATTGCTCTTAATGTACCCTGCAATCCTTTCGTCCTCATTTCAGTTGAGAACGTTGTGTTCTGTGACTTGCAACTAAAGCTGTACGGACATATACTTCAGTTCAGCAGACTCAAGTCATGTCTTAGCAGTTCCTCTAACAGCCTTCAACATCTGGTGTGTATTGGAATTCTGAAGAAGCTTTGCAATTCACCAAATCTTCTATATCCAGCTGCAAATGCAAGTGTTGACAATGACACATCAGTAAGTATGTCAGAATAATTTAGATTTGAATCCTCGTTACATGTATATATGTGTACTGTGTTAATTGGGAGTAAAACTGTATACTCCATAAGAATACCATGCATCTACATGCAGGTAAGTGCATTTAACAAAATGTACAGTGAAAGCGTCATCTCAGTTGCACTATAGCGCCGCCTTCTTATTGTGACGAGTGGAGCCATAGTAAGAACGCGGGTATATAGAGACGAGGACGGATATCGCTTGTTGCCAGCAGGGCACAGTCGGGAAGATGGCGGGAAAGAAGAAGGCCTAGCTGGAGATCAGACAAGATGAATGGAAGAGCTGTGGAAAGCGGCAATTCAAAAAGGTCATGATTATTGCTGGCCGGCTTGATGGAAGCAGAGAATTCGGCATAGCTGCAGACTTGTGCACTCATATGTATCAGTATTATATTCAATACAACAATATAAATAAAATTATTATTACAACTATAATGTATAAGTTAACGGCGGCGGCATAATTATACGGATCATATACACGAGCGCATATACTCATGTTATACGAGCATATATATATATATGTACATGCGTTAATGCACAGTTGTTATCCACATCAAATACACTAGTGCGCAAGGAAGTCTCCGGTCCGTGTAGCCAAATGTGAGAAAATTGCATAAATTTAGTCAAAAACTAAAATTGTCAATTATTAGGAAAATAAGAAAATTACGTGAAAATTGGAAAAATTGACCGACAATGTAAATTTTAATATATTCGAAGAATTAGAAAATTGAATGGCACTTTTATCCACGGATCGAGTCTCCTTCAATCGGTTATCCATCTGTGTAAACAGCTGGTAAAAACACATGCATGTATGCAGCGCATATACATAGCCGGAAAATAATTTAACATCGTGGCTTTATTGATGTGTTTATGTCATTGATTGAAAAAAGGCACTGAAAATCATTTTTTGACAAAATTATTGTGATTAATTTTTTGACAAATAGATTGTGATTATTCCAGGTGAGAAATCAATTTCCACACTCTTGTTCATGAATTGTCTCTCAAATTCTTCCAAAGCCACTTGTTCAATAAACTCTCGGTTGAACGCTCCATGGGTTGAAGCGCTATACCATTTGTACAGAGAATCTGCATTTGGGAAAGGCTGCACCACTTGATTGACTTGACTCCTTTCCACCGAAAATCCACAAGAAAGACCAAGTTGTTGGTACGTCTCGAAGGGTACGAAATAAAGCCTTTGTCCTAGGGCACTTGAACGTGTGGGATCCATAAGTTGGCGCAACTGACGCAGAATAGCTGGCTCTCCTAGCGGTACAACAATTCCGAACCTCCCTCCCGCCTTCAGGCTGCGATACACACTTTCAAAGACAGTTTTCTTGTCCTCTATCCAGTGCAAGACGTAATTGCTGAAAACAAGGTCGTAAACTCCTTTGGAAAGATTTTCTGCCCGTCCTTCAACAAATTCGAGATTCCCATTGTCGCCGTACATTGCCCGGGCTTGCAGTATTCTTTCATGGTCGGGGTCTATACCATGCACTTTGCCATTTGGCGCCACCCGCTGCGCTGCGGCCTGCGTCACGCTGCCTGTTCCACACCCCAAATCAAGGACGTGATCACCTGGCCTGAGATTTAGCGCGTCTAGAAGTTTGAGACCGCTTTCGTATTGCAAAGATGATACCGAGGTGTATTGTTCTGCCTGTTCAGCCATATTGCGCCAATACAATATAACCTACTCATGTGACTTCGCACGTGAGACGTTAATTTCGAGCCGCCGGGACGTGATTTGACGTTGATGTAGTCTCGCAAGCCAGACGTACTTGTAACGATGGTGAGTTATATACCTGTGGTAATTATATACTTTGGAAAAACAGCCCCATATCTCCGATTTTAAATGGCGGGAAAGCGTTGCGTCACTGCCCTATGCAGCCATACATTTCAAAAGGAATGCCTCTCGAAATTTATAAAAATTGCCTTAATGCCTTAGCAACCACCCTTGACAACCGACGACCTTAGAAACCTTGCACTACACAAGGCCGTAGGCCTTGGGGTGGTTTGAGCCCCCCCAAATTTTTCTATGAGAATAATATTTTAAAAATTATCATGTGTAATTAGAATTAACCACTGATAGCGGTAATGTTCATCAGTAGCGCATCGACAAACGATGATTTGAACCTCTAGGAGCGGTATGAACCGGCAGGCTCAGGTGGCAAACCCGCGTACGTTCGTATACGTTCGTATACATGTCAGTTACTGGTGATTATGCGGAGAAATATTGGTTTGCTCCCCAGCCACACCGCCGCTGTGACTCTGGCTGAAAAACTGTGATTATTCAAAGTGTAGCCATGCAACGAATTTATGAACCGTAATGCCAGCCATCACATTTATATGTTTGGAGTTTTATTTGATTTAATTTGTATGAAGACCAGGCATGCACGCATCCGTGCAATTTGTGATTGAACTGCATACGTATACTCGTTAAATGCCTCCATTCATGAAATCTGCGCGATACAAATTATTTAGTGTAGACATGTATACCAGTCAGTTTACATGTGTATACTTATAAATACATGTATGCACGATGAATATTAATTAACGCATATAGAAATGCATTAATATTTCCGTTACACGTGAAATTCACATCAACATATGCGTTCATGAAGTATCCATAAATGATTCCTCATGTATATTAGCACTTATTTGTATCATTGTATTAGCATGCACTGGTGGATCGTTGCTGTACATTTGTTTTGTATGGCCGAATACTCCTGCATTTTATATTCAGTTTTTGCTAGCAACAAAAGTTAAAGTGGTTGGGCTTCACCCCAGACCCCATTGGGGGAACATACAACGCTCCCCCAAAGCCCCTCCCTGTAGGTAGGGGAATGCCCCCTCCCCCTTGGTCAATAAGCTCCCTCAAATTTGAAAGTTGTCTGTGGCCATGCTACATGTTAACACGCTTGAACTTGTAGCCATTTAAAAACCATACTATGAATGAAGTACCTTTGTAGCCAAAGTCACATGGCCTAGTTTTCTCTCCACCGCTTCCTACAAGCGACCATTTTGTATCAACTTCAACGTACTTTCTAGACCAAGCAGGCAAATTCTACCCCCAGATGGAAGCGTATAACAAAAGGAGACAGAAGGTACTTACAACGTATTGTATGGAACTGTAGCCACACTTTTTCTTCGCGATAGTATATACGCGTGTGAAGTATAGTGTGGTTTGAGCTGTGTTAACTAGTACATGTACGTATTGACATGATGGTATGAACATAGGGGTAAAATGCCTATCTACGATTTAGTTCGTTTGTTTGGCGGTGGAATTGTTTCCATAATCAGGGGTGCAATGGATATGCTGTGTTCTTTGGCAATAGATAGGAGCCTGTTGACCTTGTTATGGATACATTGATATGTTATCTGCACGAAGGGTGTTAAATTGGGCATGGATAGACTTTGCCCCCTGTTCACCTAGGAGACCAAAGCCTGCACCCGTCCATACCCAAGGGACAGTATGCAGGAGTGCCATGATGACTGGAGGTGCTGGTTTCAGTACTGACATCTGGCAATAATGGTACATCCATGAAACAGCAAGAACACTTCACATTGATACAACTGAAGGCTTCAAACCACCTGACCATACATGTGGTGCACACTAGTGCCCTTACATGGGAGCTCCAATGGCTGGCACAGGAACTCCAGACAGATCAGGCATTGCAGTGATCCAGGATAACAAGCTGCTAAGCTGCATATCAGGTGGGTGGTGTGGTGGTACATGTACAATTCCTTTGATGGTTGCAATAATAATATCAGTGGTTGTTGGATGACCTATCAGATGTGGTGGTATTGGCTTAGTGCCTCTTTTGGATAACATACCTGTGCATGGAGGAAACATACTATACAAGCTCACAATGATATGGATGTTCTCAGCATGAGCCTCCCACTCAGTGGTTGCGTGGAGTGTAGCAAGTGATAGGTTTGTCCATGATCTACTTGCACAAATGATATAGGGCAGATCATTATTATTAATATCAATGCTAATGGCTCTGATGAGACATTCCTTTGCACACAGAACACTGATAGAATGCCCGCCTTTTCTTCCCCTTAGCCACTAGAAGGCTTCCGCTGACTCTATAATGTTTCTGGAGCTGGTCTCTGTGACTGAATAAAGCAACCAAGCCGCATTATTCATAGAAAAGCAAAACTGTTTATTGCGTGGTGAAAAAAAGTATGGCTTCATCTGAATGGTGTTTCTGTATACATGTACCTAACTTTGTATAGTTGACAATGCGGCATGCTGACCTTCTTGAGAATTTGTCTGTGCGTGGTATTTTCAGCCCAAAACACCCCCTTTCCCTTGCGATATCTATATATAAATCGGCTGCACGTTATTAAGAATTGCGATATGAAGAGTGCGCATATGGTATAGTAACTACTACGATGATACCCCATTTAAATGTGATGGTTTAGCAGGCATTTCATGATAAAATGAACAGGATACAGCTCTCTCAAAAGTGCCATTATAATGAGGTTGTGGCTCATGAAGCCGCAATTGGTTTATGGTATTATGGACCCTAATGTCCAGCTGTGGCGTATATTAAAATGGTCTATTTATCCCAGTTGTATAGTCTCCATGTACTTTTCGGAAGCATTTCAACATCCCAAGAAGCTAGTTCGTTTTTCTCCAAATGGGTGCTACCTTGCCGGCTGCTCACAGCACAGGCTGGCCATAAGAGATGAGGCTACTTATAGCCTTCTGTCTGTGCATGCGTGCATGGATGCCATAGACACCATTCAGTGGTCACCGGATTCCTCGCTCGTGATGTGTGGCATGTTTCAGCGCAGCGTTGTACAGGTATGGTCCTGGTCATGGAGCGGGGGGGGGGGGGGGGGCATCCCCTCCCCTTTGAAGGGGTATTGTTCTATGTGTGAATTCATACAGGACAGGTGCTGCACATTTTAATATGCGCTATTACGTATGTGTGGGGGAGGGGCCGGCAAAAAATCGTTGGCTTTTAAGGATCCATCCAAGGCCCCGCCAATACACACACTTCTGACAGTTCACAGATTATATGCAGAAAGTAAATTCAGAAATTTCCAGTTAAATTGAGATTTACAGCCTTAGAGAAAGAATATATTAGAGTATAATTATATAGTTTCACTCAGGTTGCCTAACGATCCATATTGTCTTTGTAACAGTTTGCAGGTTATGGCTAATGGCAAATACGGATTGGACATGGGTTGTTATTATCTTCACCTGATAGTTGCCACATTCTAACCACCTCAAACTTTCACCTGAGAATCTCAGTATGGTCACTGGTTACGAAGTCTGTACTTTACATCCGTTATCCTAAACCTGGTGTGGACTTTGCTTTCATCAGCACCGGCCACCGTCTACGGAAACATGCCCCCTGCAGTGTGGGTGTGTCTGTCCCCACCTTCCGTCTGTGCTCCCTGCTGGTGCAGCTGCAGCCCGTGGGGGACGTCCGCTGGGACCCCGCCCACAGCAGGCTGGCCGTCTGCACGCGCGGCGACAAGCTGTACGTGTGGTCGCCCGCCGGCTGCGTGCGCATCAGTGTCCCGCGCAACTATGCAGCTGCCGCAGAGTCTCTGGTGTGGTGCCCTGCAGGGACTGCCATTGCCCTTGTGGACAGCTCTCAGTTCACTGTCTGTTATTTCGTTTTTTTAATTTAAAGTTTTATGCATATATCCATATTTGGTGTACACAACCAGTTCTCCACACTTCTGAATCTCTCCTGATTTAATGATCTCGTGCGTTACGGCTGTGATATTACGGACGTAACGGAGGTGATTTCCCAAAGGGTCCGATTCAGACATTATATGTGCGGTCTGAATCACCTGGATTATTATAACCATTGCTAGTTACTATTAATTTGAACTTAACAAACGATACACGGCTGGTTTTCACCTCTGAATCGCATGCTTGATCACGTGACCGCGAATGGTGTCCGAGAAAGCGAGCTTTTATTGCCCATCGTGTAATCTTGGATTCGAGTTCAGAAACAAGTATTTGCGTAATCTGAAGGCGGCTGGTTACGAAGCATACCTGGAGTAAAATAGGCGAAGAAACAAACACAGCCGTGTTAGTGCCTCCACATGTACAGATTGTGGTTCAACCTCCTGTTGCCACACAGGGTGAATCCTGCTCTAGTAAGTAGCAGTGTAATAACATTTTGGACACATTTTTTTGCGAATTTATAGGCCTAGGCAACGATTTCGAAGGTGCTGTCGTCGAGAATACTCTACCGGCTGTAGTCAGTTCCGAAAGAGAAGAGACTCTACCAGCTGTAGTCAGTTCCGAAAGAGAAGAGAGTGCTGTTGGTAAGATAACCATTGCACTTAAGTAAACGTGTTCTTTGTATACTATTATGGTAGATTGTAAGTGCTACTTTTATATTCAGATGGCCCTTACCCAGTTATTCATTTCATGTCAAGGTTGATGTTTGCACTGGTCTCCAAGGCATAATTTCATTAATTTCAATACACATAGGGCTACACCAGCGGAGGTTTTGCATACTCTAACTCTGGGCTCTTACAAGTATCTTCTTAGATTCCGGGATGGCTCAGTTTTCATCACAGCAATACAAAGAGGTTTTGGCTTGCATTAACTCATTTAACTTCTCTGGCCAGCTCTCTCAGGAGATATCTCTAAGTACTACAATAAATCATTGGTGGGGCGTGATTTCAAAACTTTGGCACAACTAGCACACTGTGTTTCCACCATTGTTAACACCTAGTGAAGCAGAAGTATGGTTGGCTCTTTCAAAGGTATGTGTTACACATTTATGTATGTGTCTTCATTCGTATCGTCTGTCAGGTGTTCAAGCGGGTATAATTGTGAGAAGTTTACATCATGAAGTCTGTTGTTTTGAATTTGCTCGAGCCACTGATAGACACTGTCCAGAGCTGAGGGAAAAGCTCAAAATCCATCTCCTCCTTCATCTACCTGATCACATGCTTCAGTTTGGACCTGCATCAGGGTTTAACACCGAAAGGTAAGACTTAATTCTGGCTCAGAGTCTGTGACATTCCTAATCATTCTTTAGATTTGAGAGCTATAATGGTGCGATCAGGTCTCGTAACACATACAGCAATAAATATGCTCCGAGCAAAGACATTGCCAACAGTTTTGCAATCCAGGAGAGCATACGATTTTTCTGTTCAGGAGGTCGTTTCGATCCATCAGAAATGCAGTGAGTATTGGTTTTGCCATTTATTTTTAATAATGACTCCTCATCAGGTGTGGTGATGGCCTGCTACAGTTATATCAGTCAGCAGAAGTTGTTGAGTTCCTGACGGGACGGTTACCTACTAGTGATACAGCCCACTGTAGTCATGGGGCACTTCATAAGGTATTCAGTTGGCTTTCGTTTCACTGTGTTGCTACATTATGGTGATACTCTGCAACCTTAGATCAGTGTATGTAAGCCAACTAAGTTGGGATCTGTGTTGCTTCAAGTACATGGACTTGGGGAGATGTCTGTCACAACTCTGATAGATGAACATATGTTGACTACAGACCTGCAAAGTCATGTCACCTGGGGCAAAGCAACAGTGACAGCTGAATGTGACACTTTTAATGTGGGTGACTTTGTGCTCAATAATGACAGAGCTGGGTCTCCAGTAAGTCCTCCAGATAGTGTATTCATTATTACATGTGCAGTACTATAGATGGAGGTAGGGATCCTACTGAGCTAACAGCACCCGCTACTACATATGGATCGTGAAATGGCCAGTGGACAGCCATGCCTCAACGAGTTTGATTGCCCACTTCTGACGCTTACAAAGGTCCTTCAGGTCATTTCTCCTACAGCCATCGTTCGTGCAGTTTCAGTGGTTCATCAGTGCACTCAACATGTGTTGTGGATTTCATGCGTATTGCTACCAGGACAGAACGACAGGTAGCAACTGAAAACAAACTGCGTTTGAAACTTGACTGGAGTAATACTATGTTTTGTTATAATGTTTACTGAATTGCAAATGATGTTTTGACATAAAAGCGAAAAATATAAAAACATATGAATGCGCTCAATAAGGGATACGGTATACTTTGAACTTCGTTGGTGATTCATCAGCTATACGGACATGAATCAGGTGCGGTTGATATTGATTCACCCGAGATAATTTAAGAAACGAATCACCGCGCTGCCAAAAGGATCTGATTCGCCCGCGTGCTAATAGAGACGTTACGCAAGCGTTAACAGCTCTGATTCATTGTCAAAAAACTGGCCGTGTACATGTATGACGCGCGCCAAATTCAAAGTTGGTATATTACCGTAAATATGCAGCACATACGGGTACGTATAATTAGAAAAGCGTAATACAGCTGTTATTTATTGCGATGCGTCGGTCTCTTGCTCCTTCTGTTCAGCAGACGTCAAAGAAGCCGCGCTTTCAGCCTCCGTTTCTGGGACCAGGATGTCAAAGCCAACCACTTGTATGTTTAAGAATGACACATGAATAATTCTCTTGCAATTTATGTCTCTTAAAAAATGTGTGGTTTTAGCATACTATTGATTCATTAAAATATTAACTGTGCAGCTATATACTCGACCGACATTTGCATGTATACGTGTAGAAGTCAACCGTGTGGTTTTCACTTTTACACTTCGTAGCACACGACGATGGAAATACCAAAAGTGGAAAATACTTTAACCCGTCTGTTGCCATTTGCAACTAAGCAGCACCTACAAACGGAGGACGTGGAGAATGCTGTACCTCAGGCTACGCCCACTGAATGTGATCAAACACCAGATCATGGCCAGTGACCCTTCAATGATTGCATCAGATATGTAACTTTCTTTTTTGTTACACAGTTGCTAAGGAACAGTACTACAGTGTCATGTGGTGAGTAGGCACTCTTACGCTGGTTAATTGTATGGTATCATTATTGAAACTTCTACATGTATTGCAGGACAAAGGCATCCAAAAAAAAGGTATTTTATTTGACATGTGTCCCCATGTTCTGTGCACGTGTGGTACCTCATCATTAACTGCTGCTGTAATGATTTACTCCTGAATGCTGCCTTAATGGTTATTAAGAGAGCAGCATTTCATCCTGGTATGGTGCACCATGATGGAAGTATGCATGTATGCCAGCCAGTGCAACCGCTGTGTGCTTATTGCCTGTGGCAGATAGTGTTTGAGGCAAAATCCAATTGGAATCGTAGCAGAAGACATGATGAATAATTCTGTTTGGTTAATTAGCATCCCTTTTAACTTTACCATTGACACACTGTGACGCACACAAAATCTGACAGTCAGAAACTTGAATGTTAACATCCTATGTCTGATGAGTTGTGCATTCCCCAACCGAGTGCATCCTCTGATATGCTCTGGCTGTGATGGCACCTCAGAGTGTAAGAGAGGAGTGGTCATTTTGTCAAGCTGCTGACAATGCATTTGGTGGATTTTCATGCAATCACTGTTTTTTTTTCACAGCACAAGACATGGGAAGGAGATGGTAAGTAAAATTTGTGGCTGTTGCTGTGTATGTGTTTCCTGTGCCATTACATGTGTATGTTTGAGAAAATGTATAGGCATTTTAACATGATTATATTTATAAAAAAAGATGTGGCTCTGACCCAAAGATTAACAGATTTGGGACGGAGACACATGCATGCAAGTAAACCTTAGTCTTGTGCAAAATCCTGAATTTGATACATATTTTAATTATCTGATTGGTCAGGTATTGTATGGTACACCTTTCTTTTTGACTGATATCATTCTGTCTTACTTGTACATCAGTGGTCTTGTGTGTCACTATTGCAAGTACATGTGCAATATGTCCATGCTAGGAGTACTGATCACAGTTGGCAAGTCTGCTGCTTTGAAAGACTTGGAAGGAAAAGAGTACGTAGGACCAGTACTGTGGTTGTGATGTTTGTATCATCCATGTATCTCTGGTTGCATGTGCATGATGTATATATATTATTTGTATCATTGTGTGTACATCTGTCTGTTTTGGGTAAGTTTCATGACATGTTGCATGTGTGTACGGATGTGGCATTGCTTGTTCTTATGTGGTACAGTATCGCCAAAGGCAGTGGGTACAAGGTTGGAGAGTTGAACGACCTTCAGGAAGGAAGCTCATTGCTAATTGGAGGGAAGGAAATTGAAGTGAGCGTACACATGCAGCAGTTTTATTGGGCCACCTAAGGTGGTACACATGTAGCTCACCTTTCTTGAAGCACTCTGTCCTGTGGTGGTACCTTCACGTCGTGACCATCACCCTCTCCACACCTGCTTATTTTAGGTGATCAGCAAGATAAGCCAGGAGGACTGGACCAGTGGCAGGTGCTTCTTAATGACTGCTAGTGGACCAGTGTCATCAGGTGTGTAGAGGACAAGAGGCAGAGCTGAAACATTACCTGCATACCATACATTGCACATGTATGCATGCTTGTACCTATGTATGGAGAGGTGTTTCCATCATGATTTTTTTTTTTGCACGAAAATTTTACTTAGGTACGGTCTTTCAATCAAAACCAGTACCAAAAGTGTCGTCCTTTGCTAAGAGAACTACTGAATCTGTAAGCCCGTTCAAAATAGTTGTATGTAAATTTCATATATACATGCACATGCATGGGTTTTTACATGGTCATTACTAATGATAATATAACAGCACAAATGTGCAGCCCCTGCAAGGAATAATAATAATGTCTTTCAAACATGGCTGATGCAATAATGGCAAATGAGTCATGTTTTAGATGCATGTACATGTAGGCGTGTTCATGTGACATGCGGTGTACATGGTAGCTAGGGAGTGTTACATTTCATTCTCTGTACCATAGAGAGCAAGGCCACTGTACGATGCAACAGCTTCGGATGCATTTGTTATGCCGCGGCCATCCCAGAAGCACCAGGTATGTTCCACCATGATGTGCTGTGCTTTGTGGTGCACTACTCTTTCATCTGGTACCTCTGTGCACAAGATGGAGCACAACAGCTGCGGCTTGCCTGTCGTTGACGTCGTTGTTGATCCTCGCCTTGCCCATCTCCTTAAGCCTCACCAGAAGGAAGGGGTGACCTTTCTGTACGAGTGTCTCTTGGGAATGAGGGACTTTCAAGGCCATGGAGCGATTCTAGCGTGAGCACTAAGGGTGTGTGGCTGTGTGCTGTGGCCACACTGTGTTGTTCCACTCTGGTAGGGACGAAATGGGCCTGGGGAAAACCCTGCAGTGCATAACAGCTTTGTGGTATGTTAAATATGATTAGTCTGTTTGGTACATGACATTGGTTGTTTATGCATGGTGTGCTGTGTTATTCAGAACTTCATCCTAGGTTTTTGTACTTTCAGACCGTAATAAAAAAATTCTATAGCTCATATGACTCTTATACTTGTACAGTGGATGTGTTTATCAGCATACAATCTCATCCTGAAGGACCCTGTACAAGCAAGGGCCTTATGGTGGAAAGCCTGTCATTAAGAAGGCACTTGTTATCACTCCTGGAAGCCTAGTACAGGTACATGTACATCAGTAGAGTTTGTTGCTGAGGAATATGTTTAATCTGTTTTTTTTGTATAATTATCTTTGACCTCATATTGGTTCCATTATTCCAAATAGTGATCTTTTTTATTTTCCATTTTTGTCAGAACTGGGAAAGAGAATTCCACAAGTGGTTGGGTAGTGAGAGACTCAATGTATATCCAGTATCATCTGACAAAAAGGTGGAGGTAAGATCAAGTAGAGTATACTAATGCAGGTAACCAAGTGGATTTATTGTGTACCCAACTCACCAGTACTGGGGCTCAGTAAATTCAATATGTTCACTGTAAACAAGGCAGCTAGTTGTAATGTTAACATTGAAGTGGTGCATGCTATCATTAGATAAGTTTGTTCCGTGACTGCCATGTTTTTTGCTGAGCATTGAAAATGCAGCAAACATCGATGGAGAAGTATGTTTGATCCAACTCAATTGCTACCGTTAATAACCATGCATTTCTGCTTAAACCTGTTAGCTACACTTTGCTGGTCTGTACATCCTCGGCTCAGTTTGCTAACATCAAACATTAATATTGCTGCAATTGGATTTATGGTGCAGTCTCATAGCCAGCGAAAAATAAAGCAGACGTGAAAAGCCATTACTCATTTAAAATGCATCTCATGCCTTGGTAAGTCAGGTCGTTTTCGGGGATCCTCCCACCAACATTAATCGTACTCGCATTATTTGTGTACTAAGTAGCAGTTTGCTTTGCAGATCCAATGAAGCTGCAGCTTTGAGAATGGATATTGCACCAATTAATACTTCACAATTTATAGTATGCTCAGCAACATTAATTTGTAGTGTTGAAAAATGAGCTGTAGTATATACATGAAGAAACAAACTAGTACTAGATTAAAAATAAAACAAAGGGAATAAGCATCTTATAGTCAATGTCACTAAAGGAGCCCTGCTCGACCATTCGGCTCCATCATTAATGTCCATCACTCCACTCCACTAGACTCTAGAGCCACGAAGGCAGAGATTAGTTGCCCTAAGAATGTCAAAGGACAGCTATTGTTTACATAATCTGGATGGATAATAGTACATGTACATGAAAATGTTCCAATTTTTGCCACTGCTCGAACCTATCAACTACATATGTATGGTCGATTGGTTTGAGCCAGTGAAACACCCAGTCCTCTTGCAAATGATCATCAGAAGGCCAGATGTACTAAATACTAGTATCATGGAGGGTTGTGTATTTCTACTTTTCCGAAAACCTGGCCAAATTTCCTGTGTCATACTTAAAATCGGTGTTAAATGTTGTAATAGACACACTTACATGTATGTTGAACGCCTACATGTACCCTTTTATCATGTTCAAATACCCACTGATCACCTGATTGACAACAAATGGTTCTCATTGAGATGTAAAATGAGGGGCAGCATTGCCCAAATGTCCATTGACTGATCATACATGTACGTGTAAGTATACCCTAACTGAACTGTGATTGTGATGAAAGGCTTCTAGCAAGCTGTATGTATGAGACAGACATTATGTAATGGCTAAGTAACCTTGCTACAATGTGTATTCTACATTCTACATGTGTGAATGATTGGCTATACTTGATGTTTAGTGGGATCTCGTAGTCTTGCTTGCATGGAGGTTTACAGTTAACTAAATGTTTTGCTACCTTACAGGACTACATCAATTCTTCTGTGCATCCTGTGCTTATTATCAGTTATGAAATGTTCCTGCGAACTCATGAGGCTCTCAGCAAAGTCTCTTTTGATCTAATGGTGTGCGATGAAGGACACAGACTTAAGAATACAGCAATTAAGACTACATTGGTAAGCATTTTATCCTGTGTTGCACATGGTCATACCTGGCCAGGGATACAGCACTTGTATACCACAGTGTTTGATATTTCTACCCAGATTTTGGGAAGTGTTCCGGTACTGAGAAGAATAGTATTGACTGGAACACCAATTCAGGTTAAGCATTGGTGTCATTGTTGTCCCTTGTGTGCTGCATTCTTTAATCACATTGACTTGTCTAAAATGTTGTTGAGTCATTTCTTTTTCATTCAGAATGACTTGCAAGAGTTTTATTCCATTGTGGACTTCTGCAATCCTGGCATTCTTGGTAGTTGATTATTAGATATGTATTTACTATCCCTGCATTTATGTGACAGAGAATTAAGAGCTAGACTGATCTAACTACATTTAGATGCACAAGTAGTTATTTTGTAGCTGCTCTAAAGCAAGCTTAGGAAATAAGTGTAATTAAAATGGACATAACAAAGGCTGCTTGCCCTCATTAATAAAATAGAGCAGTATGCCGTCTAATGTACTTATTCAAAACAATATCACTCTTTGTTGCTGGTATATTTACTTTCATACAAACATCCCTGTACATGTATGTGTGTGGCCTACATGTAGTTCAGGTGGCTATACAGAGTGTTGCTTTCAGTGTGGCATATGATATAAAAATGTTGCAAAGTCATTAAAATTAATCTGTGGGTGATCAAATGTCAAGATTGGATGCATACTAGTTATTTAGAAATCCACTTTAAAAAGCGTCAAACAGTGCAATATATTTGATTCATTTTTACTCTTCTTCAGCAGTTCTATTGTTTTGTATATGTATCTATGAAGTGGATTACAATGTACTGTAGTACATGTACATGTACATGTAGGATTAGAACAAAGGTACATGTAGGATGGCATGTTGTGATCTAGAACTTGTTGCTCATGATTTGGGAGTTACATGGACATGGGAACAATAATGGGACAAGTGCTCCATTGATGACTTATGTCAATGCTTCACACTCCTATTTACTTGTGCATGTATTCAGGCTCGCAAGCTGCATTTCGTCGTGTTTATGAAGAACCAATATTGCAGTCACGTATGCCCACAGCTACAACTGATGAAAAAGATGTGGGTGAAAATAGGGCTAAAGAGGTACATGTACCATGTACATTCTGTGATCGTGTGATGTATGCATGGTTTACATTCGATGTGTGTTCATTTACACATGCATGACACTTAGTATGTTAAAAGTGACCCATGGTTTTCAGCATCTTTCAACCTTGTGAGATATACGATTAACAAAGCATGAGGACCACACTACTTGTACCTTTGTTCTAACCCGAGATACTAATCTCATTGCATCAGTATTCATTTGTGAGCAGCATGCATCTATTGCGGAATTATTCTTTGCAGTTCATGTACAAGTACTTGCATTGAGGTCTTGGGTAGTATCATAACATGCAGAGCTCATTAATTGTAATCCTTGTTGGAATGAAATTTATGTAGTGAAACTTTCAAAAGGGTGATATCACACTATAGGGTGTTGATTGAGAATACCTGGTAGGGTAATTGCATCTGTGTGTACGTTGAGCTCTTGAATAAAAGGTTGCTGCTTATACACTGAGATCTTTTGTGTAGCTCTTTAGATTGACGTCATTGTTCTGCTTGCGAAGAACACAGGAGTTGCAACGGGAATACCTACCAGCAAAAGGTAGATTAGTCTTATGTTGGTGCACAGAGGGAGTCTGATGTTCATGTTCATGTACATTGTACATAGTGTACATGCACAGTTTTAACTTCTGTATGATTTTGAGCATTTAAATATTCTACATATTGTTTATGTATGTACTGTAGTATTAGAGATGATGGAAACAGCTGCTGCGAAGGACTTGAATACTTTCTGTTCTTGCAATGTGAAGTATTTAAATGCCTTTTTATTGATTCACTTTCCATTGCTTGTGCATCTTGATGTACCTGCTTCCTTATTTCAGTTGAGAATGTTGTGTTTTGTGAGATAACACCCTTGCAACTAAAGCTGTACGGACATGTACTTCAGTCCAGCACACTCAAGTCATGTCTTAGCTGTTCCTCTGACAGCCTGCAACATCTGGTGTGTATTGGAATTCTGAAGAAGCTTTGCAATTCACCAAATCTTCTATATCCAGCTGTAAATGCAAGTGTCGACAATGACACATCAGTAAGTATGTCAGACTATGTGTACTGTTAGATCTGTATAGAAGAGACCAGCGCCCTATTCATTCAAGTCACTTATTTTTGTCCTCAATAAAGATTTTTATAATGCATGACACATGTAGTTTATGGACTGTAAAGCACATTAATTATCTTTTACTGTTGTGTACTCTTCCAATCCGAAAATATGTTGATTATCGCCATACCTCAAGCTGTTAACAACCAGATGTAACTAAGCATATAGAATTGTTATGTCTTGATAAAACTTTAGGGACATATCAGAGGGTAAATGTTGCTTCTGTACTGACTAATCCTGCTGTGGCCTGCTAGGTTTGGGCTGCTACTATGATTAGCGTATCGATCGATGTCTAATATACATGTAGTTCACTGAAAGTTGCTATAAGGCAACCTTAAAAACACCTGACACGATTTTAGCTTGTACATCTGTAATTTGTAATGATTATGTCAGAGCACAGAGGAGACCCTTCTGTTTCAGGACTGGGACAATTCTAGTGCTTTAGATACTTGTAATATGCACCAAATACTTCCTCTTGCTCAGTTCAGTCTTAGTAACGTGGAGATATGATGAAGAAGAAATGAAACACAAGGAGTAGTTACATATACTTTACAATAATCAATGTAGGAAGAGCCCCTTTATCTCTTAAATGCAATAACAAATAACTTTAATAATAATAATTTTTTTTTTAAGGATTATACATAATCTTTATATAAAAAGAAGTATATACATTTATTAGAATACATTAATTTAAAACATAAGCACTATAAATAACTAAAAGTCACAGCAAGTGTTTGGTGAGACACATCTGGCCAAAATTGCCCTGGCATTCTGCCTCATGAGGGTGAGGCTGAGGCGACTGTAGATGCCCGACATAACCTCATTCAGAGGTCGACAGAGTTGAGTGGCTACCTTTTTGGATATGGCCAAAATTACATTGATGGCTTCATTGCCCCATCCCCCAAACACTTCTACAACCAAAGGGATGCATGACCATCCTCTAAGGGCACATGCCTCATACCATACTGTAGTACTGTACACATGTACATACCATGTTTATATACAAATAGATGTTTTTATTTTAATTGATGGTGGCAGTGCCCAATTCCGTGCTCTGGGAGCGAGATGTATGTACATGTACATGTTTATGCTTTCTCTTCGAGTTTCTGATGGCTACAGACATGTTCAGAGGTCAAGGGTTGTATATTGACTATTAGGCATAGGAATGAGAAACTTTATGAAATAGGTTACTAGCACTACTGTCTGGAAAAATATTTAAGCAACAAGCTTGACCTGCTGTCTTTGATGACATAGTGTGTCTCAACCATAGGACCTGCTAATGTGGCTGTGCTCTGAATAGTCACTTTTTCATTTCTCAGCCAACTCAGTCGCAAGACTAGACACAACGGTCGATCTTCATGTATGAAGGAGCAAAATATCAAGACAGGTGGTGTCCAGAGTTGCTGAAGACCAGCCTGGCCTGCCGGGCCAGACTTTCAGCTTGAGCTGACAGGTTGGACCCTGACTGGAAAGGCCGGAATCCACCCACTAACTATTAATACAACGTTAAATGAGCAAGTAAATTAACTGAATTTAATTGTAACAGTTGATATTAAAATATGAGGTAGTAGATTCCACCGCAGGCACTGCAAAATGAATTTTGCTTGTGAAAATACTAATACTTGTTCTGATGGAGCTGAGAAGGCAGGGATTGCTAAATACTTACGGGCAAGGTTTGTGATTGTGGAAAATCGCCCAACATGCATTTACCACTGTCAATAGGGAAATTAGTATCCATGTGTCAGGCCTCTGGAACAAGCAGCCATGCATCAAACTCCTCCTTAATGGCTCTACGAAAGCCATCTGTTCCAGCAGCTGCATGTACTTCTGAAGTTTCTTTATCGGGTGCAAGATAATCACAGTCATCGAAATGTCGAAATTTAACATACATGTACATGTACACATCGTGAAGGCATTGAACGATTTAGAACTAAGAACCAGTACATGAAAAAATACACTTACAAAGATACGGGACCCTAATCTGCACTATAAAGTCATGAAAACTATGTCCAAACCTTTGTCTCCACATAGTCTCCGCCTAATGCCTGTAGTTTTCTGTGTGTACCATATTGCTGATTGTATTTCTGTTTAGTTTTTGCCAAACACTCTCTTATGTGGTTTATGCACATTCCTGTGGTAGGGTCGATGGAGTTGTATGTATGGTTAATGGTAAGATGCTGGTATGTCTTTGTGTTCCAAGCATGCTGTATGCCGCCCAGAGATATGATATTGTAGTAGTTAGTTGGTGAATTTTCAGCAGAAACATAGCGGCATCTCAATAGTCTATTGGCTCCATAAAACCAACTTTCTCTTCAACGCCGAAGGCTCCACAAATCCATTTTTCTCTCACTCTGTGCCCTACATTGCCACACATTTGTTGATTTCGACAGTACATCTTGGTAACAGAAAATAGTTGAAACAAATATTGCAGCAGATGTTTTTCCAGTCAACTATTGTGTTTGCTCCTATGACTAGTTGAAAAAGTAGTTCGTCTTGCTTTACGTTGTCACTGCACTAAAATTACTCAAATTGAATAATCATCTTCTTTCTACAACTTCTAACAGTACACCTAAAATAATACTCTTTTGCTGTTTGACCTCCTACCACCATAGGTATCATTATTAATCATATACTCATTGAAATCTACTCGTAACGTTTCTGCTGAATGAATATACATATGCATAGTAGCATTCTGTAACAATTATTTCAAACAGTGTAGACAAGATCCTATGTACTGAATTTCATGTGAGGGTCATTCCTCCTCTTATGAGCAAGAGTTGTGACTCACGTCTTCCGATTTTGCTCTAACTTCTCATATATGTTGGTCTTGATATGAAAATGACTTGTACCATTTATTGTGTTAATAACGTTAATGGTTTACGAAATATACGCCACTGAATAATTAATTTTTTCGTAAACGTTGCAACTTGGCACACTCATATCTTGGCTGCTATGCAATTGACAGCAGGGTTTTTGGCATCGAATTGAAGGCCATGATGAGTAGAACTGATCTATGGCGATTATTTTGGGGAGTGGGTAAAGGGTTACATTTCTAGCTTCATCAAAGTACCTTTTTAAAATATAGAGGTGTCTACCACGTGAAATACAAGTTTTTTATTTTACACAACTGAAGGGACTATCAATGTCTATACGCTTCAGAAAAAAAAAGTTTGTATATTGATTACCTCTGAGAACCACACGAGATTTTACCAGAGGGCGCCATTTTTGTCTCATCAAAATTCACTTTTGTTTACATACGTTGCAAGTGGTGTTATGTAATCGTCTTACCACAGCTACCCACGTGTGGTTTTATCAAATAGCATGAATCAGCAGTTTGTGTTTCCTTATTTGGGGCGTGGATTAGATCGAGGGCCTGAATATAGTGCTGTGAAGGAGCGCTGGGTCCATACTTGTGTTCTTATTCTTCTCCGAGTCTGGGATGAAAGCGGCGAGTCGGGAAGCTGCACTATTCCACGACGTGCCGTATGTGGAAGTACATCATGATCAGGAGCGACGTGCACTGGCAGTATATCGGTAGAGGGTCGCGGCAGATCGGTAGAGGGTCGCGGCAGACGGTAGAGGGTCGCGGCAGATCGGTAGAGGGTCGCTCCTGATGTACTCCCAATGCTTCCACATACGGCACGTCGTGGAATAGTGCAGCTTCCCGACTCGCCGCCTTCATCCCAGACTCGGAGAAGAATAAGAACACAAGTATGGACCCAGCGCTCCTTCACAGCACTATATTCAGGCCCTCGATCTAATCCACGCCCCAAATAAGGAAACACAAACTGCTGATTCATGCTATTTGATAAAACCACACGTGGGTAGCTGTGGTAAGACGATTACATAACACCACTTGCAACGTATGTAAACAAAAGTGAATTTTGATGAGACAAAAATGGCGCCCTCTGGTAAAATCTCGTGTGGTTCTCAGAGGTAATCAATATACAAACTTTTTTTTTCTGAAGCGTATAGACATTGATAGTCCCTTCAGTTGTGTAAAATAAAAAACTTGTATTTCACGTGGTAGACACCTCTATATTTTAAAAAGGTACTTTGATGAAGCTAGAAATTTAACCCTTTACCCACTCCCCAAAATAATCGCCATAGATCAGTTCTACTCATCATGGCCTTCAATTCGATGCCAAAACCCCTGCTGTCAATTGCATAGCAGCCAAGATATGAGTGTGCCAAGTTGCAACGTTTACGAAAAAATTAATTATTCAGTGGCGTATATTTCGTAAACCATTAACGTTATTAACACAATAAATGGTACAAGTCATTTTCATATCAAGACCAACATACATGAGAAGTTAGAGCAAAATTGGAAGACGTGAGTCACAACTCTTGCTCATAAGAGGAGGAATGACCCGTGAGCCAGTGCTGCTCCATCTTCAGTGCACCTTGATGCATGTGGTCACATGTTCATACATGTATGTAAGTGGAGACGATATTGCATCAATGTGTTGTGCATACATAAGGACGGGTACTGACCTCTATAGCTGGTGAAACAACCACCTCCTGGTGTGTGCATGTTGCAAGAGTGCTTGGATATGTTTTGCCATAACATTAAATCATCTGACAGCAAATACCTGGTGGTCCTGCGCATTGGCACTGAGCAGAACATGATCACCCCTCCTGGAAAAGTCATGGGTCCCCATGAGTTGCATTGGGGTACATTACACAGGCTGTTTTTCACTCTCCAATGAAGTGTTTCAAGGCAACAGCCTGTGGCTACTGAACTGAAAGCGCTGTCTATGATAAGAATATGAGCTTTACTATACCATGGAACGTTAAAATGACCGCTGTTCCAGAGCCATATTACTGTTCATAAAGCTGCTGCATCAAACATCCAAAGGTGCATCATCATAATTGTTGAACTTGTGCAGTCTATGAGTGCCTTTAGCTCAACCCCAAATCTAATACCTGTAGGTTTTCACTTTATCTTGGTATAGCTAGATTCCATCCCTCCTTCCATAAACCTTCGTCATTGGGCGTGTCAGGGTGAGGTTATTGATGGCCTTGGTCGGCAACGGTTGGGAGGCGAGGTTACTCAACTTGTAATTGACATACGACTGATTGATAAAATCTGGTGTTTGCGCTAGCAAACGTTCCGAATCGAGCCCAGTAGTACATTTATAGCTCTGTAGTTGTGTCAAAGGAAATGAAATTAGGATTGGCAATGGACTTTAGCGTGGACTTGGATTTGTTCATATCTGTGAACACGGGATAAATGTCTCCATCTGTTTTCTTCCTTCGTTCAGCTGTTTTGCTGGTGTCACTGTTGTTGTTTTCATGAACGGTACATGTATGTCTGCTGCACAGTTATCTGTTACAGGAGAAGCTGGATTACTCTCCAACTACGCCACTAAATCCTGTTATGTTCTCAGGTAAACAGGATCTCAAAGAATATATTTTCAGAAAGTGATATGGCAAAATCACGCACACTCATGCACGCACACACACACACACGCACACACACGCACACACAAATGGACACCGACTAGAATTCCCCAATGCGCATGAGTCAGATCATTGACACCAGGGATGCAGTAACATGTTCTGGCCACAACAAGTTAGGTGAAAACAAAACTTCAGCAATGCCTGATAAAAAGTCCTGGAAGAGCACCCAATAATAATGGTCTCCATGCAGCCTGTTTTAAAGTGTTGCTCTGCCAAATAACTGCTGCTGGCTAGACCATTCACACTGCAATGATTTCACTAGTACAGCAAATGTTACTGTACTTAAGGTTTTCTGTAGTTCCATTAGCTAATTACAGAGTACACTCAACTACACGTATTTGCTCATCAACAAACTAAATGTTCTTGCAGCTTCCAAGAAGGTGGTTTGTTGAGATTTTAGACATACACCTGTAGTACTTCTGCATGCCTATGCCACTTTAATGTATGTCTGGCGGGTTCTGGGAAATAGACATCTAATGACCAGGCTATTATGCAACCCTTTTTTTTCAGGGTGATTACTTCCCTTGGCTATCAACAGCCTGTTCTCCTGATGAACTCAGAGGCTGTTGCATTGAGCATTCGGGGAAGCTAAAAGTGTTGTTTAAAATGCTTAACTGTGTACAGGCTGGAACAGGTGAAAAGATTGTTGTTGTATCACACTACACTCAGGTGAATTTAAACAAAGAATTACTTAGACTGTGACAGTTCATAGGTTCGATTTGCATAAGCATTATGGTATACATAAATGTGACCCTTCCCTGGTAGGTTTAAATGGGTAGATGAATGAAATATATTATATGGTAAATTCCATAAGTTAATGCAACATGTACCGAGCTTCATCCTTTATCTATTTTAGCTCAAATACATGTGTAAATGTATCAGAATATTTATTATATTTACATGTATATCATCCACCTCCTATGTAGACCCTGGACATGTTGCAAACTTTGATTGATGAAAAAGGATATGCATATCTAAGACTTGATGGATCTACACCAACTTCAAAAAGGCAGTCACTGGTGGAACGTTTTAATAGCACATACTGTAAAGAATGTGAGTCAAATTCTGCAATGTAGCATGTTTTGGGCAATTTTCAGGAGATTGTGCCGGTTTGCTCTTCCAATTTCTTTCTTAGTTGTGTTTCTGCTCAGTTCAAAGGCTGGAGGAATGGGATTGAATTTAATCGGAGCTTCAAGGCTAGTGCTCTACGACATTGACTGGAACCCGGCCAATGATTTACAAGTAATCAAATGAAGAATTTCGCTTTTACATTGTTGATGATATATGCACATAAGATTTTAATGTTCATATTGCTAACAGGCAATGGCTAGGATTTGGCGTGATGGACAGAAAAAGGAAGTCTACATATACAGACTCTTAACAGCAGTGAGCACACAGGCATTTTAGTGGATGCATTGTTTGTGGTGTAAGATTATGTTTATTTATTTATTTTTACACAGGGTACTCTGGAAGAAAAAATTTATCAGCGCCAGATATCGAAGTATGGTTTAAGCACTCTTATAAATGAACCTATGAAAAATTCAGGAGATTCAGTTCAGTTCTCGCCTGAGGAGTTAAAGGTACACATTATCTTTAAGAACGGCCTGCCAGGTGGCCTTACTTATTTTCCCCATAGGATCTCTTCTCTCTCCCATCAGGTACAAGCTGCCAGACTCATGACCTTCTAGACTGCAACTGTCAGAATGTATGTGGGATATTTGTTTTCTTTCAGATAGGTATTTATGAAAACTATTCTGTGTGATTCACGTGTATGAATATATTTTGAAGAAATGTTCAACACAAAGTAAAAATTTACCAAATATTCTATTCAGGGAACTACTGCACCCTATGAACATGAATCAATGCCTACCAAGAAAATACTTGTGAGTTGGTTGTAAACTTTTCTTTATCTTGTTTGTGGACTGATATTATTATTGTATCTTGTTTACTTTCTAATGTTATTCCTGTGCAATGGTAATTCCATTTCATCCTGAATGTACATATACATCATTGGGTACAATTGTACATCCCTGTTCACAGCAAAAACGTTTATGCAATTCCGTCATTTAAAGGCCAGCATTACTTCCTTATCACCTGCAACTGTAATCAATGTGTGTAAGAACTCCGTAAAACTTTACATTTGAGTTGCAGGCTCTAAATATGCAGAAAGTCGACCCGTGCCTTATAGGTACCATGGAACTTTTATTGGCTGGCATAATAGTACAAGTTTTATTACAATTTCACCAAGCTATGTAAGGCTTAAATGCTATTATTTCATGTACATGTAAGACAAGCTGTACTAGTAGAGCTATCCGTACATTTGTTTACTGCATGCATGACTTAATAGATACCTCTTGCTAGCACTGCACAGTCGTTAAAATTTAAGCCTTACTTATCTCATGTGCTGCTAGTTAGTTCCCATGAAACACAAGTACAAGTAAACCAGACCAGTTAGAGTTGGTGCTATGTGATGACAATATTTCCACTTCCCGTATCCCAACTAAACATACATGCATGAGTAAGCTTATGTAGTCATCCATCGATCACACACACACACCAGACACACACACACACACACACACACACACACACACACACACACACACACACATGCACGCAATTGCCCTCAGCACTTAATTATAGCTCCATCTAAGGTTCCATAAATAGCTGAATGGCCAAAACTTAATTTTTCCTGACATTCCCCTGGATGTACGAGAGGCAATAGACATTTAAGATTTTAAGAAAGCAGCTCATGTACAGATGTTATTTTGGTGAATGCTATACATGTACCTTATTAATGTCTAATGTCCTGGGCGTACTCCGTGGGGCACGTTTGTACATTGTGGGGTATATGAAACTAAGTTTTTTGCGTTCTGTCATTTCAGCATTCTAGTGAAGTTCGACTATTTTGCCACGTTGTATCCTTATCTGTTTGGGCCGAAGCTTTGAAGGCCTAAGCCCTTCCCCTGCTCTCATTCCAATGCATCATAGCAGGGGTACCCGGTACTGTGTGTAACACACATGAACTTATTAAAACAACCCAGAGCCAGAGATAACCTTATTGCCTAAGGTTAAAAAGCCTAAGTAGCTATATGTGTAACTTTGTTTTGAACGCGATACCTTAATACCTTGGACATGCAGTAGCTAGCTGCTAAATTTTCAAACTGTTGTCACGCGTGTTACACACGATACGGTTACTGGGTACCTCTGCTATGATGCGTTGCTGTAAAAGCAGGAGAAGGGCTTAGGCCTTCAAAGCAGTGTTGCCACAGTTGACCGATTGGAGCAAGTCACATGCAGACGGCCAGTTGACTGGAATAGACCTCTGGCGGTCACAGCCATGGCTAGAGATAGCCGTAACCAGTCCATACGGTCACAATCATGGGCAGGCCATTTGAAACTTATCCGGCACGGTCATGGTCAGTTTTGGACCGTCAAAAACCGCCAGTTCATACTTAGCGGTCACGGCAGACGATCTTAGACGGTCAAAGTCAAACTTGCATGCGTGTATTACTGTATTGGCACCGTATATAACTCTGCATTCACTGCATGCTGGTTGCAATTTGCACATCGGTATGTGTATATATGCGGTTTTATACTAATTTCATTAGATGATATCAGATGCTATATATATAGCAATGATTCAATGGATAAATACAAAGAATGAATATACACATGTATATGGACATAATGGAAACAGCCTGAAGAAAATTAAGGAGGCGAGGATGGAAACTTAGGCACTGAAGTTCTTGTTGCAGCATAAAAGCAAAATCCTTTCTAGTCTGCCTGTCAATTCTCCACCTCTTTCTGTCAAGGATTAGCTTCATTTGTGAAAAAACACGTTCAGAAGGTGCACTTGATGCTGGAACAGCCAAATACTTTAGTGCCATCGTTGCTGTATTCAGAAAATTTCCTTCATTAATGCTTCACCAGTCCATGCATGGCATTATTTACACGCCAATTGGTGGATTCTGCCTTCAGATCTCTGGAGTAAGTGGAGGAACGTCGATATTTAAACATTTTCATAAATACCAGACCTAAAATACCAGACCTAAAATAAACCCAGGCACACATAACTGCATAATTATAAAGAGTAAAGTATTTGACATACAACTTGTGTTCATCTGTCAAGTGCTTCCACATCTTTTAAGAAGAACCATCAACTCTGGATATCCATGTAATACTTTTCTCTTGTTCACAGAGAGCGCACAAACTCCATTCGTTGAACTGGGCTACCCGAGCCAACTTGAAGTGTTTCCACAACTTTGCAGTGTTAAGAAACTTTTGACCGGATGGATGGTAAGCACTTTTCACACAGCTATCTGGTGGTTTATCCAATTTCAGCTTTTTAGAATTCGGTACAGCTATCGTTTACGTTATGGGTTCAGCCATATTGCACCGTCAGTGACCAGATAATATTTTTTACGGTCAGCCATAAAATTCTGACGGTCACCGTACTCAGACGGCTCAGACGGCCAGGCACATTGATGTCCCGCGGTCAATGGCGGTCAGCACAAATTTTGGCAAATTTTGGCGGCTGCCGGATGGCCAGAGCTGGCCGTGGCAACACTGCTTCAAAGCTTCGGCCTAAACAGATAAGGACTTACAGAACGTGGCAAAACAGTCGAACTTCACTAGAATGCTGAAATGGCGGAACGCAAAAAATTTGTTTCGCTTACCCCACGATGTACAACCGTGCCCCGCAGAGTATGCCCAGGACATTAGACATTAACCTCCAGAATAATGTGCATGCAATAGTTCAGTAGTGTACCTTATGCCTGCATTTCGGGAAGATTTAATTAATACTGTGCAGACAAATATATCCATGTTATGTAGCTCATTTATTATATCGCATACAAGCCGGAAATATGCCTTTATTGTTACCACATTAGGATATGGCAAAGATGGATGGTTTGAAGAACTGGATTCACTTAAGCCATCCTATCAATGAGTCTTGCAATGTGAGTTTGTAGGCCTATGTGTATTATCAGATGCATGTACATGCAAATACAGCCACAAAAATCAAGACTTTGTATTGATCAGTCTTATAAATTTGGCAGGATTAGTATTATTTCTTGTAGTCGTGTTGTATTGAATTAAAGTATAAGCAGTTTCCCTTCTACAATTACATGTATAAATATTTAGTCCATTTCTTTGTTGCATCTTACATGTCCATATAATGTCCACATAACAATGCTCTTTTCATTAGGATAAGTTGCTGATTGAAGCTTCAGGCAGTATTACATTTGTATTCCAGAACAGAGTTAGTGGGCTTGTATGACTACATCATTATATGAATGTGTAGGTTTTATTATTATGAACTCATGTATATGTAACCATAGAATGATTGTTGCTAGATTCCTGTGACTAATTGTGCATAGTATGCTGAATGTTGGGTGCAGTAGCAGTGAAGGGAAGTAATCTGTCACATAGAACAAGCAACATTAATCCTCATCAGTGCAGTGCTAACCTACGAACACCAACCAGGTGCATTAATGGTACCTGCTGTGTCATTTCATTACATTTACATTCGTATCATTAAATGAGATGAGATATAAACAACATTCATATCATTAATTAGATGCAACATTTGACTTTTCGTTATCTGATTCAGCAAGTTCTACCTATGTATAGGACATTTATTTAAAAAAAAAAAGTGGATGTAAAATACTGTTGTGTCCACCCATGGTTGGACATTAGGCTGGATGATTTAACTATACTGTAATTCGTGATGAACCACCAAAATTATTCTAGTCGCATCTCATTAATGACACCTAGCCTGTTTTACAAGCCACATATCTTACGACAAAGGCTTTTCAAAACACTCGGCCATAGCTATAAACTAAAGCATCAGTGCGCTTGGTGTGAGTTATTACTTGTGCCTCTGTGCTGCTTGTTTTCAGAGCTATGCAAATCTTGCTGGGTGTACTTCAGTGCTTTTTGTGCAGAAACCAACCCTAGGAAATCGATAAACAATTATAATAGTCATCAGCACAGATATGAACCCGGGAGAACACTTAAATATCACAGAAGTAACCACATCTTTTTATTTCACCATTAAATTGATTGGTGCAGGTGTATTTTATGGTAGGTTTGAATAGAGACACATGCATGAAGGTGAATGAGCGATGCAGTGTGCAAGGTTGCTTCTTGGTGGAGAGGTTTCAGAATGATTAAACACTCTTTGCCTCCCAAGATGTTATAGGCACTTACTCAACTGATTTTTGGTATGGGTACTGTACGAACAAGTTGGCATGGTGGATAACTTAATTCCCTTTTGAGTAGATCATGCACACAGCAGTTGACAGTCCTAGGACCGTTTCAGGCAGCCTATTTTGGTCGAAACAGGTTCTGCCTGAAACGGTCCTAGGACAATTTTAGGCTGCTTATTGTGGTCCTCAGTACGTACTTTGCTCATTTTGTACTATACCGCCGGACAGCCGGAAACAGTCCCAGGACCAAAATAGTTGCCTACACGAGCATGGTGGTTCTTATTTTGGTCTGGTGGGCTAAACAGCTCGTAGTTTTTGCTTGATTTAGCCAGGGTCCTGTATAGTCCAAGAATATACATGCCAGGTTTTAAATGGTTAAAGTAATCAGACGAATAAAGAATTAATTAAGATTGATTAGCTACGTACACGTACACTTACATAATATACGTAATACACACATGGCTATAATATCGCATAGTCTCGTCCCCAGACCCATGTTACGCAGCAGCGGGTGGATTACATCACCGCTACGCGAACAGAGAGTCTGGAAAGTCGTTCTGGGACGCAGCAGAAGTTATATAACAACCCATGACGTCACGGGTGCTAGATTACGTCAAGGACTTTAGAAGGTGTCGCTGTAGCATTAGAACAAAATGAACCGCTGCAAGCTTTGTGTGGTCCCCGTTTTGAATGCGAAGGATAGAAGGAGACTTTCAAGCCCCTCGTCAGAATATTGCCGTGAAGCTTTGATAGGTTTAGCGATATAGTTTAGTACAGCAAAGATGGACGCTTCACAGGAGTATGGGTCGGGCTACTTGTGCAAGACGTGTTTCAACTCTAGTCTGTTGCTAAGTATTCTTCGCTATGCGAGGCAGTGGCAAGCGTGAAGAACAACTTGCTGTCAAAGCTCTCTGTTCATGCGTGCGCTGGACCTCTAACCCAAGGTACCAAACGCAAGTCAGATGCTAATAAAGGCGCGAATGCTGTTAAGGTGATGGGGCCGAGACTTACTGTTCATATAAATTACATGTATCTCTATGGTCATGCATCAGCTTACAGTTGCCAGAATTCGAGCCAGTCAAGGCGTTCAGTTTAATGCAGAGAATGGTGAGGAGCGCCTAGAAGGAATCATACCAGTCATTGAAGACTGGCATGCTAAGATGTGCTATATGAAGGTTAGTCCTGCAGGGTGTAATGAACTGCTTAATGATCTCATGAGATGTGTAAATTTGTCATTTGTCTTGCTAATTGATCAGGTGATATGGAAGAGGCTCTACAGTTCTTGTTCTGGGATGGATCTTTTTTTCCTGAGGAACCAGAGGAACGTGGTGTCAGATGTGTCTAAGGATCTCACAGCTTGTGAGGAATTAATGGAGATGATAAACTGTGGTACATGTATTGGCAGCTGCAATGCAATTGGCTGGTGTCACAGACTTAAGCAGCAAGTAGAAGATCAGTTGACCATGTCATGGAGTATGCTAAGGAGAGTTTGAGTTCAGAGCTGCAACCTATAACGTTATAGTAGCACAGTTTGATACTGCATGTACGTTAGTCTGAATAATAGGTTATTACATATTTGGTCCTTCATTAATGCTATCAGTGGCGACACAACAATGACAATGCTTTCCACACGCTCAAACAGAAAGTCGAACGCGACAGGTAGCACCGAAAACACAACGACTTTCCGCTCCCCGTTGGCAGGATAACAAAAACCGAAAAACAGACAGGTAGGCGGCTGGACCTACTTTAACCTTAGACAAAGTCCCCTTTTAATGCCCTGTGTGCTTTCCCGTGCTAAATCTAATTGGAAGCAGGGGGTACGGGTAGGTGCACAACCATTCGCCCTTCATCAAACATTAAACATTGTTTTACTCCCTATTTGTACACCACTTATGACGTCACGCGTGCTCTGCATTCTGATTGTGCGCCTAAAATCAGGCGCGCTCAGAACGACTTTGGTGAAGCATTTGTCCAGATCCTCTGTTCGCGATATAATCCATCCGCTGCTGCGTGTCATGGGTCTGGGGACGAGACTAAATATCGCATGCACACACCCGCACGCACACACCGCGCGCGGACGGACCGGCTACCTCACCAAACACACACACGCACGCGCGGACCCCCCTCCCCCCATAAACATACGTACGCTCACGCGGACACCCCCCCCCCCCCCCCCACTTTCACACATGCACACATGTCATGCATGCACAGCACGTGGTGGATGCACATTGTTTACGCAGCCGATACTCAAGTCTGACTGCCATAGCGAAGCGAGGGAAGAGAACATGCTTGCATCTCTGGGCGGAAGAGTCATCAAGAACCACGATCTTGTATCGCACTAGACACATGCAATTAAGTTTATTTGCCATTCAATAATCGGAACCTACTGGAGTAGGATCCAACAGTATCATGAAGTCATTAAAAAACGTCACTCGCGTCGAGCGGGACGGCCAAGAGTCGGGTCACTTTGCTCTTAGTGGCAATCGACCGATATCAAATAGGAGAACAGTTCTGTGTTGTTTCCGTGTCATAAGAGTGTGCGCTTTTAGAGAACAAAAATACTCGTCCCATTGTCCGAACCTAGTCCATCTAAAATTTTATCGTCGTCTTCTTCTTATCCTTCTTCCTTGGGATAGCGTAACATAACTCAGGACAAGAACATTTGTAAGGAACGCCACATATTTTATACCAATCGCTTCAGGATGTGTCCGCATATTATCTTCCGGGGTCTGTTATAGACGCTTAACTGTTCGGGCAATTAAATAAAGGGCAGGTGCTCATCGCTCCGATGAGATAGGAACGATTAATTTCGTAGAGAACGCCAAGTGTACTAATCACTCAGGATGTGTCTGAATGTTATCCTGAGGGGCCTGTTAGACGCCTACCTATTCGGGCAATGAACGAATGCGAGTCAATGGCGGTAAAACTACATCGGCCCAAAAATTTAGGAAACAAGTAATGAAAACATTCTCTAAACGAGAAGGTTGGTGGTATATGGGAATCAAAGACGATCGTCACGTGGTGAAAAAAGGCTTCTGATTGAAAAGTAAAAATGATATAGACCGATATAAACAGGGCGGCGGTCACCGACGGCTACCGTTTAAGTGAAGAGTATGAAATAAGGCCTTCGTTTTTTCACTCCTGGTGTTTTTGCGTCCTTCGAGCAATCTGCAAAAAGGGTGTATTTCAGCTCTGCTTAACTTTCATGGTGTGGTGCATGTTACGCGTACATTACATTGAAACCTGTACTACTTATTTTTCTTGAGCGTTTCTCAAAACCGAGAGCAATAGGCAAGAGTAGCGTCTTCGCGGCAACTAGCTTCTCTTAGCTCGTTTTCGCGTCAGAAATCACGCCATCTGGTTCGAGAGTCAGCCTGTGTCGTTTCTAACATGCATGTCGCCGCCATATTACTAGTAATCACAAAAACGCATATTTATTATTCGATAATAATACATGTATCAGTATTTTTAAAATTACAACATCATGTATGAGGATACTACCTTACTGAAAACATGAAAGGAACAAAAGACAAAAGTGTCATTGGACATACCTATATACCTATACGAATCTAGCAATTAGTTCCCTCGTTTTACTTCTAACAAGGGTTGTACATGTCCCATATAAATCAGTTAAGATTTTGCTAGGCTACGAGAGGCAAAACGTGCATGAGAAGGTTTTGTCTGGCTTCAGAACCCCAGTTATAGTACTCAACAGCTAGGGGAATGCAAGTCCAAACCAGAGTGTGGCATTTGTGGTCGTTTGCGAGGTGCTCATATAGTTGCTGTACCACTGAGACGTATAGAGGCGAAAGAGTCAGAGGTGTCACTGTCAAGTCAAAAGCATCTTGAGACCATCTTGACCAATTATTCGGCAGGACGAGACAAAAAAGGTCAGGAGTGAAACTACTACTTGCTTTTATCTTCACCCTAAACGCGCAGTATGACAAAGGTCAGGATGACCCCATTTATATCACCAACATTGGGAATCATTTTGAAACTGTTAAGAAGATGTAGTCATTTTCATATACATTTATTCTGATTAGTGTATTCTGCTGCATCTTGTATTCCTGTTCATGTTTTCCCCTGTTTATTAGATTAAATTATATATAAATATGCACAATAATAATAACAAGCAGTGCAACGTGAAACATCTGTTCTACATTTATTTAAAAATCAGATCACATAGGATAAAATTTTGCTCAAATTAGTCCTACAATAATATAACTAGGATGATTTTTGGCAATATGGGATAATTTTTGGCAGCAAAAAATATTATCCTAGCCTAGGATACTTTTTAGGTAATATTAATTTTTGCCATGACAATACAGCATGGTGGCCAAGAGGATCCAAAGCAATATCAGGGCAGATTGGACAGCAAGAGCCCCTTGAAGTACCTAAGCCCGCCACCACATGCATGATTGCCATTGGAAATTCACTTGGATCAAAATGCATATTAGTTTCTACCGAGTGATCTAAGAGGCAGCGTAAGAAGCTGATGTTGAGAGGAGACGGGCTTTATCTGCAGGGGGTGATGTATCAAGCAGGCTGTTAAATGCTAGGCTTAGAGGAAAGATTCTGTTGGGAAGGGTGGGGCTCAATGACTGACATGGCATCTAGAGGTGAGACTATATGCCATTAAAAGTATTTACTGCATCTGCACAGTGGCAAAGCCTGATGAACAAGAAAAGCTCCAGAGAGAGAGAGGGAGCGTAAGCCAAGACCACCAAACCTTAACCCCAGTTTAGACTGATGTCAACAACTGAAACTTCCTCAAGCCTAGAAGTAGTCTCAGAACTCCAGCACGTTTAATAGCAAAAAAGCCAGGACAATGTATCTCCAATTGGGGCACCAAATGAGAACACTATGAGAGGGTCATCATTGCGACTGAATAACTTACATTTGGATAATGCCCAAAGACGGACCCAGCTCTTCGATTAAAGAGTTCGCACGACGAACAGCAGCCTTGGAACCTGCCAGGCTTTCTATGTAGTTAACACAATCATCCTTAATTCTGTGGATTTAAAATTCTCTGTAGTCAGAATCAGAACTTGATTCCAAGCGTTTTTTCCCCCCTGAGATTTTTTACTCCGACATGCTCGTGAAATTGTAGGTAAAAAAACAGCGATCAACCTTGATAATGCCCATTTAAATGCATCAGGTAATACACGCAGGATAAAAACTACGCATGTCTATATTATGGAAACACCCACAAAATATAATTTCCTGCAATGAAGTATCGGGCTAATGACCTGCATCAGTCATATTCTACTTTGAGTCCTTTTCACTTGCAAGTATATTTAGATGTTTACAAGCTGCTTAAATGAGGTTAAAATGAGCTTTGTGCATGCAGTTGAAGTTTATATGGGTGTAATCATATGAAATTTGTAACCGTGATTGTATGCTGTTAATTAGAATCAATATAGGTGGCATGCACGAGTTGCAATTCTGGGCTCACCCTAATTATTTGTAATGAGTTGTGGACGGATCGAGGAAACCATTTACGGTATCATGGCGCTTGGGTAATGGATGATTACTGAAGCGGAAGTGGTAAATTCTGTGACGTAGCGTGAACCCGCCTGAAGAGCCCATAGGGGTCACTTACAATGGCTTTTCGCCACTTTCGCGCTGCCTTCTTTATGATAGCCCTGCATCTGGCCATGGTCGGCTGTGTCCAGTCAGCGAACCTTACCTTCATGTTCATCACATCCTTCGGACAGTACGGTCTGAACTCATCTGGAGTCGTCCCAGCCGCTGACATGGCGATAAGGGACATCAATACGCGATCCGGCCTACTCCCGGGGTACACACTTACATACGACAGAGTTCGAGACTCCCAGGTAAATTGTTCAGTATATGTTGCGTTTGCAAAAGCATGAAAGGATAACGAATTATGTAATTCTTAATCATGTGGTCCAGATCGACTACCACATACATGTACATTAATTGCATATTCATAACAGAAAAAAAAAAGAAAATCCGCGTCAATATCATATGCATACTGCACACAATTGTTGTGGGATACATATTAGGGTTGCGATATGATATCATAAGTGTCTTTATGTCTAAAAGAGCTAAGCAACCACGTAAAGTGCTTTAAAAGCCTTTATGGAATCAGCCGTTAACGTTACAGCTGAGTGCAACTGGTATCTGTGTAGTACTCCTTATATGGGTGTAGTATCGACGCAGGTAGTGGGGTAGGGACATCAAGGATGCGCTGTTGTATATCGTGTACTTTATATCTATCGCGATATATCCATTTTGCCTTATCATGAATTTCATTACAAAACGCGATCCGCGTATAACTCGCGTACCGTGAAACGGATAGTTTAGCTCTTTGTTGCTATCGAACCAGAATTAGGGCAAAGACGGTCATTTTTATTTTTGTTGAAGTCTTCAGACTGCTTGCTCCAAAAAAAAAAAAAAAAAAAAAAAAAAGTGTGATGTTCTCGTTCCCAGACCAATTCTACTCCTCCGTCGTCGTCGTCTTCTTCTCGGAAGAGTATAACTCGGGATAGGAACGGTTCCAAAGAGCGCCAATTAATTCCAACGGCTTTAGAATTTCTTGGAAGAACATCTCCAAGTATCAGATGTATAAATAAAGCATTAAACTGATAAACGTAATCATTACGTAATATGCATATGGAGTGCTATATTAAAAGCGTTTTCAATGGCAACATTTCACAGAAATAACAGGTGGAATATCATTTTTAATCGCAGTTTTGTTCATCACTTCTGGCTAGCGAAGTTGCCTTCACGTCAACAAAAGAGGAGAGCTAAACGACGAGAGGAATGCCTCCAAAATCGAGACGACGAGTTAGAGCCCTCCCGAATTCTGTTACAATGCTGCGTCAGCTCGTGAAAGCACTCAACGATGATATGAAAAATTTTAATGTCCTATTTGTAGCACTATTGTAGACAGCATGCATATACATTTTACGTTGATAAATAGAGGAATTTAAATTTTTTCGTATCGCTGTATACCCTTCCTTTTTACACCGCCATTGCCTTCAAATGTACCACCAACTTTCTCAGAGAGAATGTTTTATATATCTTGTGTAATTGCAATCGCAAACGAGATGCGCCTATTATGCACGTATCTGAGATGTACTTAACTGGTTATGAAGCAGTTAACTGACACACCCAATCGCAGGGCCGGACACACGTGTATAATACCTCGAGCGCGAGCAATACAAAACATATCAAGTTTTAAGAGAAAGTTTGTTTTCGTTCACTGGTTGGCAATCTCGATCGAAGAGAAAAGAATTGTGCTAAGAAGATTGCGGTGCTAAATGACATGCATCAATCAGTTTTTGCTGCGGTGTGACATCTGTTTTTTGCGATCGAATCTAAGCTGCAGGATTTGAATGTTTTCTCACCTTATGGGAGAGAAGAACGTCATCCCTTGTAAAAATTACAATACAAATTAAATTAACAAATCGCATCGATTCGGTTTGCTCAAGGATTATTTTAACTATTACATGGATTGGATCCGCCGTACAGTCATCCTCGTATATCATCTCGTACGCAGAAAATTCCAGTTTCCAGTGACAGTTTGATACTATGTGGAGGGGGGACGGGTGTCTACTGGATGAAATGGTCTAAAGGGGGTGGGGGGGTGTCCCAACATGGAAGTGCGGCATCTATGGAAAAGAGGGTACCCTAATGTTGTGGAGCGAGGGGTCTTGTAGTGGCGTACGCGTGGACGTTCAAACATGAAGGGAACTTGATAGAGCTAGCGGAGTTTTCCCTGGTGGAAGTCCAATGGATACTCTTACAGTACAGCTTGCTGAGCTTTTCAAGACCACCAGGGAGTAGCTATAAGAAATGATTGCAGCCATTAATACCTGGTGGAAGCCTAATGGATACTCTTACAGTACAGCTTGCTGAGCTTTTCAAGACCACCAGGGAGTAGCTATAAGAAATGATTGCAGTCATTAATACCTACTTTTAGCCATCAAGTATATGTAACTGTATAACTGTTACAATGTAACTAATTTGCACCAATTAAAGTATCCATGGTTTTGCTATATTTAGTGCCATTACTACAAGCCGACGCACATATTTATAAAAGCGAGGTTCGTATATGCCTTTGATCATGCTCTAACATACCATTTTGATGGTAGTTTTGTTGGTAGTTCTTACGGCATTGCGTCATCTGGACGTCAGGGTCTCGTATTAGCCAATCGGACACCATTACCTTTTACATGTACGTGGCTGGTTCTTTAAACCGATGACTATTAAACGTAATGCTTACCATATGTCGGTGAATAGCATAGTAGATGTATGGCCCACGTACGAGATTTTTGTTTATCATGTATACCAAATTAGGTACTACTCGCTTTTGTATTTCGCCCGATGGTCATACATACTTTTGACCCCTAAAGATAATATGCTGAAGCGATTGGTGCTGTTGCGCTTTTGAACAATGTTTCTAGCTCGAGTTCTTCGTGGCGGAAGGAAGAAGAAGAATAAAAATGGCGGCGAATAACCGTTGGACCGCGTACGATACGTGGGCACGAATATTTATGTTCTCTAAAAGCGCGCGCATTAATGACACGGAACCAACGCAAAACTTTTCCTCGGTTTGTGATTAGCATCCATTTGAGTACTAGCGAAACATAATTTTTTACTGAACGTGTAACACATAGCGCATGAAAATGTGCAATTACACTGAAGCGCAGAAGCGGTCACAATTGCCCTTGATTTACAAAATAGAGCGTTAACCAGGGTAAACATCCTTGTTTTACAGACCAAAGCGGTTAAAAATGCGGACAAAACCTAACAAATTCTGTGGTTTTGCTTCCGCCTCCCTCGTGCTGATATTAATTGTCCACACAGAACATGGCTAAGCACTTGAAAATCGGTGCTGCTGTTACCGCTCGTGTGGACAAAGTCATCGGCTCTCGCGCTGCAGCAGCACGCTATGGGATGAATAGTAAGGCCAAGCGTGTCACTGGAACTATCACAGCTACCAACGGTAGTGGTCGGTCGTGAAAATGTGTTTTTTTCCGTACCTTGAACAAGCGTACAGAGTTTTCATCTCGTTCACTAAGAATGGTTGATTCATGGAAACTTCCATTATATTCTCAGTACACACATAAAATGTTAGCTCCGGCGAACATCGCGTTAACATAGTGCGGTAGATATATGGTAAATGACTTTGCAAATAGAGTATTCCAGCTGGAAAAAGGTCCCTCTCCAAATTACCATTTTAAAGGACAAATCCAGTTCCCATAGCAACACAATGTAAAATACAGCACTGCAGATATATATATACTAGCGTGTTCCCGTGAAAAATCACGGGCTGATTATTCGTCTCGCTGTTATTCGTCTCGCTATTCATTTGCCAGATGAACAGTTGGTCTACCTCCTAGCTCCTCTTTTTTTACCAGCTGTTTTACCAAATGTTGCATACATAATCTACCACACGGTTACTACGCAACCTCTATAACATGCCCGCGCAATTTCAGATAGTAACTACATGTTCTCGGCCTGTACGATGAGACTTGAAAGCGAACCACAATAGCGTTGCTTTTATTCTTTCGGTACGTATGCAGTTCTCCGCCCACTTTGAATTCAAGAAATATTGAAAAAAATTTGGATATTAAATGTGAAGTGGAAACCAGCTGTCATTGCGACCGCCTTTTGTGTGGGAGGTGGTCGTTTCTATTGGTAGCTAGGTACGCGTACATACCTAGCAACCAATAGGCGCTAGGCCGAGTATATAAATGAGTTACGCGGACGCACGTACGTACGTACGGACGTACGTACGTACGTACGATGGAAATTATAGTATTAGATATATATATTAATTACAATATATACTGTATCAGTACAAATGTTCTACGGTGAAAATTAAGGATTCATATTTACTAACATATGTTATTATTGTGGGAAAAGTTTGAATCACAGCTGACCTTAGCCATCATAATTGTGCATATAATTAATTTAATCATAATTTTATACCTTTAGTGCCACTATGATAGGTCACTGGATGCCTTCTTTGAAGGGATCCAACAGACTCCAATCCCAGTGAAGCTAGCTGTCATTGGATGTGGATGCTCTGTAGCTACAGAGCCTGTAGCAGCAATCAGCCATCATTGGAACATTCCTCAGGTAGGCAAGCCTATATTATTATAAATATGTCTCTCTCTGATACCTGACTTTATTGAGCTGTTGTTATTGTAGATTTCATACTACTCTGCAAGCACTTCATTGAGTAACCGAAGCAGATACAGGAAATACTTTAGAACAAACCCATCTGCTCTTATAGAGCCTCCAGCATTTCTTTCCGTTCTAAACCATTTTGGATGGAAACGCATTGGTTTCTTAACACAAAAAGAAAATGTCTTCACAACGGTTTGTATATTTCCATAAAATACATTTCATCTTGCTTATCCGCGCTTTGTATTTAAGGCAGCGATGAACTACCAAAATAATTTAGCACAAGTGAATTATACTTCTAAAAATCGGCTTTTTGAAAGCACATCAGCCAATCCAGCCATGGATGTTGATGATTTCTTTGTGAGTAAGCAACTAGCTGAATTATCATTACTCCTATAAACGTTATTGTGTTCGAAAAGGTATTGCAATCCTCCATTGCTAACCTTTCATCCTATCTGCTAATCATGCATTGCCCTAATCTCTCCATAGTAAGCATTTATTTTAAGTGAATTTGGCATATGGATAAATAAATGTTTTAAAATAATTATATCCACAGCTTCTAGTACTTCAAAATTGAAGGTCTCGGTCTTGGTTATGAAAAAGAAAAGTAAATAATAAGGAATGTTAAATAATACATCCATGACCACATATATTTTACACATATAATCTTGATGCTCTGGTGGCAAAAAATTTACGTGTCTCGAAACATTTTTTTTTTGTAAATAAATTACATCTCCTAAATAGCGCAGTAGATCTATGGTAAATGATTTTGTAAATAGAGTATTCCAACTGGAAAAAGGTCCCTCTCCAAATTTTAAAGGACAAATCCAATTTCCATACCAAGAAATAGCAACACAATGTATAATACAGCACTGCAGATATGTATTTTAATTACAATATATACTGTATCAGTACAAATGTTCTACGGTGAAAATTAAGGAGGTGTTCTGTGGGTCGGACACTACAATTTTTCCAGATTCATTCCGGATTCATGCGTTCTCTGGTTTTGCATGCCTGTCCAGCCAGCATACATCACTTCTATTAGCTCCTCAGGTTTTTCAGATGTAGATAACCAACATCCTAAGCATGCTGTGAACACCGTCAATGGCTTAGTGTATACTCAAGACAGGCTCTACTGTGGACTCAGCCTTACCTCAAAAGGCCCTGTCTTTCAACATTGACACTGAGCAGTTTAGAGTTCTCTTTGATTATTCATCACCTGCTGATAAGGCCCACCTCCTCTTGGCATCAGCCCCACAAGCATCCTCTTGGCTTTTGGTGGAGCCTAATGTAGACCTGGGTCTGCATCTTGACCTCCTTGAGTTTTGTGTAGGCATTAGGTGGTGGCTGGGATTGGATACCTCCAGAGGGCTTCCCTGCATGTCCTCTTTGTTATAACACAGCATTAGATCCCCTGGGTCACCATGCTGCTATATGTAAGAAGGGTGGAGATGTGGTCACACGACATAATCGACGCCGAGATGCCTTTGTTGATTTCTGTCACCAGGCAGATCTTGGTGTTCAAGTTCAGTTGGTTGCATCCTGACACCTGACTGGTCAGCTGATTTTTTGGTTTGTGATTGGATTACTGGCAGATTTGCGGCTTTTGATTTCACTGTGTCATCCCCCCTCTCTGTCGCTTCACTGAATCAAGCATGCACCACATCAGGCTCCATAGCTCTATCAGCAGAAGCCTGCAAGCACAAGGCTATTGACCCCAAATGCAGTGAGCTAGGGTGTGTGTGTCCCTCTGGCAGTTAAGACCTATGGGAATTGGGGGAGGAGGATAGGGACACATTTTTTCGTCTAGCTACCTGGTTTGCCATTCATTTGGGTCTCCAAAGTCAAAGAGCAGCTGAGTGTATGAAGTATACAGCAGGCTCCACCCCACCTTGACCTATTGTAGCTTAAACTTTTTAAACTGTAGGTGTATAATCCCATGTATTTATGCATTCTCTGCCACCTTACTATCAAAAAAATAATACTGCTATGTAGTCATCCATAAAGAATGCAGCCCAAAGATAAGTTCGATACTACATTTACGCCGATTGTTACCTATACCAGTCTCTTCCTATACTAACTTATTTGTCTCTATGCTAGCTATCGCTATATTGCATCACTTTGTTTAGCATAGGGACAAGCTGACCAGGATGTGAATACTGGCCTCTACACATCTCTGCTGTTGGATGATGACGGAACTCTAGATTTAAGCATCAAAGAAGACTCTTTTTCCTGATTATACTATCTGTAACATAACCCTTCTGGCATCTCCTAGCCGCATTCAAAATGAATCCCTATCCTTCTCAAATGAGCTCATTCGTAGCGTGACTCGAAAACTAGACTGTAGAGGGCACTAAATTACTCCTTATGCACATGAACATGAAATAGTATGCAAATAACACGTAAGCGCCATTAAAGCAGTCCAAATTCCAATGTCCATGTGCATGGGATAGCAACATACACGTTCTATCATAAATAATGTGATGTATTCTAAAATGCCACACCAATAGATGCCATATTTGCCGCTTCAATTGTCTGTAGGCTGGCCAAAATTGAGCATGTGCAGTCTGCTCCCTAAGCATAAATGACATCAGGCAAAATAAAAGTGGATATCTATATATATATATGTACTGTTGGTTTGAATTTATTTTCTTGTGTCTACTACATTTAGCTTACTTCTGATGATTATCGAGTGTTCTTTATTAATTCGTACACTGGACCTGCTAGGAAGATCATTTGTGAGGTAAGTGTAGCTATATGCATGGATTGAATGAATCGTTATGTATAAAGATTGTTCTTCATGATTATTATTATTCCATGCTTAAGGCATCAAAGAGAGGTTTTACATATCCTAAATATGTTTGGATCATGAGGGATGATTTTGTTGACTACTGGTGGACAAATGCGGTAGACAAAAGTGTTGTGAACTGCAGTGATGATGAACTGGAATTATTTTTGGATAAGGCCTTATCATTTCGACTGTTTCCATTACTTGAAAATGATACAGTTATTACGGATGCCGGAATTGTGAGTAAAATGTTAACCGTTACAAGCATTCCTTGGCAGGATTCATGCACTTCCGCCAATATATGTTGTGCATAATGTTGTTTTTGACACTAATGCCTCTTGTTATACATATAAGGTCTAAGAATAAATTGGGATACATGCTGGAATTGAGTGACATCAGCTATTCTATAATAGCTGTACAATATAATGCATCTAGTACAAAGAACAAGAAGCAAAAACAATGAAATCATGAAATAACATAATAAAATAAAAGTAAAAATGAGAGAATGAAATAATGAAATTAAAGTGTTCATAAGTTTTTTTTATCTCTGCTGGCAACCATCACCATAATCTATTTGAATTCCGTCTTTCTACTAAAAGTAAGGTAACGAGGAATTCAGGTCAAAGATAATAATTATTATAGACTTGCAATCATCTATACATGTTATTTGAGATTTGTAATGATTATAATAATTGCATTATTTCCGAAATTCATTTTTCCCTACTTGTTACTTATTTCATGCCTAGAATTCCAGCATCCCAATTATATTTAAAATTATATTTATAGACCTTGTTTCATAAATTCCTTTTCCATCAAATTTTTTTTGCACGGCATTGTACATGGTAAAATAAAAAAGCGTCATAGGTGAATAAAGGGTTATTACGAAATAATAAACCGTTATAAAATTAAATTAAAAAAAAACAATTACATCTCATTAACGATGATTGGGATGGTGTGAATACTACATATGTACAGATAGAGCTGTTCAATTTGACAGACCTGCCGGCAACGTCAACTTGACGCTACAACCGATATCAAATGCCATCCTTATTTGTTGGGATTTGTGTTTAGCACATATATTACCATGACACACACACACACACTCAACACACACACACACACACACACACACACACACACACACACACATATACACATGCATAATCGCACTCTTGTCCCTTCCCAGGCTACAAATAGGATTTATGATTTATTTAGTCATAGATTGATCAGGACAAACTTACTTCAGTTACTCATGATGCTTACTTCATGCTAATAAAAGTACATAGTTTCAATTCAAACCACAGTATCCCCACGCACGACTGTAGGTAAATTTTGCCTTCACTCTTCAAAAGTTCTGGCCTTGGCATTTATGAAAACAACTAAGTGTGCGAAAAGCCGTTTATTTTTAAGCGTTACGAGGCCTATCACACACTTTACTTACATAGTCCTTCATGCGATTGTATAATGTATCGACGGAAGAACCTAATAATAATATGTGATTTGTTCACGTTCTCTATTTTCAGAGGACTGCTAAAACATTGCTCACTGATAGGGGGGTAATATAAATGGGTGACTTTGGAATTAGGCAGCACCCACTTAACCCTGTGTGCACTGATAGAAACGAAGCCTTTTGGCTGTAGAATGTATATACCTATCTTTAAATTTACCCCCTAACACTTGAAAAAACATATTAATATTCATTTCTGCAACCCATTCTGCCGCTGGTGCGGGTATAAACAATAGCGGCGCTAGCGGCAGAATGAAACAATATGGACCTCCTTTTGTGAACCTGCCTCTATTGTTCAGTACGAAATATGGCAGTTTTGTAGCTTATATGCCAGCGCCAGCGTCTAAACACTTGCCGATATTGTTGATTAATTGATCGTTTTGTGAACGTTTCGTCGCTGCGTGAATAAAGAATTATCGCTGATAATTCTACGTCAAAAGAAAGAACTTGAAATATGTCCCAAGAATGTCAAGGGGCAGGAGTGAGCGGACTGAAGAGGAGTCGGAGGGCGCTTGGGGAGATCTTTACTGTTGACATGGACAATGATCCCCCCCCCCCCCCCCCCCCCCGTGCTAAATTCCAGCCCCCCACAAAACTTCATACTACAAAAAGTGTGATTGGCGTGATGAGGAACCTCACCCTTGGGGGGAGGTATAACATGAGCACAAAATATGCAGCCAGAGAAGTAGCAAGGAAGTTTTTTGTAAGTTTTTTTCATGATTACAGCAACTGCCATTCCCTTTTAAACAGTAACTGCTACCGGCGAGGGATTTAACATACTGCCACCATTTTGAAACCATTGTAAGGAGGATGGAGGGCCTATGGACAGATAATCTTTCCATAGGCCCTCCACCTCCCTTACAATGGTTTCAAAAGAGTGGCAGTATACAGAATCAAGAAGATACTTACTATAAAATTCCTTGGCTACTTCTCTGGCTACATATTTGTGCTCATCTTATACTTCCCCCCCCCCCCCCCCCCCCCCCCCCCCCCCCCACGGTTGAAGTTCCTCATCATGCCAATCACACTTTTTGTAGTATGAAGTTTTGTGGGGGGATGGAATTTAGCACGGTGGGGGGGGGGGGGGGGGGGGGGGGGGGGAATCATTGTCCATGTCAACAGTAAAGATATCTCCAAGCGCCCTCCTACTCCTCTTCAGTCCGCTCACTCCTGCCCTTTGACATTCTTGGGACATATTTCAAGTTCTTCCTTTTGACGTAGAATTATCCGCGATAATTCTTTATTCACGCAAGCGACGAAACGTTCACAAAACGATCAATTAATCAACAATATTGGCAAGTGTTTAGACCCTGGCGCTGGCATATAAGCTACAAAGCTGCCGTATTTCGTACTAAACAATAGAGGCAGGTTCACAAAAGGAGGTCCATATTGTTTCATTCTGCCGCTAGAATACCGCACGTATAATTAGAATACAAATCGTAGGGGTGAATGAGGGTCAAAGACCACTCGCTTTCTTGGCTTCGATACATACCGGCAATTATTTTTTCGCTGAGGCAGCTTTTCGGCGTTCCGCATAAAATTTTTCTAGTTCCTACCTGTTGTGAGTTGCAGCAGAAATAAAAGATTCCCGCGCTCCGATATGGCTGCCGCAAGAAAGAATTGGAGATATGCATGCATAGTCGAACACAGTGCGCATTATCAGATCAAGGCTTCACTACATGCCCATGTCCACTACATTGTCTTGTTGAACACAACATACTCGTGCATATTGTATGAATGCACAAACACATGCTCACACACTCAAATACAAGCACCTACAACTGACATGGACAGTCATTCATTACCTCATGTATTGTGTTATTATTGCTTGCAATTCTACCCATCTACTGTGTTCTGTTGCTAAGCCATATGCATTTTGTGACTAGTACCTGCTGATATAGCACACTCATAAAGTAGAGCCCATGTATAATGTACCACGGGGTCAGCTACATGAGCCTCCCATGAGCATTCTATTTAATTTTTTAAATATGCTTTTCTTTTTATAGACAGCTCAGCAATTCCAAATGGAGTATGTGCGTTTAGCAATGCAAAGGAAATACGAAATAACTGATGCAGGAGGAAGGTTGTATGATGCAATATGGATATTAGCAGTAGCTCTGAATCGCACCATGGAAATGTTGAAGACGGGCAACATAACCGGGACAGGTTGTGAGAACATCTCTGGTTCACTTGCACCATTGGAGCAGTTTGAGTATTCAAACAAAAAGATGGGATGCCTGATCCAACACAATGTTCAGATTACTAATTTTACTGGAGTGACTGTAAGGTTTCAGTGCTGCACTCTTTTGAGAATTAGCAATATGCATTATTTATTTACAGGGTCATATTCAATTTGATAGCAATGGAACAAGAATGCAGAATGTTTTATTCCTGAATCAGTATAATCGTCAACGTAATTTAATAGTTGATCATACCTGCTTAAATCTATAGACGTTATACCACCACAGGTGATGGCAACTTGTCAAAAAGTCTGCTTGCTTATATTGATGTGCAGCAATACAGCTCTTTAATCTTTCTCCCAGGAGTTAATGATACTATTTTGTATCCTGGTGAGTTTTAATTCCATAAAAAATAATTGTTTGAAACTTGCATGTAACTTTCATCTAACTTCATTGTAGAAGGAATCCCTCCAGATGGTACTACCATTAATCGCACAGTAACATATTCAACACCACTGGTGGTGGTGTTCTTCAGTCTTGCAATTAGTGGTGATACATTTGCTGTTGTATGCCTTATTTTTACTGCCATATTTCGCAATAAGAGGTAATAATGCTAACACATATGAGTCATATCAGCAGAAGCATAATCTGTATATGAATAAATGTAGTGTGGTGAAGCTGTCCTGTCCAACTTTGAACTACCTTATTGCTGCTGGTTCATTTAGTATGTATACATCTATAATTGCCCACCTTACTCCAACTACAACTGTCAATATTGTGTGGGCCACCTGCTTGGTATGTGTATGTTCTTGATTTATAAACAGAGTCATCATTGTGTGGCATTTTTTTGTATAGCTGAGTGAGTGGCTATTTACAGTTGGATATTCACTATGCTTTGGAGCTTTGCTTGCAAAAATGTGGAGAGTTTTCTACATATTTCAGAATCCAACACAAAAGAAACAGGTGGCAATTGCAAATTAGCATGCATTTCATGTTAGTATGTTTATATATCATTAACTTCACACAGTTTTTTCAAGACTGGCACATGGTGCTTATTGCTATGGTTGTAACTGGAATAAGCATGTGTCTAGTTACCCTGGCAACAGCAGTTACTACAATAAAACAATTTGTGGTTAAAATACAAAACATTGAAAATCCCAAGGGAATTGCAGTAAGTTTATTTGTATATTAAACTTCATTTTGCTTGGCTCAAATTTCATAAATCATTTCAGTCCAATGATGTTCATGAAGACTACTACATGCTGATGTGCTATGCTCCCTCCACTCCTGTTTTCTATCTGAGGGCACTTATCTTTGCATACCTTGCTGTGCTTCAGATTGTTGGAATTATGTTAGCATTTCAGACGCGAAAGGTGAAATATCCAGGTTTGAATGATTCGAAGTTTGTTGCCATCATAATATACATCTCAAGCCTCGTCCTTGCTATATTGATTGTAAATGCATTTGCCCTGGGGGCTTATCTCACTGTTTCTGGATTTCTTCGTGCACTTGGAGCTCTGGTTTTGGCAACAACAATTTTGGTGCTAATATTTCTACCAAAAGTGAGTATTTTTCCATTCAGAAGTGCATGCTTACAATTATAGTATGTTGTTTCTACGATCATTATAAAATCACCATCCCCATTATCCAGAAAGTTCTGAGTCTCGATTATGAATGTTTGAGTAGCCCGCCAATCATGGCGACCAAGTAATTAGGTCTACACAGGGCTTGTTTCATTTTAAAGAACATGCTTCACTCATATCATGTTCATTATTGTGGGCGCATGTACGGCATTGCTTGATTTAGGTCAAAGACCTAAACCGCGGTTTAGGTCTAAAGCCTGGCTCCATTTGAAGAGGGCAGAGAAGCCAGGTGCTTGTAATTACAGCTGGTTGTGGAGATAAATGGAATTCTAACCCGATGTGTTAGCGAAATTTGTAGTCACAGCAACAAACTATGTATAGAGTACCGAAATCGGCTTATATTGCGAAAAATGGTATGAGTACAAGATTTGAAAGCTAAGCTTTGTACGGTTGCAGAGGTATATTGATTTACGTAATATGCAAAATTATAATAATCAAATTATAACCACCGAAGGCGATTTTGCGTAACACTGTCCCATTTATTTGATATGGTTACAGATGGTGATGCTGTACATGAAGCCAAATGATGAAACAGTCAATTCAAGTACAATTTCGGCACAGCCAGCTGAAAATGTCAAGATGCCACCCCTTCAAAACGAAAAAATTGAAATTGATAAGTTGAAGTAAGAGATAGCTGTGCTAAAGGTAGACAAAAATTGTCTGGTTGACGAAATCACGTTATGATCTAACTTCTGTTTGTTTGTAGGAGGAACTCTCACAGCGTGTTCAATGTTGAGCCCTTAGCATAATATTACTGACACAGTTAGAAACATTTGATTAGTGCCGCATAAGTATAGATGAGATTCTTCACACATACAGCTAGGGGATTGAAATTTGTGCATAACTGGTCTTAGCATTGTGATACAAAAATTCTGATTTCACCATTAAACTGATCATAAAATTAGGTGATTTATCGCCGTAATTTTAAATCAGCTAATAAATTTTTAAATAGTGCATTTTGGAACTGATAGTATATGTCTTTATGGCAGAAAGGCCATCACTATTACCGAAAATCCGCTCAACAAATCTGGTGGACTGAACTGTTAATTTACACTAAATTTCCCTTGTATGGACCTACAGTGCGTCCGTAATTTCGATTTTCTAACTTCTTGACCGCCGCTACTGGCTTTGCAACGATGGCACAATATAGCTTAGCTTTATATATTGCGCATCATCGCACATAGCAATGTTACAAAGATGACGATACGTGATGCTTATGTGAGAGCTAGAGCACTTAGTCTGAGGTCATCTACACTGCGACACATACTATCATCGTGTCTATTTCTCGTAATAACTTCATTATTATGACATAGGTACGACAGAAGGAAGCTAAAACAGTATATATGCTGAGAACTTGTATACCAATAGTAAGTTCAATTCGCTCCACTTTTTGCGTACTTCAATATGACAACTGTCTGCATGGTGTCTTGTTTTGCTATGTTAGTGATGGTCCATCTATAGCTATATATGCGTAAGTTGGTTTTCTTTTATATGCGCAAGAACCCTTCCAGGGACACCCTGCTATAATATATGTAATTGCAGGGTGATTGCCTTGTGTAATAACGTCACGCATTTGACACTTACACTTATTTCTATGTACACAATGCCTGCACCTACAAACACGCACACACACATACATATATACATTAACTAATCCATTAAAAAAAAAACAATTTGTCATTTGATGCTCATATGATAGCTGAAATAATTTGTTGCTTCATTCGTTTTTTCTTTTGTTTGTTGACAGTCGAAACAGTAATGACATTGATTATCTTGTGAACCCCTGAGCTTTTTCTAATATCGATCAATATATGCATTCATTTTATATAGGAATCGTTGATACGTTATTTTTTTGCCCCGCATCAAGTGTGACGTTCAGTATATAGGATATTTACGTCTCAAAATCATCTACGATAAATGCACTGTGCTACTGCATCATTAATGTATCATACTTCCAAAATTCTGTTGGATTTTGCATGTGATTATAAAATGAATGTGATTAGAATGGGAGGGCACCTGCATTCAAATTGATCATTTTCGATACTAGCAAAGCAGATGTTGAAGCATGGTTATTTTATATAATATGAATTGTAATGCTAATAATAGTATTCATTAACTCAATTCAATTCTTTATTTGGCAATTTCAGAATGAACATTATGGGATGGCATGCATGCAGATCTGGTTGAAAATGAATATACAGATAATACCGTGTGTTCTAGTGTTGGAAGAGACCTTGCATTCCTCATCAGTGTGTGTGCCGCATTCATAATCGCACTAACTTTGTAATGTAAGTGTTGGCGTTGTGCTGCAATGCTTTAGGCTTGCATCAGTATAACACAATGTGAGTGGGTGAACGTTGACAGCACCATTGTGAATATATCGATGCCCTGGCAAATGCAAGACTGCACATCTGTTTGCTATAACTGTGTGTATTAATATGTGAACGCATTGTTTTCATATTGCTCTCGTATCAAGCGACCATGCACACACCCTGCTTCGCTCCTGAACATTGTTTATGCCGTGCTGGCCCATTCTAACCACACCTATTATTCATTAAATACATGCACACCCCACGTTGGGTCGTAAAACAAAAACACAGCTAGCTCTAATTGTTTTTGATGCGTCTTATTGATGTTTCTTACTGACTGCTTCATAAATAGGCAAGTCACTTCCTAAAGCACACGGTCACTGCTTTGTCCTTCAAGTGGGACATGCTTTTGCCTGGGATTCAAGCAGTGAGCATCTGTCTCAGAGCATCATGCACCAAATGGAGGAGTGGGCTGGGATTTGATGATGGTGCTCCTTGTTACCATTTGTGGTTGTTGGCAGATGCCCAGTGAGGTCTATTCCTACCAGCTTCCAGCTACTATCTGAAACTGGTACTGGATGCAGTTCTCCAGAAGGATTATTCATCTTATGACATTGATCACAATGCTGCATCTTGTAGACACAGAACAATAAGGAAATGCTGATGTAATAGAAATGATTTATGTAAGGCTACTATGCTGAATTCCATTTATGGAAGGTTAAGTCTCGATCCTCTTAGTTCTAGCAAATGCTTGTGCTTTCATTGCATGGACCAACTCAGAAGCCATAAAAATGGACCTGCTTGAGGGTTAGGGTGCAGCTTTGTGCATGGTTGTTTGTATATACTGCATTAATTATAAAAAATAAATAAACGGTAATGTGATTCGAACAATATGATTGGTTACTTCCAGGTATAGAAACTTTAAGAATCTTTTCAATAGCTTTATTTATATTGCTGTCCACACCTGCTAACACAGCCCTTGTGATGCATCTGACCAGAGTGGTGTTCAGCCTCCCATAGCTCTACCCTGATAAAGGCACACACACCCAGCCCAACTCAGAACACTTTGGGTCTTTGGATGCGTGGTGGCTTCAGCTACAGGGGGTGGAAGCACACTAGTTTTGGCCAGATGGCAGGGGTGTACGGAGATGTGACAGATAGGTGAGCTTGATGGCAAAATCCCACAACCGCATCACACAGCCTGTGGTGGTGCATTGCCACATCACATCCTCGCCAGCAGGTAGATGACAGCATGATGGCCCAAGGGGGTCAAGCACAGTCAGGGTAAAGTAAATAAATGACCCTCTTGAGGTGACCAGACGTAACCACCATTCAATTTCCACCTGAATCATTTGACTCTAAATGAAACCCAAACCCTTCCAATAGTACAATTGTTAGCCAAGAAGCTGCAAGTGTTGCAGATGTAGAGAGAAGCGAGGCTCTGCCTGCCACTGTAGCAACTTTCAGAAGCCATTTTAATAACCTCCAAGACAAGTCTCTCTGTGGGATCAGACAGTCAAGAATAGACTCCACAGAAACAGTCTCAAGGTAAGACAAAGGTATTGAAGTGGTTAACTAATCTGAGCAAGTGTGGGTTTATCACTCAGGTCCAAGGAATTCAGCAATGAAATATAGACATCACAGGAGTGTTGAGAAAGAAATTGAAGACCAAAGCCCCCAAAGTACGTACCCTGTTTCCATGCAAAATCAGTGATATTGATGGCTACACAATTGGAAAAGAATTGTTTGATGTCACCACCAAACAGTACAGTGCCACCATCAAACAACTGAAGTGAATGGCGGGGAAATGGCACCTTGCTTCTTTGCCATGAGGCTTCCTTTATAGTTGTTATCAACATGTATAGCTTTGTAATTACATAAAGTTGACAATAAAACCGACTGCACTGGTTGAAGAATGATATTCGAAAACTTTCGCCACAGCTAGGCGAACCGCCCCCCGGCAATCATATCGCCGCGAATTAAGCGGGAAAATGTGCACATACTTCGTTCACCTATAAATCTGTAACGGATCGATTAAAATTTTACTAACACAACATTTCAATAGCTGCAGGACTTTACTACGTACCAACCTAATTTGAAGCGATTAGTGTGCTCCTATCAAAAGATTTGTCAGTTTGAATCCAATATGGTGTCAGACCTCGGGCAAGGAGTTAGTGCAAAATCCAAGTGTATGTTATACGATAGAAAACAGTCTGATGTGAAGTAATGAAGATAGAAAATCCATAACATGAATCGTTGCAAAGTTATTGCGAGTCATGCGTAAAGCATTCATTTACAATTTTACTGGCATATATGTCCCATGCATATAAACGCATAGTTTATAAATCATTTTGTGTTGTAAAAGATGGCGGCTGTCTAGCTGTTATAGTTTTTGAAAAAGTTTGAAGCAGCGGTAAGTGGTGCTAATCTATAAAAAGTATAGTTAAGCATGGGAATGCTCTGACCAAAAGGCGCGCCCCGATATTGTATCCTTGACCGTTCAGTGAGTGCGAGAGCGCCGTCGAGCAAAATCGGGTCGCACGGAATTCATATAAATGATGATCTGAATATGGACCAAAATCACCCTAGTGGTATAGTTTGGGGTTCCCACTACACAAAAATGTATTTATCTCAATAGCACCACCTAAACTGACCGAGATATTTTTCAAACCATTCTGTAATTCCTAATACTAAGTTCCAACTCTACAAAACAATAAATCACCCACTGAGGTCCCATGTATATTAAAATTTGGCACCAGACCTTTTATTTAGGGATGGAACATCAGAGCTGCTAATAATCTCTCATTTGGCAAGATTGATTACTAAGCTTAGAGAAGAATCTATCTCTTCAATCAAGTGCAAGGCCTTACATGCTGACGGCTAGAACCCCATAATTGGTACTGCCATGCGAAAATTGGTCCGGGCGGACCACATTTCGCTGCCAAAATTGGTCCCGGGTCGGACCAGTTTTGGCAGCCAAAAGTGGTCTGATTTGACAAGCGGAACCAATTTGGGCCGACCCTGGGAACATAAAAGTGGTCCGATCGACATGCATGCAGGAAACCGCTCGTCGCCTTGTAATAGGACTTAATTTTATTAGTAATGCATTGTCTTGCGTAATCGCACGCAATTAGAATCACAGGAGTCAAGATGTGTAACTCCGTCATTTCGACTAAGCGACAGACTAGGTGACAGATTAACAGTGTCAGCTTCATCAACACTACTCTTCCGCTCTGCATTGATACTAGGTGTACTATTGATATTGCAATGGTGACTGACTACCACGATCTTCTTCAACATTATGTAGTTGTCAACTAGGTTCTTCATTATGACCATGCAAATTTTTTTAAAGTAGGCTCCGCATGTGCATTTCTAATAAATGTCTGACCAGCAACATAATTCTTGTCCCTGGGGTTCTGTATAAGATTGAAATACTTTCAAGTTTTCACCATTATGTCTCTTTTTCAATTCCTTTCCTTCTTTGCCAAGCCATAAGTCCTTTCTCGCACACCTCAATCAGCTAGGCAGCGGCGGCGGCGGGGCGGTGTATGGACCGCTAAATGGGAACTCATTTTTTACATATTTTATCTCAGCCTTTTAAAAATTGTGTATTGGTCGGGCACCTTCTGACCATGCAACGTTAATTAAACGGAAGTTGAATTGCTTCTCGTGTTGCCTTTCATAAATATGCCTTTTGCTGGCTTGTGCCTTTGCAATGTATTACAGCTGCCTCATCCTGCGAAACCTTCTAAATGCACTGAATACTAGCAAGATGATCTTCCATGTTCAAGAACTCATTCTTTCATAGATAATCTACAGGGTCCTTCGTGCCATTTTGATCGTCACAATCAGCATCTACATTAGCATCGGCCCGGCATTTCTATAAACTGACAAGAGCGTGCTTGTTACATTAACAGTTAATCTGATTGAATGATAATGGAGCATCTAGGCTTCCCTTTATCGCTTGTAACCTTTCCAGCTGCGCGTTGCCAGTTGTGTATACCTCTTCCTTCCCTGATCTACGACTAAATAGTGTTTCGCACCTGTATAATGATCCGTGCCTGAAACACTAAATAGTGCCTCCTGCCGGTATAGTTGTCCTTGCCTCCTACACCGCATGGCCGTACGGGGGGGGGCGGGGGGCTTAAAACAATATTCATCGCTGACCTTTATCTAATAAGGTAAAGGTTAGCGATGAATATAGTTTTAATAAGCTCCCCCCCCCCCCCCCCCCCCCCCTCCAAACCCCTGCCTACGACAATGCTGACCGTACCACTTTTGCCTATATATGCCAAAAGTGTTCCGGGCCCGACTCAAGCGAAGACCAAATTTGCCATATGTCTTATTGTCATATTCATTGTTAACCCTACAATGCACGACCTTTAATTTATAAGGCAATGAGCTGTTTCTAACCCGGACCAGTTTTGGCTACCTGGACCACTTTTGGCAGCGAAAAGTTATCCACCCAAACCAATTTTAGTGTGACAGATCCAGGCTTGATAAAGCATCCTAATTCTGTAATCATCTGCATGAATTGCGCGGATAACCTTGTGAAGCACCGGTGTGAACTACTAAGTGCCATGTGGATCGCCCTGCTGAGCACCTGGCTGTGAGGTCAAGTGACATAGAATATAGTGCGTTTATACTTTACCCCTGGGACTCATTGCATCTCTGCTTTTTCTGTAATGGAGTCAAAATTTTCCGAGCTTTATCACTCCAAAATTGGTATATTCTATCAGAAAAAACTATATTTTAACATGCCTCTGATTGAACTCGTGTTTTAATATAATCGACTCCGATCATAGCGCTTGGCAGCTTATTGAATATAGAAGGATATTCATAAGTTGATGATGTATTGTGGGGAAAATGTTTTGAGTATCTTGTCAGGGCAATAATTGTGATGTAAAGCCAGAGGAAAAACAGTTACTTTTAAGCTACCAACTGTTCGGTGATATGCTAGAATGGAGAATTCATGTAGAATTATAATGTATATTTTCCAAACTAATATCAATGATCATTCATTTGTTTATATAGTCGGCATGAACATTGTAAGTGCATAACGTAAGGAACAAATCATAATGAACTGACCAATTTACTTATGCATAAAGGTAAACTGGTCAGTTTTTTTTTAAATTAAATATGCACAGAGAGAGAGAGAGAGAGAGAGAACTCAAGTACAATCCATGCTATAGTTAACTGAAACTATTTTCATTACTAAATGCACATGACACCGCCACTTTTATCTGTCTCCACTTCCAGGCGCCATCAGTATGGTAGGGTGAACAGTTCGAGGTATACAAAATAGGAATGGGATAATACACCGGCACGCAGGATTTTTTGACTGGAGTGCAATTGTTACAAGGGCCCGAGTCGTCGGTACAAGAGCATTGCCATGCATTGTAATTACTGCAATCCGCCTGCCAAATTACCTGAGGTATACGGCGTGGATCGTAGTCACATTTGTATTCCCAGGGGCAGTTATAGCTTCTTATGAACGCGCTGTCTGGAGAAAGTTTTCCAATCTTTTGACTGCACACTTCATTTGTTGCATTTATGTCTCCATTCATGATAAAATTCATGTCTCTTCCTATTGGGTGACTGTTAAATAACGCTTGTGCTTTGTCTAGTGCGCTGCTTTCTAACATCTGGTTTGATGTGAAATTAATTCGAACTTCTGGAAACAAAACTGTGTTTTTTTTTAACTTCATGTACAAGGTCATGTTGGTCTCTGGAATGCAGGTATCGGCAGTATCGTTTGCGTTATGGAGTACTGGCGCAGCTGAGCACAGTGCAATTGTAAACCCAACGATTGCTATGCATCGCTCAACTAAAGTCTGTAGGTATAGAAAGGATTAATTAAAACGCTGCATAGTTATTGTGCGCACGATCTTACAAGCCTGTTGGACATGCTATAAAAATGCTCGTCGAATTGCTTTTCTCCCGTATGCTGTGATTGTTAGCGTCTATTATAGAGTGCTTCGCAGCATTAAATACTTATCAAAATATGCATTGTTGTGAATATAAAGTACTGTTGTGGAACTACTTGGTGGGACTTTGTTGTCGTTTCACTGCTCGTAATTCCTTAACATATCGGTATAACTTTTCAAATACACAATATTTCCGCTATAAAACAAAGTTTATCATAGCACAAATAAACAATCCTCAACATTATATCAAATTGTTGTGAATAATTTCGGTTATATCTGCACATCGAAGTTATTGCGTAACTAGAAAGGTCCACAAGTATTCAAAACAGGACAATAAACTAAGCCGCGAGCCTTCCAGACGATATCACACATGCTTATTCAACATCGTATGTCATCCTGAAAGATTACATTATTAAATATAATTTTAAAAACAAATAAAGTATAATGGCTTCGTTGTCAGCAAATCAATTTAAAAATATGTTGTGGACTGCGGTATCCCAAAGGCACATGATAGCTAATCTTAGGATGGAGAAGCTCAATTTGCAACGGAGTCGGAATAATGTTTTTGTTGTATGGCTGCTCCTGCGTGGACACCAGCCTCTTGAATACATCCTTTGCAGTAGATTTCAATCTAGACTAATGGGCAAAAAGAGTCAAACTCGATTTTCCGAATGCATTCCCTAAACTTAGCTGAAGAACGCTGGTACATATAATAACTCAATACGTGAATTGCATTTTTGATTTATTCTACCTCTAATTATAATCATCCAAGCTAAAAAAAAACCCTACACTTATATCAGAATAAAGGTGAGCCGTGTCATCCTTGATACACCAAATGGAAGTGGATGAAAGGCCTATAACAGTCTGTCCCATATGATTCTGCAATCAAAAGGTGTGTTTCCTTGCTATAATTGGAACTAGTTAATCATATGACTATTGGATTTATGCCCCACTTCCCTCTTCATGTTACAGGAGTGCTGCAAACATTCATCTGCAACATGCAGCTATAAAATGTAATGAATGGGCTGCTACAAATGACTCGGCAGATATTTATTGACGCAGTCATGGCTTCTTTACTAATATCCTAGAAGGCTTTATTGATGAGGTTGGATGGGGCTTCCTCCTCCAGCAAACAGAACTAGAATTCAATCTACCTCGGAACTACATGAGCTGTGGTTCTCTGTTGTTCCATTCCCTATCCTGCACCTTAGTCCTGCTGAATGTCAGGTGGTAATCAGGTGGGGGCTATGTCTAAGCACTCCAGGAGGTTAGCCCTAGACGACCTTTTAGCCACATTGTTGCTTTGTCATAATGCTGCCACCCACCCTTAAATATGGCGGGGATGTGGTTGCTAGGCCCAAACATATGAGGGGCATTTTGTCAACATGCGCATGTGAAAAAGGTTGCAAAGGATTATGACCATCTCAACTTATTTTTGGTGTCCTGAGTAAAATGTATTTAACAAACAGTTAGATGTCATTTTGGAGATGGCATTGCATGAGTGTTTATCATTTTGTTGGTCTTTTTGACAGCCAAAACGGTAATGTCATTTAAAAATGTGGTCAACCCATGAGGTATATTTCTAAAGCTGCATTATATATTCTTTTATCATATATGGCAAGCTATACGAGTACTTTGATACGCTTTTGTCTGCTTTATTAGTACTCTATAATTAGTAATGTGATGCTCAGTAGCCTCAAGCTCCCTGATGGTAAATAGATAGCGCTACTAGAACTGGTATTAGTACTTACATTTGCAAGCATAGTAAAGAAAGTGTTCAAACTTTGTGTGCTTCCTTGACATACTTTCCTTAAAAGCATTTCATTTGCATACCTTCAAATGCAGGTATGTTGCAGATTACAAGTACTTTTGTATGCAAAATGTTGCATTCAAACATACAAGCATGGAATCACTTATGAGTGATAATACCAAAGTATCAAGGTGTGTTTAAACTATGTATTGTTGTGAATTGTCAGGGGAAAGGGCTTGATTATTTATTTTGTGTTAAGAGTGCAAATTGTCACATGCTGCTTTTGACATGTTTAATGATGGAATATTTTTTGTGATTTAAGGCAAGGAATTATTTTACCCAGCCTTTGCTTAGCCTCTCACTGAATTTAGACATCATAAAATTAAAGCCACTAGTAATGAAACAATACAGTTGATTCTTTGCTGAAACACACTTCCGCAATCTTTTTTAATGTGCATCACCAGATATCATATACTGCTTGCAAAAGCTGTAACATGTGAACAACACTTGCAACAGCAGCATACTGGTAAATAAATCAGAAAAATTGCGAAACAAAGCATTTTCACGGTTAGGCTCACTTATATAATGTGCAGAAATCTAACAGTTTTGAAATTGAAATTCATTTTCTAATTTGTATAAACTGGAAAGATCTGGAGTACTATAATGCATTATGAGGGGACTAACCCTACCCCCCACCCCCCCACCCCCAAAAACGCTAGTTGGAATGCTATGTACTCTTCATTTTTACAGTGCATGCATGCTTTTTACAGTTGTAATGGGGCTATTTTTGCCATTTTTCATATATAATTATATATTTAATTCAGATTGCCTATCAAATGGTATTGTTCATATCCAGAATACAGGTGCAGTGCCTATGGACATCCTTTAAAAGTCAAGCATACACAAGTTGTCCAATTACAGGAACCTAGAAATTTGCCATGTATCTAATCACCCATATCTGCTAACATTAAGTGTTGATACTATGAACTCTACACTTCCTGCATTATAATTTACTCAAACTAGCTGGGATCCACCTTTATCCTTGTGTTTTAGGTGTTGCATCCAAAGCTTCACTTGTATAACCATCAACTGTTATTGAGTTGATTTCCACAGATGGCTTTCAGGTTTATCAGTTTATCTGTGCTCCCCCCCATGTAATATGTACAATACATGATAGTAGTAACTGTTCCCCTAGTGTGAGCATATAAAGTCATTGCTCCAAAGATACTATATGTAATGTGCAAAAAAATTTAACAATAAGAATATTTCGTCGTGCATTTAAGATGCAAGAAACATGAAATTCACTAGGGTGGTTACAAATTTGTACAATAGCAGATGGCAACTACACTAAAATAACATATAGTTGCACTAAACCAATGTCTACTTTGCATGATGTGCGTCTTGATAGCACGGTTTTAGCATTCTGATACATTAGTGTAACACTCAAGTGGCATTATATTGAGGCTAGCACCTCAGGCCCTCGTCTTGATGGCTATAAAACTTGTTGTGCCTCATTTCACCCATCGATCTGCACAGGGAACGTCGTTCTATGAGTGTTTGTCCTGCTTTCCCAGCTCATGCAGCAGTATAACATGAGGTCATGCTTGGTCGAATGCTGCTGAACATGAAGAGACCATGAAACATGTAATATGCACCATTTCAATAGGTTGCATAAAAGACCCAACAAAGTGAGAAGCACAACAGTCTAAAATTGTGGCTTTTCAACTCAAACACAAGATCATTCATTGCATGGGCAAGTCACAGTGCCAGCAGTTCAGAGTTCCATTTATAGCTTGTTTATCTATTTCTTTTCTTTTCTTTTTTTCACTTTCCATGTATTCCTCAAATGTTTTGGTCTAGCTCACATCATGAGTGAACTTCACTGCTTCTAGAAGAATAGATTAGATATAAGGGTGTTTATAGAAATGAATAGCAAGCACCACATTATATAATGCGCAATTGTTACAGCAAATACTATGCCAATGTATTTAGCTATTGTAATTAATATCTGAGTGCAAAGAACATGCCAAACAACAGGACAAACGATGCAAGAATAGGTATGCATAAATTGTGCCAGAAGTAGCAAATTTTTTTTATCACCATGCGGTCTTCTGGTGAACATAATTTTCAGCATCTCATAAGTCATAGTATGACGATGTTCCACTATCCAGGAAAAGATAAATTCACGCCACCGGTAGGTTGATAAAGTTTGTAACCTTAACTTTTGTGATTTGTTGCCTTCTTTTCATGCAAAACGTAGTTTGTGACTCCCAGAAGGTGAGAAAAATATACATCTGGATGTGTTAAGTATTTCAGTGTGAATATGTCTAATTGTCTCACGAAACGTCAATTACTTCAGCTGGTAAACGCATAGAACACGTAAGTGGTTGAACTCTTACTATGTGCAATTGGCCACACCAACTTCAGCAATAATTATTTCTTCTCAAAACACATTGCTCTGCGCATCTACAAGAGCAATACAAGATTGGAAAGAGGACGGTTAAGCGAAACAATGAAGTAAGCATTGAGGCACCGAACTCCATCCTTTGTGTGCTACTATCTATCGACTGTCATATATCGTCCCGCGAATGTAATAATAATAGTTTGGGGTATTATATCGAAATTCAGAAAGGGAAACAGGTAAACCAGAGATTTAGTTTCTATTATTGCTAGTTAACACCTATATATTATAGATATCTTTTTGTAGTTTTTAAAATTATTTTTTAAAACTCAAGGTGGAAAATTTTGTGTAATTATTAATATGCGGTACGCAACTGGAGATAAATAACTACTTGGCTTCATTTCGTTTAGTTGCAGCGGAGCGGTGCAGCATGTTCCACCAAGGTACCCGGACGTTCCTCTTGATGGTATTCTCCACTTCTACAGTTCTCTGTGCTGCTGTGGTGGAGCAGACACAACTGACACCCACACTACAGAGCCACGATACCGGCCTTCTGAAATTATACCAGCGATTGCAGACTTTCATTAATCCTACGTACTCATACGCTTATCAGTTGTGGGATGCAAACTACTCGACCAGCGAAGAGGCTAATGAGCTTTGCCGAGAGAAGTTGCAGGAACAGCATGGCATCATTCCGAATGCAGTGAACGCGGACTGCACGCTTCAGATAATATGCACGACGGACCACAGTCGCTTCCCTTCCCTGTTGATAACCGGAAGGTGCTACGGAACCGCCTCTGTAGTTGACACCAACAGCTCGGAGACGCTTACTACGGCTTGCGGCGAGTTAGGATTTGACACATGCAGGCCTCTCGAACACACCGTTACGATTCTCGTCAAGTCCGAACCTAAGGCAAACAGCACGACGGAAGAATGGAGGCTTGGATTGCAGAACATAGTGATAGGATGCCAGTGCTTGTAACGTTCGGGCACTAGCAGAATTATTAAAATTTAAATGCTGCGCTGGGATGCTGAAACTGTTAGAACTTCATTATAGTGCCTGGTTAACAAAAATTACGTGCGCTGAGAACTTTGCATCAGTGTGAAACAATTTCTTTTTACACGTGTACAAACGTTTCTCATCTATGCGACTGTAACTACAAATGTACGTTTGATGCGCGCGGCAAATAAATTATCTTGAGGAAAGACGTTTTATGAAATTTAGATCATGGACTAAACTTTTATATGTACTTGTAGATCGCCATTTGCATTTTGAAATAAAATGCTGACTTTAAACCAATTAATACGCACCTTTGAAACATCTACATAGCCCGCTATGCCAATACAGTTGTTATTCAGTCGTGCCTTTCTGACTTGGTTATTTTCTGCGCAAGGGAAAAATAAATTATATACACGTTACACAACGAAAAACATATTTAGTGCCGACCCAGTATATACCCCCTTCTTTTATAAAAATAAAATTGCAATCCACACCTAGGCAACTGTTAGATTAATTGCTATGAGTTCAAGACTACTATTCACATCAATCTCATCTAATAGGCCATTGTACTGTGAAGCGCCACATGAAGTATGGTAGATTAACCTTCTAAAAACCAAATTCACATTAACTCAGCGTTATCGTATGTATTACAAAACCGGGATCGCAGTTCAACGTTAGAACTCCATTGCATTTGCGATATGTGAGACCCGAAAGCTTATCTAAAAAATATTCAGGAGGCGCAATTAGAATGACTGAGCTATACTAATTAGAAATAGTTCCTGTGCCGGGCAATATTATTTACGGAATCGAATCAATAGGCTTGCGATACAGTAGCCCACCCATTCCGTTTAAAACTTATTTCAAGGTGCAAGGATTCCACATTGGGCGTCATATAGGATGGACAATTATGTCACCCGATAAGCTATTTCTGATGCATGCTAAATGCATTTGTTTTGCGTTCCATATAATGATGCAAGGTATGAATTGGATACAAGATTTAAAAATAAAGCGGCCAATGTGTTAGCACTGCATCCCTGATTCTCACACCAATATAAGTCTGTGCAATTCGCAACGGAACGTATGGGAGCGTTTTCTTTCATCGTATACAGTGTACGTAGTTGCACATGATCATTAGAATGATGCATACTTGACTCGACAGTCAAATTGAACAGTGTATATAGGCCTTCTATCAACTCCTCCCTATAAAAGGCCATCTGGTGTAGGATAATAATTGTAAACAATTTGCTATCTGAAGTGAGAATTTCAAATTCCTATATGCATATAAATGTTAATTTGACAGCCAAATTTTCCCTCCATCCTCCTCTTTATAAACTCTTTGCTCTCCTCCTTCGGAGGAGAGCAAATAGTTTGGTCGTGAAGGAGGAAAAAAGAAGGTGGAGGGTTTCAGGTGATCTAAGAATATTTTGAGCTAATTGATTGTATTATAGGTTGTGACTGAGAAGGACAAACATAACGGTCTTGAAGGATGTTATTGCACTGAACTTGGCAGTGGTCACTTCGGACGCTTTCCAAAATAGTGGATAGGTTTTATCGGCATGGAATGGTAGATGACATGAAAAAATAATCTGCTAGACGTGTGACAAGTGCCAAAGAGCAAGCAGGTATATTTATGTACTAAAGCTATTTGTCTTATACATTTGTTCTCTCTGTGTGTAGAAATGTTGAAGACTTCTGCAGAGATCCTGTAAAGGGGGAAGCGTGGCGCACCATTGGTGTAGACTTGATTGGTCCTTTACCAGAAACACCAAAAAAATAAGACTGTCTGTTGTCTATTCCTTAAGCTATAGCCCCCCCTGATAAGACTGCCATCAGAGTTGCTGGGTTTCTGTTCCACTGTTTTACCAGACACGGATGTTGCAAGGTCAAGATAACAGATCAAGGACAAGAATTCGTTAAGCCTTATTCATTGGTGCTTGCACCCAGTCACAAATAACATATCAGTAACAAGAATGATCATGGACAAATCATGCACTGTATTTATACAAAATGGCACTTCTAGATCCATCTAGAAGCTTCATGGTGTGTGTACATGTCATGTACCTGTTAACACCCAAGGTGTAAAGTAGCTGGCACTACACCCGTCATTGAGCTCAGTATCCATATGCAGGTCTGTCTCTGGTAGAGTATCTTCTCTCTGCTTGTGGTGTAGGCTCCTCCAAATGGTCTATTCCCGGTGGCTCCCATGACTGTGTACTGTTGCTTGCCCATGTTGCTGGATTAGGTATGATTCTTGGCTGGGGGTTGACTTCTGGTTGGATTTGTCGATGAAGACGGTTTGTGTGTACTACTTTTGTGCACTTTCCATCAGAAATCTCCATGATGACTGGTGATTTCACCCTCCTTACCATCCAGTTCCCCTCCCATCATGGATCCAGTTTTTTGCCTGCTGTGGGTACCGACATCCGCATCTGGTCCCCAGGTTTGAATGGTCGCTCTGCACAATGCCTGTCGTAGTCCACTTTCTGTCAGTGTGCCACTCCACGATGTGAGCCTCCAAAAAGTCCTGAAGCTCAGCCATCTTTGCCTGCAGTGCTGCCTGGTAGGATGAGGCTTCATACCCTCTGGAGGGGGTCAAGTTATTTGGCTGAGGGTTCTTTCCGTACATCAGCTGGAATGGGGACACACCAGTGGAACTGTGTGTAGCAGTCTTGTGCGCATACAGGGCCAGAGGCAGGTGTTGTTCCCAGTCCTCCTGCTTCTCAACATACAGTTGAATCTCTCGACCATTCCATCACCTTGTGGGTGATAGGGTGTTGTGTGGCTTCTTTGTACCCCAAAGGCATCCAATGCACTCTGGACAATGCTGCTTTCGAAGTTCCGACCCTGGTCTGAGTGGACGATTTCTGGGATGCCGAATGTGCAGAACAGCTTGACCAGTTCTGCGATTCTTATGGCTGTCTGGTCTGGGAGTGGTCTGGCATCTGCCCATTTGGTGAAATAGTCCTATGTAACCAGAAGATACCTGCTGTTCTTGGTTGATATAGGCACTTACAGGATGTTGATCGCAATCATCTGCCATGGTCTTCCAATAGGGATATTTGTGAGTGGCGACCTCACTGGCATTGGCAGCTTTGATTTCTGGCATGTGGCACACTCCCTGCAGTGCCTTTCCACATCTTGGGCCATGTTTACCCAATATGGCTCACGCCGTATCCTCTCCAGCGTCTTGTGTGTCCCCTGGTGCCCTGCTGCTGCAGAGTCATAGCACATGTTCAGAGCCTGCTGATGCAATGTTTCTGGCAACACAGGGATCATAACAGTGTCCAATGTAGGGCCTGGATGGTACTTCCTGCACACTATACCATCCACCACATTGAGTTGGGACCAGAGCTGGGCATATCTTCTCATTGGTGGTTTTTTTCCAACCTCTGTGTGGAGGCCATCTTTCTGAATGGAGTGCATTGTACAGCTGTAGGATTGTGTCATCCTGCTGCTGAGCCTGCCTGATCTCTTCTGCTGTGAAGCCAGTTTGCACTGTGGTCATGGCTGCCTGGAGTGTTTCCTTGTCTGTTTCTCTCCTTCGCGACAGTGCATCAGCATTTCCGTTAGATGTGCCCCTCCTGTACACGATTTCGAAGTTGAACTCTTGTATTGCCAGAGCCCAGTGACACAGAAGGCCTTCCATTTTCTGCTCACCCAGCCATTGCAGTGGAGCATGGTCTGTCATTAGTTGGAAAGTGCATCCCAGCAGGTAGTGGCGGAATTGCTTCATGGCCCACACAATTGCTATGCACTGCTGGATCACGCCGTTGTTGGCCTCTGCTTTGGTGAGTGTGCTGCTCGCAAAGCCAATCACTTGCTGATCTTGCTCCAGGACAGCTCCCAGCCCTACGTTGCTGGCATCTGTTTGCAGTGCATTGGTGCTGGCATGCTTGTCGAACCGCGGATATGCCAGGACTGGTGCTTCTGTCATGCACACCTTCAGCCTCTGAAATGACTCTTCACTCTTCTGTGTCCATTGGAATGGAATGCCCTTCTGAGACAGTTGGTGTAGTGGAGTTGCAATGTCAGCAAACTTGTCAATATACTTTTGGTAGTACGAAGCGAGTCCAAGGAATTGCCGCACCTCTGCTTCGTCGTTTGGTCTGGGCCAGTTTGCTACCACTTCCACCTTGCTGCTATCTGGCAACATTCCTGCTCTGGAGAAGGTCTGACCTAGATACGTCACCTGTGCCATTCCAATCTGACACTTGCTTCCTCTGAGGGTCAGTCCTATTTCTCTCAACAGTTGGAATGCTTGCTCCAGGTGGCTCTTGTGCAGCTCCGTGTTCGCAGAGTGGATATCAGGACATAATCAATGTAAGTGGTGACAAATGGCAGTCCTCGCATCACCACATCCATGAGTCTCTGGAACATGCTAGGTGCCCCACATAAACCAAACGGCATTCTTGTGAACTGGAACAACCCCATTCCAGGACCAGGTGAGAATGCTATCTTGTCTTGGTCCCGTGGGTCCACTGGTACTTGCCAGTACCCACATTCGAGGTCCAACTTGCTGAAGACAGTAACCCCTGACAAGCGGCCCTGCATGGACTTCATCAATCAGGGGATGTGGGTAGGCATCCTTTCTTGTCCTCTTGTTTACCTCACAGTAGTCCACGCACAGTCGGATTTCTCCTGTCTTCTTCCTGGTGTACACTGCAGGTGCAAGCCATGAGCTGCTGCTTTCCATGATAATCCCTTTCTTCAGCATATCATTCATCTGCTCCTGAACTTCTTGCTGAAAGTGTGCTGGTATCCTCCTAGGTGGGACTCTTGCTGGAGGCCCCACAGTGTCTATCTGATGACAGGCCAGCTTATTCAGCCCAGAGGTCTTGACAAATCGGTCTCTTGCCTGTTGCACCGTCTCTTCAGAGCAGGGCTTGACCAATCCAGGGAATTCGGCATCTGCCGACTCCTTGAAATTGGGTATTGCACACTTGCCTATCTCCTCTGAAACTGGGCCATCTAGGGATGCCACAATGCATACCTTCCTTCTCTCTTTCTCTGCTTTCCATATTACTTGCAGTGTTTCTGGTTCTGGTGATGTTGCTGGACCGGGTGCTGTGTTCACAGGTTTTGGCTTTTTCTGCCTAGCGACGGCTACTGACACAGGCGACGTAGTGAAGTCCAGTACCAGGCCTTGCTGCTGCAGGAAATCAACCCCGAGGATGACTTGTGAGATGAGCTGCTTCACCACGATGAAACTGTGTTCCCATACCTCATTAATGCCGTTCAGTTTTACTGCCGCCTTAACGTTGTTCACAATGGGAAGCTCTTCCCCACCTGCCGAGACCAGCCTTAGCTTTGGCATATCGCCCGCAATCGTCGTTCCATTGAAACGTTTGGCAATATCAGGCCTGACAAGCGATACCGAGGAACCAGAGTCCAGCACCACCTCAACCGTCATCAGCGGCGGATCCAGGGGGGGGGCACTCGGGGCACGTGCCCCCCCCCCCCCCCCCCCCCTTCATTAATAAATTCATAACTTTTCGGGCCGCATTTTATAATATAGCTGCACGATTGCGCTGTCTATTGATATCCGCACGCATGAACTCTACTACTGTACTATATCCCGGGCCCCCCGATACGCGATCATACTTCCCCCCCCCCCGCCCTTCGTATCGGGCCAGAAACCAACAGCACCCCCCCCCCCCCCCCCCCCCCCGCTCTTCGTTTTGGGCCAGAATCCGACAGCACCCCCCCCCCCCCCCCCCCCGCTCCTCGTATCGGGCCATAAACCGACAGCACCCCCCCCCCCCCCCCCCCGCTCCTCGTATCGGGCCATAAACCGACAGCACCCCCCCCCCCCCCCCCCCGCTTTTCGTATCGGGCCAGAAGCCGACCCCACCCCCAGCCACACCCACCATCCGTGCCCCCCCCCCCCCCCAAAACCTGTATCCGCCGCTGGTCATCCCTCCTACCAGTCCATGCACAACGGATATGTCACTTCTGATGGATGCGACGAACACTGCTTCGAGTGGGCTTACTGGCGCACAGGGTGTCTGTTGCCCTCTGCAGACACCCTTCCGGAGTTTCCCTGGTCCAGCTCACCGTTTCGAGATTGATTAGCAGATAGCATGTCGACGGATGTGGCCCACTTTCCCACAGTGGTAACAACGTACTGGTCTTGTGGGGCGTGGGATGAACTCCTCCAGCTTTTTTTGTTGTAGCGCACTCGGTGTTGCAACCTGCTCCGCCAGAGCTGCTACCTGTTCAGTTCCGACAACTTTTCTGTGATTGCGTTTGTCGGGTTGCTAGGAGACGCTACTGCAGCAGCATGCTCCTCGTTCTCCAAGCTGGTTAATATTTTCTCGCGTTCTACGGTAGACCGCAAACCCGTGGTGTTCCCCGTTGCCCGTAGCTGCTTGCTGATTGGCGCGGGAAGGCCCGCCACGAACTCAGTGGCGGATCCAGCATATTTTAGGGTCATTAAAACCGGGCAATTATGGGCCCGTGCCCGTAATTGCCCGGTTTTAATGAGCCTAAAATATGCCTGGATCCGCCACTGACGAACAACTGATGCAGCAAGAGTTTCTCCTTAGCTGTGACGTCGAGTCCATTGCTCTAACAGTTGCTTTAGATCGTGCAGGAACACTTGCAGCGCTTCGCCGGGGGCCATTTTCCTTTAACGGAACCTCTCCAACGTAGTGAAGCTCGTTGATGTCAACGCTGTCAGTAGCTCCTTTTTGGCCTTAGCGTATGCCTTCTTTGCTTCAATGCTGAGTTCCAGCAATGCTGCGAGCGCGTCGCCTTCTAGCAGCGTTGGGAGCTTCACTGCCTTCGTCTCGTCGTCCCATTTACTGGCGTCGCTACATATGTAGAAACGCACGAACCAGTCATGGATGTTGCCCGACGTGAACGGTTTTGGCAGACTGACATGATTGGCCATTCTCTGCTACCAACTGATATAACGTGTACCCAGTCACGAATACGAATAACACATCGGTAACAAGAATGATCATGGACAAATCATGCACTGTATTAATACAAAATGGCAATTCTAAATCCATCTAGAAGCTTCATGGTGTGTTTGCATGTCATGTGCCTGTTAACACCCAAGGTGTAAAGTAGCTGGCACTACACTTGCATTATTAATTATGAAGCCAAAGAGGATGATCAAGACTTTAATGTAAGTCCTTAATTGTAACAAAGCATAACTTTTAAAAATATTTAGTCTTTATTATACAAGAAGGAGATTATGCATTGAGCAAAGACATTGATGTGGCCTTATGGATAGACTACTGTTACAGTACCTTCTATGGTGAGTACCCCTTAAAATAACTTCTTGGACGAAATTTTGTCATCGTAAATGAAGGCTTGCAAGATGAGTTTGAAGAATTCAAAGGTAAGATCCCATGCACAATTGGAACAACATGCACATTGGTAAAAGGAGTTGAGTAACTTAAATTGTGACTCAAATCTATCCATGCCACCTTGAAGTTTGCTGTTGTCCTTGGAAGCAATTGTTTCATCTGATCTGGATGACATATGCCAGTGGGTGACTAGCAAGAGAAGTAGTTAAGCAATTTACCACTGATTACAACGTGAAAGTTTATCATGTTGTAGCCTATTATGATAAATGTATCAATCATCCTGCATGCAACAACAACTAGAATAGCAGCTGATGGAAACTGCTTCATTTGTTGTTATAGTAACATGATCTCAAGACTTTCTTTAAGAACTGCGTCTTCTTATAACTACACACATGATCCTTAAATCTAAGAACTCCTTTGTATCCTCTGATGAAAGTATGGAACAGTACATGAAGCGATTTAGGATGCAGAGTCTGGGAGTTTGGGCCACTGAAGTGGAGATAAGGGCAGTTGCTTGAAAGCAACCATTTACAAATGGGGTGATTCATACAAGTGGCTAACACACTCAGCAGATGAAGCTAGCAGTAGTTTACACCAAGGTGAATGCAATATACATAATTAACCTCAATCAAAAATTTGAAACAGTTAAAAAGATGTAATTTCTTGTTATAGTACATGGCGATCTTTCTAATTCACCTGCATTTCAATCACTTCAATGTATAGTTATGAAAGTACTTTTCCCTGTTTGTATCTTACGTTATACATATGTCCACAGCCTGTAGCAGAATTTTCCACGCACTTTAATCGGAAGTTTCGCTAGAAACTTCCATATATAGGATTTGACACCAGCTATGAAATCATTAAAAACACGCGTCCCGTTTTTAACGAGACTCCTGACGATCAGATCATTTAGCTTGTTGTTGTAATGGAACGAGAAGACGAAAGGAGTTATTTCGTCGTATGTTTTATGTCGCAAAACCGCGCGGTTGTAGAGAACAAGAGTACAGCCCGTCCTCGTACCCAGTCCCAGAATTATCTCCTTTTTCTGGACCACGCATAACTTGGAATACGAACACACTTAAAGAATGGAAATTTCACCAATAGCTTCAGAATTCGCTGGAGAAGTGCCTGCTGTGATCAAATTGTATATTTTGGTAATTGTATTGTTATATTTGGGCCGTACTAAACGCTACTAGTATCATTACCACCTCAGTTTGCCTCCAATTCCTATATCCCACCAACTTCCTCGTTAGAGAATGTTTTTCTTGACTTGTTTTTAATTTTATTGTCGATGATATCTGCATGCAAAGATTAAGGAAATTCTGTCACCAGAAAATACTGTCGCTCGCATGCTCGTGATGGGTATTTTATACGTCTGGCAAAGGCGTGCAATCTTTGATGTGGGGTGCTAAAATTTTGAACGAGGATATAAAGACTGAATGCATGCTCACATTTTCCAAGTACATGTACACGTGGGTGTAGCTTTAAATGCAAGACCGAATCCATGACACCTCAATTTTAGGGGCCGGGAAAATGGGAACGACTAAATTTCCTTAGGAAAAACTGCATGTCGCCGCGACAAAATTTCCGGGCGGTAGATTTTCCTGCATGTGAACCGGCAGATGTATTTTGAAACATTTTGCTTTATTCCTTCTCACTGTTGTTCCATGATAATACCGAAGTTGTCTTTGGTCTAGAGATAGGAGATATCTTCCCCCAATGTAAAAGCAATGGAAAACAACCCACAGTCCTCTCCTCCCGTCTGCTGCAGGTCAACTGTAGTTTAAAAGTTAAAATATCTCTTTGTGCAGCTGCCTTGTATACAAGGGCAATGTGCACTTCCAGGCCTCAGCTCAAATCCAGCATTTTAATAAGTGAAGCTTTACGAATAGAGGGTATTTATGTGTCATGCGTGCGCCTCATGCAATATGCATGTGCATTCGTGCAGGTGTTGTTTGTATATAGCTGAAAGAGACAACTGGGTAACCACTAGCTACCATGAGGGAGTGTATGACAGCAAAATCAGCACAGTGGTGAGAATCCCTTATTTTGACAGCGCAATGTGGGGTGCATGGATGAAATGGATATATGAGTGTAAATGTGTGTGCATGCACACAATTTCATGCACAGTAGAACAAATGAATAATCACTTCCTTGTCGCAGTGATCTCGCTTATAATATCATTGATTTATTCATAAATATAAAAGTGAGCCCCCCCCCCCCCACCCCTCCCCTCCTGCCCTCCGCTTCCTATGCCTATGCTTAAAATAGGGAGTCTGCCATCTGCAGGTAAGACACGCAACAGCGGCACAAAAGATGGCTTAGGGTTACAACAGCCTGACATCATTTGGTGTGGGGGATAAAGTATACGTAGCAGGTAGGATACCCCGAATTGACTGTACATGTTCATGCTGAGGCTACCATGCATGCATGTCATATGATTGAAGCATTAAGAAAGGGGTCCATGGTGTCCATTATTTACTGTAAGCTTTTTATACAATGGAATGACTTGTTTCATCACTTATGCTTTTAGGAGTGACACGGTGTAATGTCAACATGTTATCCTGCTATGGTCAGCTTAAGGAATTTATGGGTTAATGTTTAATCTAGCTCCCGAAATCCTAATTTAAGGATGGCCATCCTTAAATAAAGAGGATGACTACTTTCTAAGCGAATGGTGTAAACTTGTTTTATATTAGTACTAGTGATTCACTAGATTCAAGATCATGCGGACCAGCGATGCTGCTGCGATTAAAACAGGTTTGGCTTGCTCAAAAACCGGTATTACAGTGTAAATACGGCGAAACCACCATTTGCCGCTGGCGATATAGTAGTGAGCGAAATTAACTCAAAGCGACGTATGGCAAGGAAGGACAGGTATCTGGTAGCTCTAGGAGTATAATGTACACTGTCAGATGGATCTGTGGAATAATATCCACGGCGTCGACAATCTACGCTCACTTACCGTCCAGTACTTCCATTGATCGAAGCAATTGCATACACTCGAAAGCGTCAAGCTATAAGCAACCCTGCTTAGGTACCGAGGGGAGCCACAGAAAGCGACGGATGTAATTCTCAGTACGGATGGATGACATACATGTAGGCTTATAGGTGACCAAAGCGGCAGCACTGCATGATTCGTCAAATGACAGTGACAGCGACAGCGAACAGTAGGCCTAGCTAGGCAATGGTGTGGTCTCCTCGAGTCTGATTAATTGGGGCTAAGTTCCATTACGCTCGACCACATATCGTATGCCAATTGGCAACGCTTCCTAGATCTCCCGTCCCCCCCCCCCCCCCCCCTCCCCATGCACCATTGTACATGGTACTAGTACTGTACTCAATGATATAGGACTAGAAAGCAAACTGTTCGATGGAGCGGCGGCAGAACAACTACATGCAGTGCAGGTGGTTTCAGTGAGGCTAAGGTACGTCCTGCACACTGGCATTTGAGCAGAAAGGGGCATCTACATCAGTACATGCACGTCATTATCCAAATGCTTGATATTTATTTTGAAGTGTTATGGTGTAAATAAGTATAACTTACAAGTTATTTCTTAGATGAATCAGGTTGTAAGTATAGCTGGATCAACTGGCTATCAGAGAAAATCAAGTTTTAAACCATTATGGTTTTTATTATAGTCAATAATCTCTACTGTTGTGATCCTTATTTAAGGATTGTGTCAATCCTTAAAAAAGAATGTGCCACTTCCTCCCTGTTTTACCACATGGACATTAATCATATTGACATCATTTAAAGTTTGTTATGGAGGCTAATCAGTATACAATTGACCATAACCATTTATTTTATCTTATACTTACTTGGTTAGCAAAAATATGCAATGTAAAAGATGATTCTTAATTAAGGATAGGATTTTCCCCTAGAGATTATGGATGATAGATATGAACAAATATCATTACGAGAAGAAGTCAAACGTCAGGCACCTAGAGTTTATTTGCAAACAAATTACTTGTAAATGCACCATGGGCTGCCGAACAAAACAAAAATCAAAAGGAATCATGGTTAATGTCATGTTGGTACATAATGCTCTAATAAAACAAAACAGCAAGCTTTGTTGTACAAATGAATTCTAGCCTCAACAAAAAAAATTGTGGTGTGGAGAAAAAGTATGAAATGGAAAGTAACAAAAAGAGTAACATGTGAAAGTAAAAGCATAATTCGAATCATGTGTATTAATGGTGTCTTCTTATATGGGTACCCTGGCTCAAATAATCGGATCTATCTGGAAGCAAAAAGTCCTTGAATGACAAATTTATCCTTGCCGCTCAACGTTGCATCAACAATTGTGTTAAGGATCCGCTACGCACTAGCGCAATGTCGCCGAACATTGTTACCACTAGCAGCCGGTTACCTTAAGCGAGAGTGCTCACACTCCTTTTTAACTTCACACATACACAATGTAGTCCTCATCGGTACCCAATACAGAATGTTCTGGGCGGTCGGGCCTCTCCTATTGTGTAGCTGATCGACGCCTCCATTCAGGCGAAGCCTGTTCCCAAACGGGCTGGGCACCTTATGGGAGGTGCTGACGTCATAACTAACCTGAAGCCCTGACAAATTCGATAAACCTCATAGGCTTCAATCAACTTTTCTAGAACACTGAGTTTGGTACAGCCACATGATTTTCTCAAATTGATCGAGGATCGAGGTTAATTAAAGTATTAACAAGTAAATAAAAACATTCTGTACGTAACAAGTAACTAAAAACATTCTGTATGAGACAGTTGGTGGTGTATAGGATTTGAAGGCGATTAGTGATGTAAAAAGCAAGGAAACAAGGTCCTATCAGAAGGGAAAATTTAGTAATCCTATATTTAATTAGCACACAAACAACACATGCCCTAGAAATGCGCTAAATATAGGACTATTACATTTTCCCTTCTGATAAGACCTTGTTTCCGTGCTTTTTACACCACCAATTGCCTTCAAATCCTATATACCACCAAGTTTCTCGTAGAGAATATTTTTAGTTACTTGTTTGCTTGATTTTTGTTCATACCCAAACAACTTTAATATTATGTATCGCTGCTTCCTCCCTCTCCTCCCCCCCTCTCCCGAAGCACGTAGCGAGTGATGTAATCCGTAGATCTAGACGTTCACGGCAGTGACGGATACAAGAATAAGGCAATGGGGGGGGGGGGGGGCGGTTATATTGGAGGGGCGGCATATTTTGGAGCGCGCTCTTCTCCCCCCCCCCCCCCCCCCCCCCCCCCACCCCACGGTTCCCCTACCTTCCACGGTACACTGGGTCTGCTCCTGAACCTTTGGATCGCTTTGATGATCATGACATCGTGTGATGAACAATCAATTGCCAATTAATTTGTCGGGACTTTTATTATAAATTATCATTCAGGATCTGATAATTCACAATAAAGATTTAACAAATAACAATAACTATTTTAACCGTAGTCCCGTTGACTCCCGTACCTATTCCGATTCCCGACAGCTGCGAGTGGATTACATCATCGCTATGTGGAAACACAGTGACACGCGTAGTGTTTATGTGTACGTCGTAGTGTGAAGGGGGGCGGCAATTTAATAATAGGGGCGGCATTTTATATCGCATATCGATGGGGGGGGGGGGGGGTCGGCCGCCCCCCCCCCCCCCCCCCCCCCCCCCCAACGCTATGATAGATCCGCCACTGGTTCACGGATCTGGATACCAAACTATCGGAGAGGGAAGTTAACTTTGACGTCCCTCGATCAAAACGGCTCCTGAAATCACTATGAACATTATTGTAAATACAAACATTTATTTTTAGATCTCTAAAATTACGTCTTACAAGCTATCTAATTGTACGTCTTACATAGACCGTATAGTCGGTTGTTTACCAAAATATAGCATCGACTATTTTATATGAAAGCGGCTCTTCTGAGCTATTGGTGAAATTTTCATTGTTTAAAAGTGTTCCTATCCCGAGACATAGGTTGTCAAGAAGGAGGCCATGTTCCTGGACTGGGTACGAGGACGGGCAGTACCGTACTGACAAGACGTAATGGCGGAGAGAACTATTTGGCGGAGCCAAAACTATTTATTTTAACTAACTGGCGATTTGTAATTGGCGGAAGTTTCAGAATCTTTAAATTTATGGCGATTTATAATTGGCGGAAATGAAATGATGAATGTTAGCGTAGCTGTTGATCATACTTCTATTTAGACTGAATAGGCCGAAGAGCACCTGCTGCCTCCGCAAAAGCGGCAGCCAGGCTGCATCCTCCTCCTCATCCTCTGAAGCATCCCCATTGGAGTGAAGTTTGGCGTCAACCTCAGCATCAGAAAGATCTGAATCGGATTCTGATTCAGATGCACCGTCATTGAATCGACTGGGTGCACGGCTCAGCCGTCGGGTCAGCCATAAATATTATACGGAAGGATTGGAAATGGATCACGTGATGCAATACATTGCATATAGGCTGGCTTACGGCCTGTCACTGTAGGATCAATTAACACGTTTTGCCACTGCGTTTCAGATGCTTTTTCGAAGAAAACCGGTCGCTGTGTGTAGTTTCCTTTATTCTTTCACTTGCTTAAGAGGTATGGATATTATTAGATATGTTTTTATGACTGTAAATGATTTTAGACCCGAGTTTTTTTAAAGACCCGCGTTCCGTGTCTTTGCGAAGCCTTTGTGGGCGTGTAGGAAACGTTAGCGTTGTCATATTGGCTACTTTATTGTAGAATCGAGTGGAGCTTCGTGAGACAAATCGGACTGGCTAGGTATTATCTCAAAAGCTCTTGGCGCACTTTATACGCCCACAACCAGTCTCATGTCAAAATCTTTATTACCAACTTTTGTACGAGTGTACAACACGCATTTGAGATCATACCTAGCCAGTCCGATTTGTCTCACGAAGCTTCACTCGATTCTACAATAAAGTAGCCAATATGCCAACGCTAACGTTTCCTACACGCCCACAAAGGCTTCGCAAAGACACGGAACGCGGGTCTTTAAAAAAAACTCGGGTCTAAAATCATTTACAGTCATAAAAACATATCTAAAAATATCCATACCTCTTAAGCAAGTAACAGAATAAAGGAAAAAGCCTCAAACTATACAAAACGACCGGTTTTCTTCGAAAAAGCATCTGAAACCATAGATGTTATCCGCCATTTTATTTTACTTTTCCTGCATGGATGGAACCTGTTGATTGCAATTGGTGTTAAAGACTTCCGTTTCCAATCCCTTCCGTATAATATCTATGGGTCAGCCTTCCATGAATTGAACAGTATCAGTTGTATAGCGGGGAGAAAGGAATTATTTCGTATGGCCGACCCGCTACCGGGTATATATATATATATAGTAGTACCGGTATGAACACTGCAGGCGCCGTATGTCTGTGCATTGTACATTTACATGTACGGTAATCATTTAGCAGGGCAAGATTAAGAGCCATAGGTCTACGGATACTTATACAATTATGTGCGTAATGTCCCTCCCCCCGCCCCCTTCCGCGACGCCGTGGATCCGCTGATAACATGTTGGCGGAAAAAATTTAATAATAAGTTCATGGCGGCACAGTTGGCGGAGCCTTCCGCCAAATAGTCGCCGCCAAAACGTCTTGTCAGAACGGTACCCTTTTGTTCTCTACAACCGCGTGGTTCTGTGACATAAAACAAAGACATAACTGCTCATTTTTGACTTTTAGTTCGATTGTTATAACAAGATAAACAATCCGATCGTCGGTAGTCTCTTGTTAGAGACGGGTCGCGTATTTTTAATGAGATTCATAGTCGGGTCAGATCCAACATGGAAGTTTCTAGCGAAACTTCCGATTAATGAAGGATAACAATAATATACTCAGCAATCCAGATATTGTAACATTGGATTTTAGGGGAGACCGGGGCTACAATTCACACGTTTTGGTTGTCACATCATTTATATCAGTCTTGGTAACGTTTGACAGTAGCAATTTCACATGTACAGATGTTATAGTTTAGTGTCTACCTATGAATAAGTAAGAATGCTGCTCTCACTAATCGGACGTAGCATTTTCTTTTGTCCCGGAGTAAATTTTTTGGCTTTGCTATTTAGGTAATCTCTTAATCAGTGTTGAATATATATATGAACTAAATGAATGCACACCGACCGAGCTTCCCACTAAGCAATGTCTATGTTCTATATGTTATTAACATTGGCTATTACAAGTAGTTATGGATCTCGGGTGTCATTGGATAGTTGGCACAAGATCGCTTGGGGTAAATGTCGATACGATTGAATGTGCCTGCCAATTTCCATAACGCAAACTACAGTACAGAGAAAGACATCAAGAGGTTCGCTCCAGGAGACAACACTCTAAGGCTGCATGCCTAGTCAGACGCAATCTATAGCTTAAATCATCAGCGCCATGAAGATGTGTGGTATTAATTACCTAACTCTGTTGCAAAAACTTGCTGGGACACATTATGGATTTACACTGGTACATAATTTATAGAATCAATCTCTATTTTTAAAAAGCGCGTGTGACTTCTAACCCAGGGATGGGGCGGGTTGGCACTGCTTCACTTTGTGTGCATATAAATAAAATACTGAATTATTTGATATAGCCATTATGTAGTCAGATGAATGTAGATGATTGAAAAATTAATTAAACGTTTGCTGAATAAGGGCACTATGGAATATCGAAGTTGTGACTTCTAGCCCCAGTCTCCCTTACTGCATGGTTTTCAAACAGCGAAGTATATTTGATGGACTCTCTATTTGCTAAAAAGCTACCACATAAAGCACCGATATGCAAATATCAATACTTTTTGAAAAATTGAAATATTGAAATGGATATCAGTCACTGCCCTTCCTGTTCAGCTGTAACGTGGTTGAGCAGCCTGTGGTGTGATGAACAATGCATAGCATACCATGCAGCTGCTATAGGAACAATTTAGCTGAATTATCATTTGATCAGCAGTCTTAATGTGACAGTACTGTAGCGTGTTACTCGAATTTCTAATTAATAATCACCACACATCACGTGCATTAATACAACATAGTATGCGTAATAATGTGTCCATAGTTCATCACTCCACATCTCCCTTTTCTAGAGCTTATTTGGTGGTCTAGATACATGACCGCTCCTTATAATGACTGGTATTTGGCTAACTCCTGTTGCTTATGAGAACCAGATGCATTGGGATTATTTAGATTTGGGGTCTCATATTGCCCTTCTGATTCATGCTCTTGCACTTGTGGTTCAGCTACTTCCTCTAGTCCTTGTTGTCCAACCGCTTCTTGACAAAGTAAGCATCATATCGATCGCGCACTACCTTGTACTTCTTTTTGTCTTCATCCTTCAAACCGAACGAGCGTAAAATGTCCTCTGCCTTATCTCCCATCATATAGATTAGAGCACTAATTTGCGCCTCTTCTTCCTTTTCTTTCAGACCCGATGCTTCCCGGAAACGCTCAAATCTGCGAACCCAACTAGGCCAGTCTCCCGGTTTTCCAAAATCGAAGCACTCAACTGCCGGTAGTTGATATGTAGCCATGTTTCCACGCACTTGAACAAGGATAGTCGTTCACGTTTCAATCCCAGTAAGCTGCCACCATGTAGCGTGTTACTCGCAACTCTAATTAATAATCACCACACATCACGTGCATTAATACAACATAGTATGGGTAATAATGTGTCCATAGTTCATCACTCCACAAGTACCCCATTGCTTGCATCAATTACCCCTTTCCCAGATACATCAAACACTAATGAAATCAATCCTGCTGCATTGCTACTGAATTTTTATGATAGCAGTGTGAGAAGCATGCGGCAAATGGTTCTACAGATGTGCACACCTGATAAAAGTATATCTAAAACCGTGAGGGAATATTCTAATTGCTAATTCACTCTTTGACAGACACTGTATATATTTTTAATCAAACTGCAAATACTATAAAGCTAATAATAATATTAGATAATGCTTGTATATGCTTGCCTGGTCATTTTTGACTTTATTTAAAACAAGTCATATATAGCTGGCTTTATTATAGTGAGCTAGGTGACCAACTTTAAAGCCATCTGAATGGACTGCCTTACAGCCCGTTAGGTGGCCATCTTTAAAACCGGCTGCCGGTTTAAAGCTGGCCAATATTTAAATCAGGCCGCAACACATACTATACTGTTAAATAAATTATTTTAATTTTGGTGATAGTCATTACCGCGCAATTGATAGCCATTCTCCCATCTGTAGTGTTTGTGACCTTTGGACTAATCCACCTGCGCATGTCCAAGAGATTGGCTAAACCGGTTATTGTATTATAGTATTTAAGGTAGTGTATTGTACTCTGATGTTCTATAGTGATTGGCAGTCCTAACTGACTCTTGGCTAGACGCTGCGCGTTTAGGTTGCGGGTGAAGCCATACCCTACACCATCATCGATACATAACTTTACCAGCGCTCTAAACTTCAACTTCAGAATCTGCTACACTAGCAGAATGGTTCCAATGACAATATTATTCACATGACCTGATCAGATTAATCAATAGGCTTTCGATCAAAATGCATACAAGGACAACATCAATCATTTCGAGGTAGATCCCGAATTGGACGTCACATGGCCTGGCTAATCACATGGTTACGTTATTGAATAAAAAGGACAATTTCGTCACCTGATAAGCTATTTTTGATGCTATAAATGTATTTGTTTACATTGCGTATATGAACAGTACCGTATACTTTGATACAAGGTTTAAAAATAGAACCAATGTTTTACTGTTCGTCTGACAAGTCTTCTTTAACTTACGCAAACCATAAAGTGACAAATGAAAACAATAAATAAATCTCCCAAATGAGCATCCAAAGTCCAGTCTTGTATTAGTGCATTCTCGTAAGTAATTGGTGATAAACCCCGGATACTAATGCATTACATCGGGTACATGTATATAAATCCGCATTGTCAAGAGTAAACGAAAACGTACAATGTTCCATATGTAATTAAATAAACTATACTGTAAGCAAAATGGAGGTTCCTATTTATAGCTACTGATACCTGAAGATGTTTGTCCTCCCTGCAGGAAAGTTTTTAAATACCGTGTTAGGTCAACGATCCCTTATATATATATATATATGGGGTCGACGCAGCGAAAAGGGACCTAACTAGCGCACATTATAAATATTCTAAGATGGTGCATCAAAGTTGACGCGTGCTATTAAAATCTACACATAATTAAAAAAACTAGCCACTGCAACTTCATGATGGACAGACTAATTTCCAGTGCGTAAGAAAGATTTAGTAGAGGACATAGGTTTCTGTTAGAAATATGAAACCGTCCATTTTCGCTGCCTCGATCCCATAAATAATTACGGATCACAACTACGGCCCTAAATAGTTGTCGCAACCTCCACTTTGCCATACACACTTAAATTACATTATACATCTTGAAATTAATACGTTTATCAGTAGAAAATGTTTTGTGAACGATATGAGATGGCGAACAGATACATTATACAGCTCAGGGGTTTAAATTTCATATGCCGTGCATCTCGCTGTGTGAGCTATAAAACTATGCCATGTAGCGATGCAATTATAACTGAGGATGCATCGTTCCAATAAGGATCATATGCATAATATAAATCCGCATAACAGAATCCAATGGTGGATGTATATTCAGTGCGGATGACATTTATACGAGATAAGGAACACCAGCTAGTATATATAGTGCTCAGTTTGATTGGTATTATCATTTGAATTACTTGTTGTACACATGAGTTCATCGTTATTTAATGTAAAGTATAAATAAGTAAAGTGCATGCATGCTCGCACTGATCATGCATGAGGTCGTTATGCTATAAATATTTTAGTCGATAATTAAAATTAATATCTCCATGAGTGCAATTATACATTTAATATATGGTGCCACACGATAGTCTAAATCCTGTTACAAATAGCTGTCCAGCAGCTATGAACAGCGCTTATTGCCCTATGCACATGACATTTGGACAGAAGTATACAAATCGTTTTGATCTCAAACATAAAGTTGGGAAATATGTGTTATCTGCGCTATGATGTAATAAACCTTGCCTCATCAGAGTGTGATGAGGGAATTAAGTAATAGAGATAACAAGCACCTAGGAATCTTGCAATTTAAGTAAACGTACATATCCTAAATAAAATCCGGCCAGTTGCACAACAATGCAAATTTTCTCTGAAACAATGCAACTTTTGATCCGTATTTAATGGCACGAACCATGCTGATTGTCATTACCTATAAACACAATCACACGAGCTAGCACATATCTATAGAATGACCTTAAACAAACATGTAAGATCAAACCGTACAACTTTCAGAGCTTTACTTATATTATCCTTTCTTATATCTGCAGGCTTTGGTTGACCGATGTATAGTGATCGTTATTTTTACGATTTCACTGTGCTCAGCTGCACCAGTACTTCATAGCGTAAACGATACTGCCGATACCTGCATTCCAGAGACCAACATGACCTTGTATATGAAGTTAAAAGAAAACACAGTTTTGTTTCCAGAAGTTCGAATTAATTTCACATCAAACCAGATGTTAGAAAGCAGCGCACAAGACAAAGCACAAGCGTTATTTAACAGTCAACCAATAGGAAGAGACATGAATTTTATCATGAATGAGGACAAAAATGCAACAAATGAAGTATGCAGTCAAAAGATTGGAAAACTTTCTCCAGACAGCACGTTCATAAGTAGCTATAACTGCCCCTGGGAATACAAATGCGACTACGACCCACGCCGTATACCTCAGGTAATTTGGCAGGCGGACTGCGATAATAAGTACAATACATGGCCATGCTCTTGTTCTAACGACTTGGTGGGCCCTTGTAATGATTGCATCCCAGTAGAAAAGTTCTGCGTGCCGGTATATTATCCTGTTCCTGTTTTGTACACCTCGAACTGTTCACCCTATGACACTCATGGCACTTGGAAGTGGACGCAGTTAAAGGTGGCGGTGTCATGTGCATGTAATAATGAAAATGCTTACACATAGAGTTGTTTAGTTATGAATAGTAACTGTGCGATCCATTTCACAATGGAAAATATCATGGTGCATATGATTTACATAATATATTACATTAAAACTACTGATTCTAAAGAGATGCACAATATAAATTACACACTTATCAGTAAATGACATACAACTTGTAGTGCCCAATACAGAGGCAGCATTGCCCTGCTGGAGTGCTCTGGAGAAGGAATGAAAGGGACTGGCAGTCATGTGTAATATGCTGCTGAATGTGCTAATATAACTTAGCAATCTGAGTCCATCAGGGTCAAGAGCACCCGAGGTGTCAATTATAATTGTGAGACCAGGACAGCAGAGCATATTTCTTTCTTCAGCTGCTATGGCTTCCCTCACTGCATCAGATGTGTATGAGGCTATGAAGGTGTCAACAAATGTACTGTCCCAAACAAGACTCTGGCCAGATATTCATGACAATCGGGTGGCTTACCATCTGGTCTGCATAGGTAAGTGGGCTGCTCATGCAAGGTTTGATAGTACATTAACTGCAGCTTGTGACCTGCATTTGATAGCTGGTGGCATGCCACAAAAAACAACCTTGGCTATTTATACAGCAGAGCCCATGAGTAGACCATAACATTCAAAGGAAATATAACGAGGCAGAACAACAAAGGACCAAGGGATCACCCTGTTGCACCACTTGAGCTGAGCTAATGATGAAATAGAGGGAAGAAGAAGCTAAATAGTAGGAGTAGATAAAGCAGTAAGTGTAGCTTAGCAGCTTCAAGCATTTATCCCTCCTTATGCTATTAATTGCATTCTTGAAGCCTAGCTTGAGAATGACATGATCAGGGTGGGGTTGGCTAGGTAACGTCTAGCAGAGTGTCCATCAGCTTCTGCACTCAGAGGAGTGCCATACCCAAATGGGAGAGTAAAGAGCACATGCGCATAGCATGCACAAATTGCAGGTAGACAATGAAATTTGCAATCCGCCACCTCTATTCCTCAGGGCTACCAAAGATGCACTGAACAAAAATGGGGTACCAAAGATGCATTTAACAAAAATGGATGAACGATGATTCCAGAAAGGACAAGGTTTGTAAATGCTGTAGGAGTGACACACCTCCGATGCCAGCTATGGAGCTGATTATGTCTAACATGCAAACGCATGGTTGGTAGTTAAAGATGTAACCATGCCTCTGCTACTTCAGCATTTGAGGGCAAAAGTGTCAAAATAACAATATCTTGGAGAATCTCTTGGTACTGCTTCATGCATAATACAATTTATTCAAAAGAAGGCTGCAAAGTAGTGCATTCAACTGCAGACCTTATGAACAATTGAAAGCACTCACCACATGTGATCTACGCAGCCTACACTCACAGTGTGGTCACAAATGGACTTATCTTGCCAGGATCATTCCAAAAATAAAACCACTTTTCACACCCATCGAAAACATAATACACTATGGCCTCAACCAGGCAGAGTAGATCCTGGTTACATCAA